>WWNC01000077.1:1817500-2265000 GCA_011125475.1 Melanerpes aurifrons | reverse complement strand
TGGCTGATGGCCAGGCCCAAGGAGTGGTGGGAATGGAATTAGCTGGAGGAGAGGAGGTTGAGGGGAGACCTTCTGCCTCTTTACAGCTCCCTGAAAGGAGGCTGGAGGCAGGGAGAGAGGGGCTGGTCTCTTCTCTCAAGGACCAAGCAATGGGACAAGAGGAAATGGCCTCAAGCTGCCCCAGGGGAGGTTTAGGTTGGCCAGGAGGGGCAATTTCTGTCCTGCCAGAGTGGTCAGGGATTGGCACAGGCTGCCCAGGGAGGTGGTGGAGTCCTCATCCCTGGAGGTGTTCAAGCAATGTGTGGCCGTGGCACCTGGGGACAGGGTTGAACATCCATGGTGGTGCTGGGCTGATGGTTGGACTGGGTGATCTTGGAGGGCTCTTCCAACCCAAACAGGTCTCTGATTCTGGGATTGTGTGGCCTGAGCTTTGCCCAGGAGCAGAAAGGTTTAATTGGAAAGCCAGGCTAATGTTAAATGAGCCAAGAAGGGCAAGGAGTGGTTAATCAGCAAGCCAGTGCTCAGGCTGCAGTGCTTGAGTTTCATCCAGCTGCTTGGATGGGTTTTTACCCATTTTATACCCAAAGGTGTGGTGGAGGCCTCCAAGGTGTGCCCCAGGCCCCCAAGGTGTGATGGAGGCCTCCAAGGTGTGCCCCAGGCCCCCAAGGTGTGATGGAGGCCACCGAGAGGTGCCCCTGGCCACCCCACCTCCATTCCCAGCCTCAAACCCCCTTCCCTGTGCCGAGTTCTGGGGCTCCACTATCCTCCCAAAGCCCTCTGGGGGCTGTTTTTGGAGGAAGAGGAGGAGGTGGCAGGGGGCCAGAGCCTCCCCAGGGTCACCCAGCTGGGGCTGGGGGTCTGGAGGTGGCGCTCCGGAGGCACCGGCTCGGGGTGGGAGGTTGTGGGGAGCGGGGAGCTGAGGTTGGCCCCCCCTAGAGTGGGGACTTCAGGGGTGGAGGAGCTGCTTGGTGGCCCTGCTGTGGGCCTGTGGCCTCCTCCTGAGCCCTCCTCTCTCCCTGGCAGGCGTGGGATCCATGACATGTTCCCCCTGCACTTGGCTGTGCTCTTTGGGTTCTCAGACTGTTGTCGGAAGCTGCTTTCCTCAGGTGAGTGCCAGCTCCTGCAGCAGAGGCCCCAGGAGCTTCTTCCCCAACCCCCCCCACAAAGGTGTAAGAGAGGAGGAACAAAAATTGCTCCACACAGGCCTGGAAATGAATTGGGGAACTGAACTGAGCTCTGGGTGCTTCCATGCCCTCGCTGGAAGCTCCTCTCCAGCTCTCCCACAGCTGCTTCCAGACACTGCAAGGTCTCTCCTGAGGTCCCTCTGGTGCCTTCCAGCTGAGCAGTTCCAGCCCTCATCCAAGGGGCATCAGTTCCTGCTTAGCCTCTGGCCAGGTCTCTCCAGCTTGGGCTTAGCAAAAGCTTCACTCAGCCAATGTGGTCCCAGAGCTGTCCCCCCCAGGCCTCAATGCCACCAGCAGCTCCCTACCTCCCCCCCTATTGCCCAGGCCCACAGAAGAAATTGGCTCCCCCAAGGCCAAGCCAGGCTGCAGAGCTCCTCCACAAGAGGCAAGGTCTGGCTGGGAGCAAAGAGAGAGGGAGGAAAAGGCAGCAGCTGACTGTGCAGCCCCAGGTTAGAGAGGTGCAGGCTGAGGGGAAGGAAACCCCAGAGCTGTCAGGGCTGGAAGGGAGCTCAGGGCTCAGCCAGTCCCAGCCCCCTGCCATGGGCAGGGAGCCCTCACACCACAGCAGGTTGCTCACAGCCACCTCCAGCCTGGCCCTGAGCACCTCCAGGGCTGAGGAGGAGGCTTCCAGCACCTCCCTGGGCAGCCTGGGCCAGGCTCTCAGCACCCTCCTGGGCAACAACTTCTTCCTCACAGCCAGGCTGAGTCTCCCCACTTCCAGCTCTGCTCCATCCCCCCCAGTCCTATCCCTCCCTGACAGCCTCCAAAGTCCCTCCCCAGCTTCCCTGCAGCCCCCTGCAGCCCCTGGGAGGCCACCAGAAGGTCTCCTGGGAGCCTTCTCATCTCCAGCCTGCACAACCCCAACCCTCTCAGGCTGTGCTCAGCTCCAGCCCTCTGCTCCTGGTCCTGGCCCTGCTCTGGACACCTTCCAGCCCCTCCAGAGCCTTCCTGGAGCAGAGGCTGCAGAGCTGGCCCCAGAGCTGCAGCTGTGGTGTGAGCAGAGTGGAGCAGAGGGGCAGAATCCCCTCCCTGGCCCTGCTGCCCACACTGCTGCTGCTGCAGCCCAGGCTCTGCTTGGCTCTGGGCTGCGATCCCAAAGCTTTTCTTTGCCCGGCCTCCACCTCCTGGGCTTCTCTGCTCCCTGCTCTGCAGTGAAGCCATCCCAGTTCTTAAACCCAGAAGACTGCTGGAGATGAGGACAAGTCCAAGAGGCCCTCTCCTTGACCCCCTTTCTCCTTGTCCCCCCCCTCCTGCCTGTCTGCAGGTCAGTTGTACAGCATCGTGTCCTCGCTGAGCAACGAGCACGTCCTGTCCGCCGGCTTCGACATCAACACCCCTGACAACCTGGGCAGGACCTGCCTCCATGCTGCTGCTTCTGGAGGGTGAGCTCCTCCCCACTCCCTTCCCACCTTGCAGAGTGCCTCCAGACACACAGTCACAGCATCACAGGGCTGGAAGGGAGCTCAGGGCTCAGCCAGCCCCAACCTCCCTGCCATGGGCAGGGAGCCCTCACACCACAGCCACCTCCAGCCTGGCTGCAAACACCTCCAGGGCTGAGGCTTCCACCCCCTCCCTGGGCAGCCTGGGCCAGGCTCTCAGCACCCTCCTGGGCAACAACTTCTTCCTCACAGCCAAGCTGAGTCTCCCCACTTCCAGCTCTGCTCCATCCCCCCCAGTCCTATCCCTCCCTGACAGCCTCCAAAGTCCCTCCCCAGCTTTCCTGCAGCCCCCTGCAGCCCCTGGGAGGCCACCAGAAGGTCTCCTGGGAGCCTTCTCCTCTCCAGCCTGCACAAGCCCAACTCTCTCAGGCTGTGCTCAGCTCCAGCCCTCTGCTCCTGGCCCTGCTCTGGACACCTTCCAGCCCCTCCAGAGCCTTCCTGGAGCAGAGGCTGCAGAGCTGGCCCCAGAGCTGCAGCTGTGGTGTGAGCAGAGTGGAGCAGAGGGGCAGAATCCCCTCCCTGGTCACACTTCTGCTGCTGCAGCCCAGGGTGTGATTGGCCAGGCCAGCCCAAGCCCCTCCAGCCCCAAAGCAGGGCTCAGCTCAGGCAGGTTGCACAGGGGAACTCAGCCAGGTGGGGTCAGAAGAGCTCCAAACCTCTCCTGGGCAGTGCCAGGCCTCCAGCAGCCTCACACCAAAGAGGTTTCTCCTCCTGAGGGCCTCAGTTTGTGTCTCTGGGCAGCACTGAGCAGAGTCTGGCCCCAGCCCCTTGCCTCCCTCACCCTTTAGCTCCTGCTGAGCACTGCTCAGATCCCCCCTGGGGCTGCTCTGCTCCAGGCTTAGGCAGCCTGCTCCAGGCCTCCAGCACCTCCACACCCAAGAAGCTTCTCCTCCTGTTGGGGTGGAAGCTCCTGGGGTCCAGTTTGTGTCCCCTGCTCACTGTCCCATCACTGGGCACCACTCAGCAGGGCCTGGCACCTCCATCCTGACCCCTCACATGTTGGGGGGGGACCTTGATCAGGTCCTCTCTCAGCCTTCTGCACACTCACCAGCCCCAGGGCAGGGACCAGACTCTCACCTTCCTTCCTCTTCTCCCAGCCACCAGCAGCCCAGCACCATGTGTGGCTCAGGATTGGACCTCTGGGTGCTGCTCCTGTCACTCAGTGCCCTTGCAGAGAGTCCCTCTCCAGCTCTGCTGGAGCCACCTGCAGGCAGCCTCCTCTGAAGGTCTCTCTGGAGCCTTCAGGCTGAACGTTTCCAGCTCTCAGCTCTCCTCTGGAGCTCCTCACCTTGGGGGCTGCAGGGTGGGAAGCAGCAGAGGCACGGGAGCAGGGAGCTGTCCCTGCCCTGGCTGTGTCTGGGAGGGCTTTGTTTGGCTCTGGGGCCTCCTGAGCTGCTCCTGACTCCTCTTCCTCCCTCCCCAGGAACGTTGAATGTCTTAATTTGCTGTTGAGCAGTGGTGCTGACTTGAGGAGGAGAGACAAGTTTGGGAGGTAAGGCTGAGGTGGGGCCTGCAAGCAGCTTGGGAGGGCTTCCTGGAGGGCACAGAGCCTGCCACTGGGGAATGGATTAGCTTGGAAAAGGCCTCCCAAGAGGGTGGAGTCCAACATCAGCCCAAGCCCACTGTGGCCCCAAGTGCCATGGCCCCAAGTGCCAGCCATGGCCACAGGTTCCCTCTCCAGGGATGGAGACTCCTCCCTGGGCAGCCTGGGCCAGGCTTGCAGAACCCTTCCAGGGCAGAAGTTTCTCCTCATGTCCAAGCTGAGCCTGCCCTGGGGCAGCCTGAGGCCATCTCCTCTTGCCCTGGCCCTTGGCCCCAGAGCCCAACCCCCCCTGGCTGCAGGCTCCTCTCAGGCACTTGCAGGGAGCCAGGAGGTCTCCCCTCAGCCTCCTCTCCTCCAGCCTCAACCCCAAACCCTTCCCTGCCTTCCAGGCCCTCCTCTGGCCCAGCTCCAGCTCCTCAGTGTCCTTCTGGCAGGGAGCAGCCAGCTGTGCCCTCCCCAGTGCCCATCCCCTGGGGACAGCCCTGCCCAGCTCCTAGGCCCTGTGTGGTGCCTGCTGCTGCTTCCTTCCCCCTGGAGCAGCTCAGCTCTGCCTCTGCCCTCAGCTTCAGGGTGGGGGAGGGGCAGTTGGCTGCCTTGCTGCTGGGTGGTTTGGTCCCTCTTGGGTGCTCCAAGTCCCCTTCTGTCCCTCCACCTTCCAGGACTCCTCTGCACTACGCAGCTGCCAACGGCAGCTACCAGTGCACAGTGACCCTGGTGACAGCAGGAGCCAGCATCAACGAGGCTGACTGCAAAGGCTGCACCCCCCTGCACTATGCTGCTGCTTCAGACACCTACAGGAGGTCAGCAGGGGGCTGGGGGGCAGCAGCTCCTTGCTGCCAGGGCTTGGGGGGGGGTGGGAGCTGGCACCCAGCTGGCTGGCACCCAGCTGCCCCCTGGCTGGCACCCAGCAGGGCTTGGTGGGCAGGGGGGCACACAGCAAACTGAGCAGGTTTGGCTCACTTCAGAGGTGCCAGGCCTGGAGGTGGTGGCACAAGGTGGAGAGGTGGCACCCAGCTGGGCAGAGAGGCTTGGCTGAGCCCTGGCTGGAGGTGGGTGGCACACAGTGGGGTGGTGGCACACAGTGGGGTGGTGGTACAGGGTGGAGAGGTGGCACCCAGCTGGGCAGAGAGGCTTGGCTGAGCCCTGGCTGGAGGTGGTGGCACACAGTGGGGTGGTGGCACACAGTGGGGTGGTGGTACAGGGTGGAGAGGTGGCACCCAGCTGGGCAGAGAGGCTTGGCTGAGCCCTGGCTGGAGGTGGTGGCACACAGTGGGGTGGTGGCACACAGTGGGGTGGTGGTACAGGGTGGAGAGGTGGCACCCAGCTGGGCAGAGAGGCTTGGCTGAGCCCTGGCTGGCACCCAGCAGCTCTATGGGCAGGGGGGCACTGTGGTGGGGGTGGGGGCACTGTGGTGGTGGTGGGGGCACTCAACCATGTGCCCAAGTTTTGCCCTGCAGAGCTGAGCCTCCCTCAGGAAACAGCCACGAGGGTGATGAGGAACCTCTGAAAGAGTCCAGGCTGAAGGAGGCTTTCTTGTGAGTGGCCCCCCCAGGCCCCCACCACCTTGGCCCCCTCCTCAGTCCCCCTGCCCCTTCCCCTCCATCCCCAGCCCCCTTCCCCTCCATCCCCAGCCCCCTTCCCCTCCATCCCCAGTCCCCCCTACCCCCTCCATCCCCAGCCCCCTCCCCTCCATCCCCAGCCCCCTACCCTCCATCCCCAGCCCCCTACCCCTCCATCCCCAGCTACCCCTACCCCTCCATCCCCAGCCCCTACCCCTCCATCCCCAGCCCCCTACCCCTCCATCCCCAGCCCCCTACCCTCCATCCCCACTCCCCTACCCCCCCTCCATCCCCAGCCCCCTACCCCTCCATCCCCATTCCCCTTCCTCCTTTCTCCCCATTCCCAGCCCCCTACTCCTTTCCCTCCATCCCCAGCCCCCTTCCTCCCATCCCCAGTCCTCTACCTTCCCCTCCATCCCCAGTCCCCCCCTTCCTCCATCCCCAGCCCCCTTCCTCTCCATCCCCAGCCCCCTACCCCTTCCCCTCCATCCCCAGCCCCCTTCCCCTCCATCCCCAGCCCCCTCCCCTTCCCCTCCATCCCCAGCTCCCCTTCCCCTCCATCTCCAGCCCCCTACCCCTTCCCCATTCCCAGCCCCCTACTGCTTCCCCCTTCCCCATTCCTCTTCCCCCTTCCCCATTTCTTCCCCCTTTCCCATTCTCCTTTCTCCTTCCCCTCCATCCCCAGCCCCCTGCCCCTTCCCCATCCCAGCCCCCTCCTCCTTCCCCACAGCCCCCCATCCCTTCCTCCCCCTCCCCCTGCATCCTCCAGGCCTCCTCCTGCTGCCTGCAGCAAAGCTCTGAGCTGCTCCTGGCCCTTCACCTCCTGCTCCTCACTCCTCAGCAGGGCTCTGCATGACTCAAGATCAATTTGGGGCAGGGGAGGGTGGGGGTGGGGGTGTGTGGGGGGCAGGTGTCCCCTTTTTGCCCCTCTCCTGATCCCTGCTCTCTCTCCTGGCAGCTGTTTGGAGTTCCTGCTGGACAATGGTGCTGACCCCTCCCTGCGGGACAAGCAGGGCTACACTGCTGTCCACTACGCAGCTGCCTATGGCAACAGGCAGAACCTCGAGCTGGTCAGCAGCTGGGGACCCCCTGGGAGGGCATCTGGGTCCAACCCCCCCTGGAGGTCCTGCAGATTCCCCCCCAGCCCCCCTTGAAGGTCATCGAGGTCCAAGCCCCCTGCCGCAGGGGTCAGCAGCCCAGCCCATGGCAGGGGCTTGGAACCAGATCATCCCCAGCCTGCCCCTGGGTGCTCCCCAGCCTGCCCCTGGGTGCTGCTCAGCCTGCCCCTGGGTGCTGCTCAGCCATCCCCTGGGTGCTCCCCAGCCTGCCCCTGGGTGCTCCCCAGCCTGCCCCTGGGTGCTCCCCAGCCTGCCCCTGGGTGCTGCTCAGCCTGCCCCTGGGTGCTGCTCAGCCTGCCCCTGGGTGCTGCTCAGCCTGCCCCTGGGTGCTCCCCAGCCTGCCCCTGGGTGCTGCTCAGCCTGCCCCTGGGTGCTGCTCAGCCTGCCCCTGGGTGCTGCTCAGCCTGCCCCTGGGTGCTGCTCAGCCTGCCCCTGGGTGCTGCTCAGCCTGCCCCTGGGTGCTGCTCAGCCTGCCCCTGGGTGCTCCCCAGCCTGCCCCTGGGTGCTGCTCAGCCTGCCCCTGGGTGCTGCTCAGCCATCCCCTGGGTGCTGCTCAGCCTGCCCCTGGGTGCTCCCCAGCCTGCCCCTGGGTGCTGCTCAGCCTGCCCCTGGGTGCTGCTCAGCCTGCCCCTGGGTGCTGCTCAGCCATCCCCTGGGTGCTGCCCAGCCTGCCCCTGGGTGCTGCTCAGCCTGCCCCTGGGTGCTGCTCAGCCTGCCCCTGGGTGCTCCCCAGCCTGCCCCTGGGTGCTCCCCAGCCTGCCCCTGGGTGCTGCTCAGCCATCCCCTGGGTGCTGCTCAGCCTGCCCCTGGGTGCTGCTCAGCCATCCCCTGGGTGCTGCTCCGCCTGCCCCTGGGTGCTGCTCAGCCTGCCCCTGGGTGCTGCTCAGCCTGCCCCTGGGTGCTGCTCAGCCATCCCCTGGGTGCTCCCCAGCCTGCCCCTGGGTGCTGCTCAGCCTGCCCCTGGGTGCTGCTCAGCCATCCCCTGGGTGCTGCTCAGCCTGCCCCTGGGTGCTCCCCAGCCTGCCCCTGGGTGCTCCCCCCCTGGCCTGCCCCCCTGGGTGCTGCTCAGCCATCCCCTGGGTGCTGCTCAGCCATCCCCTGGGTGCTGCTCAGCCTCCCCTGGGTGCTGCCAGCCTGCCCCTGGGTGCTGCTCAGCCTGCCCCTGGGTGCTGCTCAGCCTGCCCCTGGGTGCTGCTCAGCCATCCCCTGGGTGCTGCTCAGCCTCCCCTGGGTGCTGCTGCCTGCCCCTGGGTGCTGCTCAGCCTGCCCCTGGGTGCTGCTCAGCCTGCCCCTGGGTGCTGCCCAGCCTGCCCCTGGGTGCTCCCCAGCCTGCCCCTGGGTGCTGCTCCAGCCTGCCCCTGGGTGCTGCTCAGCCATCCCCTGGGTGCTGCTCAGCCTATCCCCTGGGTGCTGCCCAGCCTGCCCCTGGGTGCTCCCAGCCTGCCCCTGGGTGCTGCCCAGCCTGCCCCTGGGTGCTGCTCAGCCTGCCCCTGGGTGCTGCCAGCCTGCCCCTGGGTGCTGCTCAGCCTGCCCCTGGGTGCTGCCAGCCTGCCCCTGGGTGCTGCTCAGCCTGCCCCTGGGTGCTGCTCAGCCTGCCCCTGGGTGCTCCCCAGCCTGCCCCTGGGTGCTCCCCAGCCTGCCCCTGGGTGCTGCTCAGCCATCCCCTGGGTGCTGCTCAGCCTACCCCTGGGTGCTCCCCAGCCTGCCCCTGGGTGCTCCCCAGCCTGCCCCTGGGTGCTCCCCAGCCTGCCCCTGGGTGCTGCTCAGCCTGCCCCTGGGTGCTCCCCAGCCTGCCCCTGGGTGCTCCCCAGCCTGCCCCTGGGTGCTGCTCAGCCTGCCCCTGGGTGCTGCTCAGCCATCCCCTGGGTGCTGCTCAGCCATCCCCTGGGTGCTGCTCAGCCATCCCCTGGGTGCTGCTCAGCCATCCCCTGGGTGCTGCTCAGCCTGCCCCTGGGTGCTGCTCAGCCAGCCCCTGGGTGCTGCTCAGCCTGCCCCTGGGTGCTGCTCAGCCATCCCCTGGGTGCTGCTCAGCCATCCCCTGGGTGCTGCTCAGCCATCCCCTGGGTGCTGCTCAGCCATCCCCTGGGTGCTCCCAGCCTGCCCCTGGGTGCTGCTCAGCCATCCCCTGGGTGCTGCTCAGCCTGCCCCTGGGTGCTGCTCAGCCTGCCCCTGGGTGCTGCTCAGCCATCCCCTGGGTGCTGCTCAGCCTGCCCCTGGGTGCTGCTCAGCCATCCCCTGGGTGCTGCTCAGCCTCCCCTGGGTGCTGCTCAGCCTGCCCCTGGGTGCTGCTCAGCCATCCCCTGGGTGCTCCCCAGCCTGCCCCTGGGTGCTGCTCAGCCATCCCCTGGGTGCTCCCCAGCCTGCCCCTGGGTGCTCCCCAGCCTGCCCCTGGGTGCTGCTCAGCCTGCCCCTGGGTGCTCCCCAGCCTGCCCCTGGGTGCTCCCCAGCCTGCCCCTGGGTGCTGCTCAGCCTGCCCCTGGGTGCTCCCCAGCCTGCCCCTGGGTGCTCCCCAGCCTGCCCCTGGGTGCTCCCCAGCCTGCCCCTGGGTGCTGCTCAGCCTGCCCCTGGGTGCTGCTCAGCCTGCCCCTGGGTGCCCCAGCCTGCCCCTGGGTGCTCCCAGCCTGCCCCTGGGTGCTGCTCAGCCCCCTGGGTGCCCCCAGCCTGCCCCTGGGTGCTGCTCTGCCAGCCCCTGGGTGCTCCCCCTGCCTCCCCAGCTGTTTGGAGTTCCTGCTGGACAATGGTGCTGACCCCTCCCTGGGGACAAGCAGGGCTGCTGTCCACTCAGCTGCCTGGCAACAGGCAGAACCTCGAGCTGGTCAGCAGCTGGGGACCCCTGGGAGGGCATCTGGGTCCAACCCCCTGGAGGTCCTGCAGATTCCCCCAGCCCCCTGGGTGCCAAGCCCCTGCTCAGCCTGCCCATGGCAGGGGCTGGGCCTGCCCCTGGGTGCTCCCCAGCCTGCCCCTGGGTGCTGCCAGCCTGCCCCTGGGTGCTGCCAGCCTGCCCCTGGGTGCTGCTCAGCCTGCCCCTGGGTGCTGCTCAGCCTGCCCCTGGGTGCTGCTCAGCCTCCCCTGGGTGCTGCCTCAGCCTGCCCCTGGGTGCTGCTCAGCCTGCCCCTGGGTGCTGCTCAGCCTGCCCCTGGGTGCTGCTCAGCCTGCCCCTGGGTGCTGCTCAGCCATCCCCTGGGTGCTGCTCAGCCTGCCCCTGGGTGCTGCTCAGCCATCCCCTGGGTGCTGCTCAGCCATCCCCTGGGTGCTGCTCAGCCATCCCCTGGGTGCTCCCCAGCCTGCCCCTGGGTGCTGCTCAGCCATCCCCTGGGTGCTGCTCAGCCTGCCCCTGGGTGCTGCCAGCCTGCCCCTGGGTGCTGCTCAGCCATCCCCTGGGTGCTGCTCAGCCAGCCCCTGGGTGCTGCTCAGCCTGCCCCTGGGTGCTGCTCAGCCATCCCCTGGGTGCTGCTCAGCCATCCCCTGGGTGCTGCTCAGCCATCCCCTGGGTGCTCCCCAGCCTGCCCCTGGGTGCTGCTCAGCCTGCCCTGGGGATCAGATCAGGCTCTGGGCAGCCTGAGGGAGTTGAAGCTCCAAGCTTGGAGATCTCCAAGTCAGGCTCTGGGCAGCCTGGCCCTGGTAGATGTCTCTGCTGACCCTTGAGGGCCCTTCCAGCCCAACCCCTTCCATGTCCCTCCTGGCTGGGGGTCTCTGGAGGTCTCTCAGGGGGATGCTTTCTGTGTCCTTACTCTTGCAGCTCCTGGAGATGTCTTTTAACTGCCTGGAGGATGTGGAGAGCACCATTCCAGTCAGCCCTTTGCACTTAGCTGTGAGTGGCCTGGGCCAGCCCCAGGGCTCTTGGTGGCTTCTTGGCTCCCTGCAGCTCCACAGCAGGCCCCAGGCCTGCTCCCTGCTGCTGCTGCTGCCCCCATGGGTGGAGGAGGGGAAGCAACCCCCCCAGCTCCCTCAGCTGCTCCTCCCCAGCCCCTTCCCCAGCTCCCTTGCCCTTCCCTGGCCCTGCTGCAGCCCTCCAAGTCCTCCTGGCCCTGAGGAGCCCAAGGCTGCCCCCAGGCTGCCCCCAGGCTGCCCCCAGGCTGCCAGCTGTGCCCCCCCAGTGCCCAGCCCAGGGGCAGCATCCCTGCCCTGCTGCTGCTGCCCACAGCACTGCTGCTCCAGCCCAGGCTGCTGGTGGCCTCCTTGCCCCCCTGGGCACCCCCTGGCTCTTCTCCAGCTGCTGGCAGCATCTCCTGGGCTTTGTTTGCAGTAAAAGAAGGAATCCTTCAAGTGGAGAAGTTTCTCCTCAGGGCCAACTCTGAGGCAGCCTGAGGCCATCTCCTCTTGTCCTGGGCCTTGGCCCCACAGCCCAACCCCCCCTGGCTCCAGCCTCCTCTCAGGCACTTGCAGGGAGCCAGGAGGTCTCCCCTCAGCCTCCTCTCCTCCAGGCTGAACACCCCCAGGTCCTTCAGCTGCTCCTCCCCAGGCCCTGTCCAAGCCTGCTCAGGGCTGCAGTTGGGTGGCAGCTTTGGAGTGGGACCAGGAGGCCAAGAGGAAGCCAGACCTGGACCAGCCCAGGTCCACAGGGGCAGGAATGCTGCTGGGGGACAGCTTTGGAACCTCTGGGTGACCTCTTTGGCCCTTCTGCTCCTTTGTCCTCAGGCCTACAATGGTCACTGTGAAGCCCTGAAGACCCTTGCTGAAACCCTGGTGAACCTGGACGTGAGGGACCACAAGGGGAGGACAGCTCTGTACCTGGCCACGGAGAGAGGCTCCACCGAGTGCGTGGAGGTGCTCACCAGCCATGGAGCCTCTGCCCTGGTCAAGGAGAGGAAGAGGAAGTGGACTCCTCTCCATGCTGCAGGTGAGGAAGGCTCAGAGGGGGCTCAGAGAGATGGGATCTGTGCCATGGGGACGGGGGGAGGGAGCTTGGAGGTCATCAGGGTGCAGCCCCCCTTGGGGGTGATCAGAGTGCAGCCCCCCTTGGGGGTGATCAGAGTGCAGCCCCCCTTGGGGGTCACCTGGGTGCAACTACCCTTGGGGGGCATCTGGGTGCTCCCCAGCCTTGCTCTGGGTGCTCCCCAGCCTTGCCCTGGGTGCTCCCCAGCCTTGCCCTGGGTGTCCCCAGCCTTGCCCTGGGTGCTCCTCAGCCTTGCTCTGGGTGCTCCCCAGCCTTGCTCTGGGTGCTCCCCAGCCTTGCTCTGGGTGCTCCCCAGCCTTGCTCTGGGTGCTCCCCAGCCTTGCTCTGGGTGCTCCCCAGCCTTGCCCTGGGTGCTCCCCAGCCTTGCTCTGGGTGCTCCCCAGCCTTGCCCTGGGTGCTCCCCAGCCTTGCCCTGGGTGCTCCCCAGCCTTGCCCTGGGTGTCCCCAGCCTTGCCCTGGGTGCTCCCCAGCCTTGCCCTGGGTGCTCCCCAGCCTTGCTCTGGGTGCTCCCCAGCCTTGCCCTGGGTGCTCCCCAGCCTTGCCCTGGGTGCTCCTCAGCTCAGGTTGCTCAAGATCTCATTCAGCCTTCCCTTGAAGGCCTTCAGGAAGGATCCATCCACAGCCTCCCTGGACAGCCTGTGCCAGGCTGGGGATGTTCAGAAGCACTTTGGGCTCGGTGCCAGCTGCTGTGGTGTGGCAGCAGAAGCTGGGGAAGGCCCCCAGGTGGCTCAGGAGTGGGTGGGAGAGGAGGCACCAAGTGCTACACCCTCTGTGGAGGGCCAGGGGTGGCTTTGGCCACAAGCCCACCAAGGTTGGAGGTGCTTGAGCTTGGGAGCAGGGCTGGGAGCAGGGCTGGGAGCAGAGCTGGGAGCAGAGCCGGGAGCAGGGCCGGGAGCAGAGCTGGGAGCAGGGCTGGGAGCAGGGCTGGGAGCAGGGCTGGGAGCAGAGCTGGGAGCAGGGCCGGGAGCAGAGCTGGGAGCAGGGCCGGGAGCAGAGCTGGGAGCAGGGCTGGGAGCAGGGCCGGGAGCAGGGCCGGGAGCAGAGCTGGGAGCAGGGCTGGGAGCAGGGCTGGGAGCAGAGCTGGGAGCAGGGCCGGGAGCAGAGCTGGGAGCAGGGCTGGGAGCAGAGCTGGGAGCAGGGCTGGGAGCAGGGCTGGGAGCAGGGCTGGGAGCAGGGCTGGGAGCAGGGCTGGGAGCAGGGCTGGGAGCAGGGCCGGGAGCAGGGCTGGGAGCGGAGCCGGGAGCAGGACTGGGAGCAGGGCCGGGAGCAGGGCTGGGAGCGGAGCCGGGAGCAGGACTGGGAGCGGAGCCGGGAGCAGGGCTGGGAGCAGGGCTGGGAGCAGGGCCGGGAGCAGAGCCGGGAGCAGAGCCGGGAGCAGAGCTGGGAGCAGGGCTGGGAGCAGGGCTGGGAGCAGAGCCGGGAGCAGAGCCGGGAGCAGGGCTGGGAGCAGAGCCGGGAGCAGGGCTGGGAGCAGGGCTGGGAGCAGGGCTGGGAGCAGAGCCGGGAGCAGGGCTGGGAGCAGAGCCGGGAGCAGGGCTGGGAGCAGGGCTGGGAGCAGGGCTGGGAGCAGGGCCGGGAGCAGAGCCGGGAGCAGAGCCGGGAGCAGGGCTGGGAGCAGGGCCGGGAGCAGGGCTGGGAGCGGAGCCGGGAGCAGGACTGGGAGCGGAGCCGGGAGCAGGGCTGGGAGCAGAGCCGGGAGCAGGGCTGGGAGCAGAGCCGGGAGCAGGACTGGGAGCGGAGCCGGGAGCAGGGCTGGGAGCAGGGCTGGGAGCAGGGCCGGGAGCAGGACTGGGAGCGGAGCCGGGAGCAGGGCTGGGAGCAGGGCCGGGAGCAGGGCTGGGAGCAGAGCCGGGAGCAGGGCTGGGAGCAGAGCCGGGAGCAGGACTGGGAGCGGAGCCGGGAGCAGGGCTGGGAGCAGGGCTGGGAGCAGGGCCGGGAGCAGGGCCGGGAGCAGGGCCGGGAGCAGGGCTGGGAGCAGGGCCGGGAGCAGGGCTGGGAGCAGAGCCGGGAGCAGGGCTGGGAGCAGGGCTGGGAGCAGGGCCGGGAGCAGAGCCGGGAGCAGAGCTGGGAGCAGGGCTGGGAGCAGAGCTGGGAGCAGGGCTGGGAGCAGGGCTGGGAGCAGGGCTGGGAGCAGGGCTGGGAGCAGGGCTGGGAGCAGGGCTGGGAGCAGGCTGGGAGCAGGGCTGGGAGCAGAGCTGGGAGCAGGGCTGGGAGCAGAGCTGCTGCCTCCTCAGCCAGCCCTGGAGGACCTTTGGGGGCCTTGGTGGGACCAGAAGCGAAGGAGTGAGGACCACCAGTGCTTCTCTTTGCTCCATGGGGGGGTGGCCAGGAGGCCTTGGCTGGGTTGGTGACTTCTCCTTCCCTTCTGCCCTGTCCCCAGCTGCCAATGGCAACACAGACTCCCTGCACCTCCTGATCGACAGCGGCGAGCGAGCCGACATCACCGACGTGATGGACGTCCATGGCCAGTGAGCCAGGGCAGGGGCCTCATGGGGGCAGGGGCCTCATGGGGGCAGGGTCCTCATGGGCTGGGGGGGATGGTCTTCATGGCCTTGGATGGTCCTCTTTGGGGTGGATGTTCTTCATGGGATGGATGTGCTTCGTGGCCTTGGGTGTGCCTCATGGGCTTGGCTGCTCCTCATGGCCCTCCTGGGGTTGGTGTTCTGCTGTGGTTGGCTGCTCCCCGTGGGGCTGGATGGTCCTCAGTGATGAAGATCTGCTGTGCCTGGGCCCCTTGGAGCTCTTCACCCCCTGTCCCTCCCCACAGGACCCCCCTGATGCTGGCCATCATGAATGGCCACGTTGACTGTGTCCACCTGCTGCTGGAGAAGGGCTCCACGGCCGATGCGGCCGACAAGAGGGGGAGGACAGCCCTGCACCGAGGGGTGAGTGCCCAGGGGGACCTGCTGCTGCTCCCCACCCTCCTGGGCTGGGGCTGCCTTGCACAGCAGGCTGGAGGGGGCAGAAGACCCCAGGGAAGGAGAAGGAGGTTCATGGGATGGGTTGGGTTGGAAGGGACCTTGAAGAGCATTGAATGGAAGGCTGAGGATCAGTTGGAGGAAAGCTGAGGATCAGCTGGGGGAAGGCTGAGGATCAGCTGGGGGAGGGTTGAGGATCAGCTGGGGGAAAGCTGAGGATCAGCTGGGGGAGGGTTGAGGATCAGCTGGGGGAAGGCTGAGGATCAGCTGGGGGAAAGCTGAGGATCAGCTGGGGGAAGGTTGAGGATCAGCTGGGGGAAAGCTGAGGATCAGCTGGGGGAGGTTGAGGATCAGCTGGGGGAAGGCTGAGGATCAGCTGGAGGAAAGCTGAGGATCAGCTGGGGGAAGGTTAAGGATCAGCTGGGGGAAAGCTGAGGATCAGCTGGGGGAAGGTTGAGGATCAGCTGGGGGAAGGCTGAGGATCAGCTGGGGGAGGGTTGAGGATCAGCTGGGGGAAAGCTGAGGATCAGCTGGGGGAGGGTTGAGGATCAGCTGGGGGAAGGCTGAGGATCAGCTGGGGCTGAGGATCAGCTGGAGGAAAGCTGAGGATCAGCTGGGGAAGGTTGAGGATCAGCTGGGGGAAAGCTGAGGATCAGCTGGGGGAAGGTTAAGGATCAGCTGGGGGAAGGCTGAGGATCAGCTGGGGGAAGGTTAAGGATCAGCTGGGGGAAGGCTGAGGATCAGCTGGGGAAAGGCTGAGGATCAGCTGGGGAAAGCTGAGGATCAGCTGGGGGAAAGCTGAGGATCATCACTAGCCCTGGTTGCTGAAGGCCTCATCCAACCTGCCCTTGAACATCTCCAACCTCCCTGCTCAACCTCTTCCCCTGTCCCCCCAACCCTCCCCACCAAGAACTTCTCTTCCCCTTTCCCTTTGCCATGGAGCAGCAAAACCTGAGCCCGGCTCAGACCTCTGAGGTCTCTTCCAACCTGCAGGAGGTGGAAGTTGGCTCCTTGAGGTCTTGGGTGGGTGACCCTTCTGGTCTTGCCTCTTTGGCCCCCCCAGGCTGTGACAGGTTGTGAGGACTGCTTGGCTGCTCTCCTGGACCACGATGCCTTTGTCCTCTGCCGGGACTTCAAAGGTCGGACCCCGATCCACTTCGCCTCAGCCTGTGGACACCTGGAGGTGCTGAGGACCCTTCTGCAGGCTGCCCTCTCAACTGACCCTTTGGACTCCGTGGTGGACTACAGTGGCTTCTCACCCATGCACTGGGCTTCCTACAGTGGTGAGGAGCTGCTGGGGGTGAGGAGGAGGAGGAAGGGTGGAAGGCGACACTTTGGTCCTCTGTCCTCCTCTGAGGTTGCTTTGGGAGGTTCCAGCCCAGCAGTGAGGTGCCAGGGGGTGGAGATCTGGGAGGGAAGCATGGGATGGCTTGGAGGTCATTTGGTTCCAAACTCCTTGGAGATCATCTAGTGGAAGGTTGAAGGCCACCTGGATCCAACCTGATCCCCATCCCCTTCCCCTTCCCCTTCCTTCTTCCCCTTCCCTTCAGCAGCTTTGCTGCCAGGGAGGACCCAAACCAACTGCTCCTGGTTTGGGCCACTCAGTGCTGGCCCTGAGCACCTTGTGAGGCCCTTGTAAGGGTGTGGGGAGAGGATCCTTGAGGTCCTTGTTGCTCCAGCAGGGGTTGGTCACTGATGTCCTTCTGTCCTTCTCTCCTCCCAGGGCATGAAGATTGTCTTGAATTGTTACTTGAACACAACCCATTTGCATACCTAGAAGGAAACCCTTTTACTCCATTGCACTGTGCAGTGTAAGTGGTGTCCTCCAGGACCTCCCCAGCACCTTCTGGGGGCCAGCAGATAGCTTGGGCAGCAGGAAGGAGCTTCAGATCCTCCTCTCCTTGCCCAAGGGTCTGCCCTGAGCAGCAGAAAGCTCCTTGGGGCGGTCACAGAGTCTCAGTGTGTTAGGGGTTGGAAGGGAGACCCAGGCCAGGTCCCACCTGCTCCTGCCAGGTCCATGGCAGCAGGAGAGTGGCACACAGCAGCTCCTTGAGGAGCTCCTTGAGGAGCTGTTGTGTGCCAGGTTCTCCTGGCAGCAGGTCCTCAACTCAGTCAAGCCAAGGGCTGGAGGTTCCATCCTTGCTGGCCCTCTTGGGTGGCTCAACCCTGCTCCTGCTGGAGCACCTCAGGAGCTCTCCAGGCTTCCATGATGGCCTTTGGAGATGGCAGATGAGCTCCAACCTGTCCTAAGTGACCTCCTTCAGGGGTGTCTGGGGCAGTGTGGGCACAGAGTGGGGTGGGGCTGATGCTGATGGCCAAGGAAGACTCCTGGAGGGGTGAGGAAGGGGAAGGCACTGCCGTGTCCGACCTCGGGTGGTCCTGGTGCACCCTTGGGACCTGCCAGCTTTAGGAGATAGGCAAGGCTGGGACTGATGATTCCTTGGGTCCTACTGGGAAGGATAAAACAAAGGGCTTTGTTTGGGACCCCCCCTCCCCCAACCAAACTCCAGAACAGCTTCTGCCTGCACCCAAGGCCCCTCAGGAAGGAGCTGCTGGGTCCCCCCCTGACCTCCTCCCCATCCCTAATGTCCCTTTCTTGTCTCTCCCTCCTCCCCCCCCCCCTAGAATTAACAACCAGGATGGCACTGCTGAGATGCTGGTGGAAGCATTGGGTGCCAAGATTGTTAATAGCAGAGATGCCAAAGGAAGGTGAGCTGCCAGCTGGGGCCCTCGGGGGGGCACCTCCAGCGCCGCCGCCGGCCGCTGCCTGCCGCTGCCCTCTCCGGCCGGCGCCGAGCGGCTCCCGGTGGGGCCCCTCCCCATCCCCCCGGGGTGGTGCTGTGACCTCTGCCTTCTCCTCTTGCCCCCCTCAGGACTCCCCTTCACGCTGCTGCCTTTGCAGACAACATCCATGGTTTACAGCTGCTCCTGCGCCACCAAGCCGAGGTGGACCCCACAGACAAGCTGGGGAGGACTCCCCTGATGATGGCCTCCGAGAACGGCCACACCGCGGTGGTCGGTAGGTGCTTGGCTGCCCCCCTGCCCCCTTGGCACCCTCCAGGCTGGGAAGGCTTCTCTCCCCTGCCCCCACCTCAAGCCCTAAGCCCTGTCCTCTCAGCAGGGTCACTGCTGGGGGCGGTGGCTTGCTGCCTCTCCACCTTCCTCCTCCTCTTCCTCCTCGCAGAGTTCCTGCTCTACCAAGCTAAAGCAAACATAACTGTGCTGGATGTCAACAAGAACACAGCCCTTCACCTGGCCTGCAGCAAGGTAGGGAGATGGCCACCTGCAGCTCTCCTAGGACCAGGAAGCTCTTGAGGTTGGAAGAGACCCTTCAAGAGCGTCCGGTCCAACCCTTCTCCAGCTCCTGCCAAGGCTGGGGCTAAGCCATGGCCCTCAGCACCACATCTCTGAGGCTCTGTAATGCCTCCAGGGAGTGGGGACTCCACCACCTCCCTGGGCAGCCTGGGCCAGGCTTGGAGAACCCTTCCAGTGGGGAATTTTCTCCTCATAGGCAACCCTGGGACACCTTGAGGCCATCTCCTCTTGTCCTGTCCCCTGTCCCTTGGCAGAAGAGCCCAAGCCCCACCTGGCTCCAGCCTCCCCTCAGGGAGATGCAGAGAGCCAAAGGTCTCCCCTCAGCCTCCTCTTCTCCAGGCTGAACACCCCCAGGTCCCTCAGCTGCCCCTCAGAAGTTCTCCAGACCCTTCCCTAGCTTTGTTGCCCTTCTCTGGTCCCACTCCACCCCTTCAGTGTCCTTGGAGTGAAGACCCCAAAACTCACCCCAGGATTCCAGCTGTGGCCTCCCCACATTCCCACTGCAAGGGGACAATCCCTGCCCTGCTCCTGCTGCCCACAGCAGTGCTGATTCAGGTTGGATGAGGCCAGCCTGGGCTAGTGGGAGCTGGCCTTGCCCATGGCAGGGGGCTTGGAACTGGCTGATCTTGAAGGTCCCTTCCAACCCAACCCAGCCCAACCCAACCCAACCCAGCCCAGCCCAGCCCATTCCACCAACCTCTGAATTCTCTGAGTCCAAGGCAGGCTGCTGGTGGCCTCCTTGGCCAAGAGTCAACTGGAGGGGCCAGGAGCAGCCTCTCTCCTTAGGCCCCTACCCAAGTGGGGAAGCCCTTTTGTGGTGCTTGGGTGGAAGCAGTGGTAGAAGGGAAGGTTCCCATAGCCCAAGGGGAGGGAGGGTCACATCCTGCTTGGACACCACCAGCTTTGTTCCACCAGCAACTCTTCCAACCCCTTCTGCTCTCCAGGGCCATGAGAAGTGTGCCTTGTTGATCCTGGGGGAAACCCAAGACCTTGGCCTTATCAATGCAAGTAACAGTGCTCTGCAAATGTGAGTCTGGGGGCAGCCTCTGGAGAGGCCCCAGGAGAGCTCCTGGTTGTTGCAGGGGGTGGGGGGGATGGGTGGCTGTGGCAGAGGACCAAGCCTGCTGTCCCCCTTCTGCCCACCCAGGCCGCTCCACATCGCAGCTCGCAACGGGCTGGCCTCAGTCGTCCAGGCTCTGCTCAGCAGAGGAGCCACGGTGCTGGCTGTGGATGAAGAAGGTGAAGTCTCCCTCAGGGCTTCCTGGGCTGAAGGCTGCAGGGTGGGGGCCCTGCATGGAGAAGGTTCCACCTTGCTCCTCACCTCCATCTCCATCTTCATCTCCCTCCTCGCCTTCCCTCCCCTCCCTCCTCACCTTCCCCCCCTCCATTCCCATCTTCTCTCCCCTCCATCCCCACCTCCCCTCCATCCCCTCCTTCCTTCCCCCCCTCCCCTCCTTCCTTCCCCCCATCCCCTCCTTCCTTCCCCCCTCCCCTCCTTCCTTCCCCCCTCCCCCTTCCCCCCCCCCCTCCTTCCTTCCCCCATCCCCTCCTTCCTTCCCCCATCCCCTCCTTCCTTCCCCCTCCCCTCCTTCCTTCCCCCTCCCCTTCCTTCCCCCATCCCCTCCTTCCTTCCCCCATCCCCTCCTTCCTTCCCCCTCCCCTCCTTCCTTCCCCCTCCCCTCCTTCCTTCCCCTCCCCCCTTCCTTCCCCCCTCCCCCCCACCTTCTTTCCCCCTCCCTCCCCACCTTCTTTCCCCCTCCCTCTCCACTGTCCTTCCCCTCCCCCCACCTTCCCCCCACCTTCCCTCCCTCCCCACCTTTGCCTCCCTCCCTACCTTCCTTCCCCTCCATCCCCACCTCCCCTCCATCCCCTCCTTCCTCCCGTCCCTCCCCACCTTCCCTCCCCCTCCCTCCCCACCTTCCTCCCCCCCCTCCCCACCTTCCCTCCCCTCCCTCCCCACCTTCTCTCCCCTCCCTCCCCACCTTCTCTCCCCTCCATCCCCACCTCCCCTCCATCCCCTCCTTCCTCCCCCTCCCTCCCCACCTTCCTCCCTTTCCCCTCCATCCCCACCTGCCCTCCCCCCACCTTCCCTCCCCTCCCCTCCTCCGTTCCCCCCCCTCACCTCCTTCTCCCTCTCCCTCTCCCCTCGCAGGTCACACCCCAGCCTTGGCCTGCGCCCCCAACAAGGACGTGGCCGACTGCCTGGCACTTATCCTCTCCACCATGAAGCCTTTCCCCCCCAAGGATGCCATCAGCTCCTTCAGCTTCAACCTGCTCAAGAACTGCGGCATCGCGGCCAAGACGGCGGCGGCCTGCGGGGCGCTGCCCAACGGCGCCGCCTGCCCCTACGGCCAGGAGCGGCACGGTGCCATCGGCCTGGACGGCTGCTACTCGGAGTAGCCCCCGCCTCTGGGTGACCCCCACCTCTTAGCTATTTATTTAGGAAGTCTTATCAGTGTAGGGCACTTGAAAAAGGAGAACAAGACTGGGCACAGCCCTGCCAGCCTGGCCGGCCAGAACCCGCCCCCAAGAGTTCAGAGCTTGCCCCTTGCGCCCGGGCCGGGGAGCAGCTGGCACAGCCCCACGGCTCCTGCCCCTTCTCTATCCACTGGGATGGGGAGCAGCTGGCACAGCCCCACGGCTCCTGCCCCTTCTCCCTCCTCTATCCATTGGGTTGGGCAGCAGCTGGCACAGCCCCACGGCTCCTGCCCCTTCTCTATCCACTGGGATGGGCAGCAGCTGGCACAGCCCCACGGCTCCTGCCCCTTCTCTATCCACTGGGATGGGGAGCAGCTGGCACAGCCCCACGGCTCCTGCCCCTTCTCTATCCACTGGGATGGGGAGCAGCTGGCACAGCCCCACGGCTCCTGCCCCTTCTCCCTCTGTCCATTGGGTTGGGCAGCAGCTGGCACAGCCCCACGGCTCCTGCCCCTTCTCCCTCTGTCCCTTAGGTTGGGCAGCAGCTGGCACAGCCCCACGGCTCCTGCCCCTTCTCCCTCTGTCCCTTAGGTTGGGCAGCAGCTGGCACAGCCCCACGGCTCCTGCCCCTTCTCCCTCTGTCCATTGGGTTGGGCAGCAGCTGGCACAGCCCCACGGTTCCTGCCCCTTCTCCCTCTGTCCATTGGGTTGGGCAGCAGCTGGCACAGCCCCACGGTTCCTGCCCCTTCTCTGTCCATTGGGTTGGGCAGCAGCTGGCACAGCCCCACGGCTCCTGCCCCTTCTCTGTCCATTGGGTTGGGCAGCAGCTGGCACAGCCCCACGGCTCCTGCCCCTTCTCTGTCCATTGGGTTGGGCAGCAGCTGGCACAGCCCCACGGCTCCTGCCCCTTCTCCCTCTATCCATTGGGTTGGGCAGCAGCTGGCATGGCCTTGTTGACCCCTGCCTCTTCTCAGTCTTCTCCTTGTTGGGTTCAGGAGCAGCTGGCACAGCCCCATGGTCCCTGCCCTTTCCCAGTCCTCTTCCTGTCCCCACCCCTCCAATGGGCACTGGGGGCCGAGGTGCCACCATCCCTGTCCCACAGGCACCCCCTGGCTGTCTCCCAGCAGAGGGCAAAGCTTGAACCTGGCACTTTGCAGTCCTCTCCCCCATTGGCACCTCTCTGATGGCCAGACAGGACCCAGCCAAGGTGCCACCATCCCCAGCCTCACCCAGGCTGTCCCCCAGCAGAAGGCAAAGCTCAAACTTGGCACTTTCCAATCCTCTCCTCCCCATCACCACCCCTCTGGTGGCCAAGCAGGAGCTGGGTGCTGTGTCCTGAGGGCATCACCCAGCCGAGGTGCCACCAGCAGACACCAAGGCTATCCCCCAACAGAGGGCAAAGCTCCAACCTGGCACTTCCCATCGGTGCCCCCCTGCTAGCCAAGCAGCAGCTGGGTGCTGAAGGCTTCACCTGGCCCCTAGCTGAGCCCACCTTGTGTCCCCCCACCCTCAGGGTGGCATCAAGCTGCTGCCACCCTTCCCTGGTGCCCCATGCCAGCTGCCCACCCTACCCCCAAAACTCTTAAACTCTCTCCTTTGAGAGGGGCAAGCCCTCAGCTCTTGGTGGGATGGGGTTGGGGGGTGGGAGGTTCTTTGGGCACTGGGCTGGCACTGGGAGCTGCGGGGGAGGTGGGGGAGGCTGTGGGTGCAGGGCAGTGCCAGGCGCTGGGCACCGCTCCTGCCTGGCAGCCTCTCTGGTGGTCTCCCTGGCGTTTTGGGGTGGGTGGTTTTTCTTCAGAGACTTGAAAAGGTGGAGATCTGCTGTAGCTGGGCCACCTCCATGCCCCTTCTGTTGTGGCTTTTGGGGTTGTTTTTGTTTGGCAGCTGTCACTGGGGGGGGGAGGGGGGGGTTGGGGTTTTCATATGCAACAAACAGGTGCTGCTGCCCCTGCCCGCGGGCAGCCCTGGGCACGCTGCTGCAGCCTCCCTCCCTCCCGCCCCACACCTGGCACTTTAGGGGTTCCTTGGCTTCAGGGGGAGGGGAGGGAAGGGGAAGGGGGTGGGGGGGGAGGGGGAGGGGCTCTTGGTTATCCTTTCCTTGGGAAAATGGTGGATGGGCAGAAGGAATTGCTGGGGGAGTTCGGAGCTTCCTTGCTGGGACGTTAGGAAACTGAAGTTTGCCTTGGGGGGATTTCTCCTTCCTTGCTTGGAGATTTCCTTCCTTGGAGATTTCCTTCCTTGGAGATTTCCTTGCTTGGAGATTTCCTTCCTTGGAGATTTCCTTCCTTGGAGTTTTCCTTCCTGGAATTTCTCCTTCCTTGGAGTTTTCCTTCCTGGAATTTCTCCTTCCTTGGAGTTTTCCTTCCTGGAATTTCTCCTTGCTTGGAGAATTCCTTGCATGGAAATTTCCTTCCTTGGAGTTTTCCTTGCTTGGAGATTTCCTTCCTGGAATTTTTCCTTGCTTGGAGATTTCCTTCCTGGAATTTTTCCTTGCTTGGAGATTTCCTTCCTTGGAGATTTCCTTCCTTGGAGATTTCCTTGTTGGAAGTTTTCCTTGCTTGGACTTTTCCTTGCTTGGAGATTTCCTTCCTTGGAGATTTCCTTCCTTGGAGTTTTCCTTCCTGGAATTTCTCCTTCCTTGGAGATTTCCTTCCTGGAATTTTTCCTTGCTTGGAGATTTCCTTCCTTGGAGATTTCCTTGTTGGAAGTTTTCCTTGCTTGGACTTTTCCTTGCTTGGAGATTTCCTTCCTTGGAGATTTCCTTCCTGGAATTTCTCCTTGCTTGGAGTTTTCCTTGCTTGGAGATTTCCTTCCTGGAATTTTTCCTTCCTTGGAATTTTCCTTGCTTGGAGATTTCCTTCCTTGGAGATTTCCTTCCTTGGAGTTTTCCTTGTTGGAAGTTTTCCTTGCTTGGACTTTTCCTTGCTTGGAGTTTTTCTTGCCTGGACTTTTCCTTCGTTGGAGTTCTCCTTCCTGGAATTTCTCCTTGCTTGGGAGTTTTCCTTGCTTGGAGATTTCCTTCCTGGAATTTCTCCTTGCTTGGCAGTTTTCCTTCCTGGAATTTCTCCTTGCTTGGACTTTTCCTTGTTGGGAGTTTTCCTTGCTTGGACTTCTCCTTGCCTGGACTTCTCCTTGCTTGGAGATCTCCTTCCTGGAATTTCTCCTTCCTTGGAGATCTCCTTCCTGGAATTTCTCCTTCCTTGGAGATCTCCTTCCTGGAATTTCTCCTTGCTTGGACTCTTCCTTGCTGGGAATTTTCCCTTTCTTTTTCTTTTCCATTTGGTTTTTGGTGAGTTATATTAAAAACAAAAAGGGGAAAAGAAAAACCCCACAAGAAAAAGGAAGAAGAGGCCAAAATGTGAAGGCTTTTGATAAGGAACAGCCAAACTTTGCACTTCAAAGCCCATTCTGACCCTTTGTGGTCCTTGTCCTAAGGCAGCATCAGGGCAGGGTTGGGGCTGGGATCAGTTTTGGGGTTAGTTTGGTGAGTTTGGGGTCGTTTGGAGGGGGGGGGTTGGAGTGCAGTGGTTTCCTTTGGGGTTGTTTTGAGGGTTTTGGGGTTTCCTTGCTGGGGTTTGGGGTTGTTTGGGTGGGTTTGGGGTTGTTTGGGTGAGTTTGGGGTTGTTTGGGTGGGTTTGGGGTTGTTTGGGTGAGTTTGGGGTTGTTTGGGTGGGTTTGAGGTTAGTTTGGTGAGTTTGGGGTTGTTAGGATGAGTTTGGGGTTGTTTGGGTGAGTTTGGGGTTGTTTGGGTGAGTTTGGGGTTGTTTGGGTGGGTTTGGGGTTGTTTGGGTGAGTTTGAGGTTAGTTTGGTGAGTTTGGGGTTGTTAGGATGAGTTTGGGGTTGTTTGGGTGAGTTTGGGGTTGTTTGGGTGGGTTTGGGGTTGTTTGGGTGGGTTTGGGGTTGTTTGGGTGAGTTTGGGGTTGTTTGGGTGAGTTTGGGGTTGTTTGGGTGGGTTTGGGGTTGTTTGGGTGGGTTTGAGGTTAGTTTGGTGAGTTTGGGGTTGTTAGGATGAGTTTGGGGTTGTTTGGGTGAGTTTGGGGTTGTTTGGGTGGGTTTGGGGTTGTTTGGGTGAGTTTGGGGTTGTTTGGGTGGGTTTGGGGTTGTTTGGGTGAGTTTGGGGTTGTTTGGGTGAGTTTGGGGTTGTTTGGGTGGGTTTGGGGTTGTTTGGGTGGGTTTGAGGTTAGTTTGGTGAGTTTGGGGTTGTTAGGATGAGTTTGGGGTTGTTTGGGTGGGTTTGGAGTAGTTTGGGTGAGTTTTGGGGGTGTTTGGGTGGGTTTGGGGTTAGTTTGGGTGGATTTGGAGTTGTTTGGGGTATAGTTTTGGGGTTAGGAATGAGATTTAGAATGACTTTGAGGCACTTGCACTGGTTAGGGCTTTTTGGGTTGTTTAGGTGGGGTTTGGGTGGGGGTTTTGGGGTCATTTGGGTCATTTTGGTGGTTTTTGGGGTCATTTTGGTGGTTTTTGGGGTCATTTTGCTGGGGTTTGGGTCATTTTGGTGGTTTTGGGGTCATTTTGTTGGGGTTTGGGTCATTGTGGTTGTTTTGAGGATCATTTTGCTGGGGTTTGGGTCATTTTGGTGGGTTTTGGGGATCATTTTGCTGGGGTTTAGGTCATTGTGGTTGTTTTGAGGATCATTTTGCTGGGGTTTGGGTCATTGTGGTTGTTTTGAGGATCATTTTGCTGGGGTTTGGGTCATTTTGGTCATTTTGCTGGTTTTCATTTTGNGGGTTTGGGGGTCATTTTGCTGGGGTTTAGGTCATTGTGGTTGTTTTGAGGATCATTTTGCTGGGGTTTGGGTCATTTTGGTGGGTTTTGGGGTCATTTTGGTTGTTTTGAGGATCATTTTGCTGGACTTTGGGTCATTTTGGTGGTTTTGGGGTCATTTTGCTGGGGTTTGGGTCATTTTGGTGGTTTTGAGGATCATTTTGGTGGTTTTGGGTCATTTTGGTGGTTTTGAGGATCATTTTGCTGGGGTTTAGGTCATTGTGGTTGTTTTGAGGATCATTTTGGTGGTTTTGAGGATCATTTTGCTGGGGTTTGGGTCATTTTTGGTGAGGTTTTTGGGTTGCTTTGGGCTTCATTTTCTTTGTAGGCATCATACTCATGGTGAATTTGAGACACTTGCACTGGTTAAGGGGGGGTTAGGTCATTTCATTTGAGGTTTTGGGGGGGGTGGTTTTTTTGGGTTGCCTTCAGAATTTTGACACAAAATGAACCTTCCCCACCCCCTCCCCCCATCCCCCTCCCCAAAGCCAACAAATCTGCTCTGATCTGAGTCTGATCAAAGCCAAAGACTTGAAGGGGGCTGCAAGGGCGATGAGCAGGGTGGGGGGAATCCACCTTCTGCCCTCCCCCCCCAAGCTCCCTTCCCTCCACAAAGAGCCAGACCCTGATGAGATTCCCTCCAGGATGGGCAGAGGGGAGGGAGGTTTCCTCCCTCCCAACCCCACCTCCTGGGTGTCCTCTGGGGCGGGGGGGTGTGAGGCTGCTCCGGGAGCTCTCTGCAGGCCTCCTGCCCAGCTCTGCAAGAGAGACAAAGGCCTCTCTGGAACCAAAAAAAAACCCCAAGCTGGTTTTTTTGTCTGCATTTCCCTTCTTTTTGTCCACTTTTTAAAGTAGTTGCTTAGATGAAGGTGGCTCCTGCTGACCCCCACCCCGGGGTGGGGAGGGGTGGCATGGAGCAGGCACGGCAGCCTTCCCCTTCCCCCCACCCCGGGGAGGGACCCTGGGCACTGCTTCTTTCTTTTCTTAACCAAAGCCAAAACTCTTTGAACCAAAAAGAAACCAACCAAATGAGCTTGCAGTCTTGGCCTTGGGGTGATTAAAAGCAAACAAACCACAAAGAGAAGCACATTTTCCCCCCTTCCCTTTCACCCAGGAGCTTTTCCCAGCCAGGGGAAGCAGGGGGGCAGGGACCTCCCACCGGTGGTCTCCCTCATCCCCAGCCCCAACCTGCACTTCCTTCAGCAAAGCACTCGAGGAATTTCCCCTCCAAGGAGCTCCTCCTCGACCTGGAGGGCTCCAAGCCTTCCCTCCCCCCCCCCTTCCCCCCCAGGCAGTGGCTGCTCCAGAGGGGATTTTCCCATTTCATCGGAGCGCCTCCGTGTCTCCCCCTCCCCTTCCCTCTCCCTTCCCCCTCCCTTCCCTCTCTCTTCCCTCTCTTCCCTCTCCCTTCCCTCTCCCTTCCCCCTCCCTTCCCCCTCCCTTCCCCTTCCTCTCTTCCCTCTCTCTTCCCCTCTCTTCCCTCTCCCTCCCCCTCCCTTCCCCCTCCCCCCTCCTCTCTCCCTCTCCCCTCCCTCCCTCCCCCCTCTCCTTCCCTCTCCTTCCCTCTCCCTTCCCTCTCCCTTCCCTCTCTCTTCCCTCTCCCTTCCCTCTCCCTTCCCCCTCCCTCCCCCTCTCTTCCCCCTCCCTTCCCCTTCCTCTCTCTTCCCTCTCTCTTCCCTCTCTCTTCCCTCTCTTTTCCCTCTCTCTTCCCTCTCTCTTCCCTCTCCCCCTCCCTTCCCCCTCCCTCCCCCTCCCTTCCCCCTCCCTTCCCCTTCCTTCCCTCTCTTCTCTCTCCCTTCCCTCTCTCTTCCCTCTCTCTTCCCTCTCCCTCCCCCTCCCTTCCCCCTCCCTCCCCCTCCCCCTCCCCCTCCCCCTCCCCCTCCCTCCCCCTTCCCCCCCTCCCTTCCCCCCTTCCCTCCCTTCCCTCCCCTTTCTTCCCCCTCCCCCCTCTTCCCCCTTTTCCCCCTCCCCCCCTCTCCCTCTCCCCCTCCCTTCCCCCTCCCTTCCCCCTCCCTTCCCTCTCCCTCCCCCTCCCTCCCCCTCCCTCCCCCTCCCTTCCCCCTCCCTTCCCTCTCCCTTCCCTCTCCCCTTTAGCTTGAAAGAAAGTGTTGGAACCTTTCTGCACCGAGTACCTCAGCTGGGATCCACAAAACTTGACTCCAGAGGGTCCCTTTGCAGTGTTCTACCGAGGAACTGGACAACACAAAAGAGATTTGTTTACATTGCTGCCGAGTCCTTGCTCACCTCCTGCGGCCCTGCCCTCTGCCAGGAGGGATCTTAGGCTTCTGCTGCTTCTTCTTCTTGCTGCTGGCCCTCCCCCCACCCCCCCACGGGGCAGGAAAATGAGGTCCCAAGTCCTGAGCTTGTTGTCTTCAAGGGCTATAAAGTTCTTCAGGCACCCGCCGGGGGCTGAGCTGCTGCTGGCTCCTGGCTGTGGCGCGGGCGCAGAGATGCCCTGGGAGCAAGACAGCTCCTGGCACCGGGATGGCTTCATCCTCCCCAGCCCAAGTCCTTCAGGTGAGGGCAGAGCTGGGAGGAGCCCAGCACAGCCTCATGGCCTGCTGCTGGGGGCTGTGTGGCCGGCAGGGGGGTCAGGACTCCAGCACCACTTGAACGCAGCTTTCTCCTGCAAGCCAGGGCAGGAAGCCTTCCCCAGAGCACAGGGAGGATGCTGCTTAGCCTTCCCCCACCCTCCTCATCCTCCCTTTCTTTTGTTGTTGTCATTTGGGGGAGGGAACACTTGTGGCTTTCAATTGCTTCTTTTTCCCCTGGAGAGAAGGAGCCTGAGCTGAGCTCTCTCCTGGCTTTGTTTGTGTGCTGCGTGTGCCCTGTCCCCTTCCGCTCCGTGCCACGACCAGACAATCAATGTGACCTCTCAAGGGCTTCTCCTCCTCTTCTCCTTCCTCCACAGCTTCAGTTGGGTTCCCTCTTTGCTCTTTTTCAGCCCAGATCTTTGGGATTGGTTTTTTTTTTGGGGGGGGTGGGGTGTGTGTGCTTGTTTTGGTCTGTTGGACTCGATGATCTTTGAGGTCTCTTCCAACCTCGGCGATTCTTTTGTGTCCTCTCACAACGAGGAGGGAGGGAAAGGAGGTTTCAGCAGCACATCCAGGGGCTGGGAGCAGGGGGTGGGGAAGACTGGGGTGGTGGGGGAGGTTTGGGGGTTTAGGGGGTGGGGGTGGGGGATTCTTTTGGCCAGTTTGCTTTTTGGGGAGGGGGTTGGGGGTGGCCCAGTCTTGTTCTCCTTGATGCTGTATCGTATCCATTTGACAGCACAGCTTGACAATTTCAGTAATAATTTCCCCTCCACCCCCCCCCCTTCTCCCCCTCCCCCTCCCCCAAGTGTTTGGTCAAGAATGAATGAATGAATAATAATAATAACTGCAGTTATTTTGCTAAATGAGATCTGGTGGCAGTGATGGTTTCCCCCTCTTGGTGCATCGTAGAGAGAGGGATGGAGGGAAGCTTCCACTCCCTTCCCCCTCCCTCCCCACCCTTTTCCTCCCTCATCCCCTCTCCCCCCCCCAACCCCCTCCCCAACCCTTCCTTCCCTCAATCTTTATGCCAAAGTTGGACCATTCCCCACTCTGCTGCCACCTCCTCACCTCCCCTCCCTCCCTCCCTCTCCCCTCCCCCCTCCCCACCTCGAACTTCTTTGGTTTCCAAGCTGGAAACTACATTTGGGGTGGGGGGTGGGGGGTGTGTGTAGGGGTCCAATTCTTCCTCCTTTGTAACACTTTACAAATCCTTAAGGGACAACAGAAAAAGCCAAACCCCAAACCTTCCCAAAACTAAGGAAGTTTCTCTCTGCTCCCCCCCGCCCCCCTTCCCCCCTCTCTCTCCTTGGTCCAAAGCACTTCAAGGAATAAGCACTTTGGTTAAAGCATGAGCCTGGAGTTTTCCCTTTGGCTTTAGCATCCCATGGGGGAGAGCCTGGTGAAGAGCAGGGTGGGTTTCTGAGTGGCTTTGGGGTTAGTTGGTCATTGTCATTCCCTTTTCTTTTAACTGTTGTTCTGGTTGAAGGGTTAAGAGCAACCAACAGCAGCCAAACCCCCAGCAAGTTTTGTTTCTAGGGAGTGGAGGGGTTGGAGGAAGGGGTGGGGGTGGGAAATGTTGTGTTTGGGAGAGAGGTTGAGGGGAGGGAAATAGGATGGGGGGGAAAAAAAATAGAGAGGGGGGGGGAAAATAGGATGGAGAAAAAAAGAGAGGGATGGGGAAAAACGGGATGGAAAAAAAAGAGGGTGGGGAAAAGAGGATAAAAAAGGATGGAGGAAATAGGATAAAAAAAAAGAGGATGGGGAAATAGGATAAAAGAAAGAGGATGGGGAAAAGAGGATAAAAATGGGAAAAATGGGGGAAAATGGGATAAAAAAAGAGAGGATGGAGGAAAATAGGATAAAGAATGGGGAAAATAGGGAAAAATGAGGAAAATAGGGTTAAAAAAAGAATGGGAAAAATAGGATGAAAAAAGGATGGGGGAAAAGGATTTTTAAAAGGTTGGGAAAAAGGAGGATAAAAAAGGAGGGGAATAAAAGGATTAAAAAAAGGATTAAAAACGGGATAAAAAGGATTAAAAAAGGATAGAAAAAGGAGTTAAAAATGAGAAAGGAAAGGAAGAAAGGGTTTAAAAAAGGATAAAAAAAGGAAAGAAAAGGACAAAAAGAAAGAGGATAAAAAGAAAAAAGGATAAAAAAGGATTTAAAAAGGAAAAAAAAAGGATAAAAAAGGAGAGAAAAAGGATAACAAGGAAAAAAAGGATAAAAAAGGAGAGAAAAGGGATAAAAAAGGAGAGAAAAAGGATAAAAAGGATAAAAAAGGAGAGAAAAAGGATAAAAAAGAGAAAAGGGAAAAAAGGGAAAAAAGATAAAAAGGAGAGAAAAAGGATAAAAAGAGAAAAAGGATAAAAAGGAGAGAAAAAGAAAAAAGGATAAAAAAGGAGAGAAAAAGGAAAAAAAGGAGAGAAAAAGGATAAAAAAGGAGAGAAAAGGGATAAAAAAGGAGAGAAAAAGGATAAAAAAGGAGAGAAAAAGAAAAAAAAGATAAAAAATGAGAGAAAAAGGATAAGAGAAAAAAAGGATAAAAAAGGAGAGAAAAAGGATAAAAAAGGAGAGAAAAAGAAAAAAAGGATAAAAAAGGAGAGAAAAAGGAAAAAAAAGGATAAAAAAGGAGAGAAAAAGGAAAAAAAAGGATAAAAAAGGAGAGAAAAAGAAAAAAAAAGGATAAAAAAGGAGAGAAAAAAAGGATAAAAAAGGAGAGAAAAAGGATAAAAAGAGAAAAAAAGGATAAAAAAGGAAAGATAAAAGGATAGAAAGGATAAAAAAAGGATAATAAAGGTTTAAAAAAAGGATTAAAAAGGATAGGGAAAAAAAAAAACCGAAAAAGAGACAAAAAGGATAAAAAAAGGATAAAAAAGGAGAGAAAAAAGGAGAAAAAAAAAAAGAGGAAAAAAAGATGAGGAAGGATTTAACAAAGGGTTTAAAAAGGCTGACGAAAAAGAGGCTAAAAAGAGAAATTATTTTTAAAATAGAGAGCCAAAACAAAAAAGTTTGGAAAAAAAGTTAAAAATGCACCCAAAAAAAAAAACAAACCCAAAATAAAAGGAATTAAAAAAAAAAACAGAGCAGAAAACAGCACAAACGAAGAAGCAGCCAAACCAAACCGAACCGAACCAAACCGAGCGGTTTGGAGGACAGGTGGATTTTGCACTGCCATTGCCCCAGGGCCCCCCAGGCCCTGCTGAGCCATATAGAAACTGCTGACAACCACTGAATGTATCGCCCCGGGGAGGGGGGGAGGGCTGCCGGGGGAGGGCGCTGTGCTGCTGGGCGCCTCCCGAGGAGTTTTCCCACGTCCCGTTGAATCCTGGCCGCCAGGAGAAGCCCCAGGTCGGGCTGCTTGTGGCTAAAGGCCTCCCCCCTCCGCCCTCCCGGCCCCCAGCTGCAGGCGAATAGGAACTGAGGTTTAGGCTGGGGTTGGGTTTGGCTGGGTCTGTGGCCCGGCCCCCGGCCCAGCCCAGCGCCCAGCCCAGCTCCTGTCCCCTCTCCCAGCTCCTGTCCCACCCTGGTCCATCCCAGCTCCCATCCCATCTGCTATCCCATCTCCTGTCCCCTCTCCCATCCCATCCCCTCGCCTATCCCCTCTCCCATCCCATCCCCTCTCCCATCCCATCCCCTCTCCCATCCCATCCCTTCTCCCATCCCATCCCCTCTCCCATCCCATCCCCTCTCCTATCCCCTCTCCCATCCCATCCCTTCTCCCATCCCATCCCCTCTCCCATCCCATCCCCTCTCCTATCCCCTCTCCCATCCCATCCCTTCTCCCATCCCATCCCCTCTCCCATCCCATCCCCTCTCCCATCCCATCCCTTCTCCCATCCCATCCCCTCTCCTATCCCCTCTCCCATCCCATCCCTTCTCCCATCCCATCCCCTCTCCTCTCCCATCCCCACCCATCCCAGCTCCCATCCCATATCCTATCCCCTTTCATCGCCCATCCCCTCTCCCATCCCCTCTCCCACCCTGGCCCATCCCATCTGCTGTCCCATCTCCTGTCCCCTCTCATCTCCCATCAACTATCCCATCCTGTCCTAGCTCTCATCCCCTCCTGTCCCATCCCAGCTCTCATCCCAGCTCCTCTCCCATCTCCCATTTCCTATCCTGTCCAGTCCCATCCTATCTCACATCCCCTCTCCCTTCTTCCATTCCATCCCACCCTCTGCTATCCCTTTTCATCTCCTCTCCTTGCCAGTCCCCTTTCTTGTCCTCTCCCCTGTCCCTTCCTCTCCTCTCCCATCCCTTTTCCTGTCCCTTCTGTCCCATCCCTTCTATCCCTGTTCCCATCCTCTGTCTTACTTCCTCTTCTCTCCTGTCCCCTCTCCCATCCTTTTTTTCCATCCTCTCCTGGTACCTCTCTTGTCCCTTTCCATCCCCTCTCCCACTCCCATCCCTATCCCAACCAGAGTGCAAAGCTCCTCGACCAAAAGTGACCTGCATGTGCCCAGTCCCGGTCCCTGTCCCCCCCCTCCCAGGGCTGGACCCCGGCAGCTCCCAAGGTGACCTCCCCCAGCCCCCCCAGAAGCAGGATTTGGTTTGAGTGCAGCTGCAGTCCTGGGCAGGGGGCGAGGGGGGGGCTGTCCCCAAAAGGTCCGAGTCAGAAGCAAGAGCAGAATCCAACCCCAGCCCAAGCTGCAGAGCCCCAGGGGCAGCCTCTGGCTTTGCTTCCCTCTGGGGCCGCCGGGGCCGGGGAGCTGCCTCCCGACTCCCCTTGCCCCGCCGCGGGGACCGGAGGCGGGAGGGCCTTTGGGCTCCCCCCGGGGGCGAATGTTGGGGCTGGAGCCCTGCAGACCCTCGGCCCAGCCCCACCTCGGCCCTCAGTGAGAAACCAAAGGAAAACCAAAACAGCCTCCCTGAGCCCCCCGGGTGCGGCCGGGAGCTGCCGGCTCCTGCCGCCAGGCTTCGGCTTTCCCTTTCCCTCTCCCTGCTCCTTTTGTCCCTCTTGCTTTTTGCTTTACCCTTTCGACTTTTGCTTTTTGCTCCTTTGCCTTCTTCTTTTGTTTCCTTTTCTGGTTTTCCCTTTTCTTTTTTTCTTCCTTCCCCCTTTCCCTTTTCCTCTTCCCCTTTTCCTCTTTCCCTTTTCCTCTTTCCCTTTTCCCCTTTCCCCCTTCCCCTTTTCCCTTTCCCCTTTCCCCCTTCCCCTTTATCCCTTCCCCTTCCCCTTCCCTTTCTTCCTTCCCTTTCTCCCCCTTCCCCTTCCCCTTTCTTCCTTCCCTTTCTCCCTTCCCCTTTCCCCTTCCCCTTCCCCCTTCCCCTTCCCCCTTCCCCTTTCCCCTTTCCCCCTTCCCCTTACCTTTCCTTTCCCCTTTCCCCTTTCTCTTTTCCCCTTTCCCCTTCCCCTTCCCCTTTCCCCTTCCCCCTTCCCCTTTCCCCTTTCCCCCTTCCCCTTTCCCCCTTTCCCCCTTCCCCTTTCCCCTTTCCCCTTTCCCCTTTCCCTTTCCCCTTCCCTTTCCCCTTTCTCCCTTCCCCTTTCTCCCTTCCCCTTTCTCCTTCCCCTTTCTCCTTCCCTTTCTCCCTTCCCCTTTCCCCCTTCCCCCTTCCCCCTTCCCTCTTCCCCCTTTCCCCCTTCCCTCTTCCCCCTTTCCCCCTTCCCCCTTTCCCCTTTCCCCTTTCTCTTTCCCCCTTCCCCTTTCCTCCTGCCTGAATCTTTAGTTTATTTTTTGGGGGGTGGCCCTCAGCATTTAAAAGGAGGTTTTAACCCCCGCCCCCACCCCCACCTCCAAGCCCAACCTCGGCCGAAGCAGGAGGGCAACCCCCAAACCCCACAGGACAGAGACCCCAGAGGAGCAGGGTGGGAAGCAGCCTGGGAAGTCTTGGACTGGAGGCGTGGGGCCGGAGCGGGAGGGAGCTGGAGGGGCCGGGGCCGGGGCGGGGCCGGGGGAGGGGAGTGGGGGGGTGGGCTGGGGGAGGGCCAGGGCTCTGCGGACCTGCATCTTGTAGCAAGTTCTGTGTCTTTCCAATATCCTGTGTGTCAATGCTGCACCTCTCTGTATATTATGCACATAAAAGAAACGAAACAAACCCAAGTTTCCTTGGAGTAAGATAGGACAGACCTCAGCAGCAGTCAGGTACTAACCACTCCTCCTCCTCCTCCTCCTCTTCCTCTTCCTCTTCCTCTTCCCTCTCTCTGTCTCTCCCCCCGCCCCCTCCGCCCCCCACCTCCCCGGCGGGTCCGTCTGGGTTGGGCCATGGGGGCTGAGCTTCCCCAGGCTGGGAAGAAGGAGCTGGGGAGGAGGGAAGGGTTTGTGGGGAGGGGGAGGAAGGGAGCAGGGACGACGGGGCGGGGGGAGGGGGGGGGGGGAGAGAGGGAGGGGAAAAAGAGGAAACCTCCCCCTCCCCCCCCCCCCAAAATAGCCTTACTCGACCCAAGTCGTCTCGATCTTGTTCATCAACTTGAAAACAATAAAGTGAACTGCATGGAAAGCTGGAGCCGAGCCCGGCCCCTGCCCGCGGCTGTGGTCTTTGGGGAGAGCCTCACCGGCTGGGGAGGCTCCTGGGCAGCTCCCTGGAACCCTTGGACCCTGGGGAGCTTTCTCCTGGAGGTCTCCTGGGGGGTGGGGTGAGGGTTGGCTCCGTTCTCCTCAATTTCCTTCTGCTCCTTCCTCCTCATCTTCCTTCTGCTTCTTTCTCTTCAGCTTGCTTTAATTCTTCTCCTTCCTTTCCTTCCTTTTCTTTTGTTGCTTCTTTCCTCTCCTTTTCCTTACTCTTCCTTCATCCTTTCCTTTTCTTCTTGTTCCTTCCTCCTCTCCCTTTCCTTCTCATCCTTCCTCCTTTCCTTTCCTTCTTGCTCCTTCCTTCCTCTCCTTTTCCTTACTGCTCCTTCCTTCTCTCCTTTTCCTTACTCTTCCTTCCTCCTCTCCTGCTCCTTCCTCCTTTCATTTTCTTCTTGCTCCTTCCTCTTCTCTCTGTTTCTTCTTGCTGCTTCCTCCTCTCTCCTTTTCTTCTGCTCCTTCCCCCTATCCATTTTCTTCTGCTCCTTCCTCCTTCCCCCCTCCCCGAGCCCCTAGGGAGGGAATCCCTCACGGCTCGACCAAAGCTGCTGTTCCTTTGGTGCCCTGCACTCAGCTCCTGGGGTGCTCAGGGTGCTGCTGGTCCCTGCCCCCAGCTGCCTCACCCCAGGGAGGAGCCCTCCTGAGCTCTGCCCCCAGCAGAGGTCCTGGGTGGAGGCAGTCCAAGGCAGGGGAGGGGAGGGGGAAGGGGATGGAGGTTTGAGGGCTCCTGGCCCCTTGAGGGCATTCTGGTGCCAGCAGCCTTGATCCATCCCTGGATCTTTGCACCGTGTGGAATTGGCCAATCTAGGAGGAATTTGATGTTTCCAAAAGGAAAAGCAAAGATGCTGGGGGTGGGCTGGGGGTGAGGGGGTCCTGCCCTGGGTGGGGGGGAGCTGCAGTCTAGGCAGCTTGGAGGGTGTTGGGACAAAGCCTGAGCCTGGGCTGAGGGCGTCTGGGGACAAAGCCAAAGCAGCTTCTGCCTTCAGCATCCCCACCCCGGAGCTGGGCTGGGGCTGGTCCGTGTCCCTTCTATGTTCCCAGGGCGGCCTCTATGTGTGACCAGGGCCGAGCTGAGCCGCTCCTCACGCCCGGGGAAGCGCTCCGTGCTGCCCCCGCGTGTGCAATGGGCGGCACTGCAGCCTTGCAGCGGCGTGTGTCACCCTGTGGGCTCTCAGTGCTGCCCCCGCGTGTGCAATGGGCGGCACTGCAGCCTTGCAGCGGCGTGTGTCACCCTGCGGGCTCTCAGTGCTGCCCCCGCGTGTGCAATGGGCGGCACTGCAGCCTTGCAGCGCTATGTGCCCCCCGCCGGGCTCTCAGCGCCGCAGCCTAACTGCGCCGAATGCTTGGAACGCCTGAAAATGCTTAGGGGAGAGAGGGGAAGAGGGGGGAGAAGGACTGGAGCGCTGCTATGGACACAGCGCATGCTGGAGGTGGCAGGAGGCAGCTGCTGGGCTTAGCAAAGGCTTTATTGGGGTTGAGGGTTGGGAGAAGACAGAGAGGAGATGAAAGTGAAGGAACCCCAGGGTGGTCCTCAGGAGGTGGTGGTGGAGCAGCACCGAATGTGTTGGCAGCTGTGGCTGTGGAGCATGGAGCTCTGCTGGGGGATCCTGGGGTCTGCTGGGGGCTCCTGTGGTGCTGAGGGCCAGGGCTCAGCCCCAGCCTGGGCAGAGTTAAAGACTGCTTGGACTTGATCTCGAAGGTCTTCTCCTACCCCAACCCATTCCATGATCCCAGGAGTCCAGCAGCACTCAGAAGCAGCTCCAGGAGCCACCAAAGCTGCTGGTTGCTGCCTGCAGGTCCCAAGCTCTCCTCTTTTGTCACCTCCAATCCCCCCAGGGCTGCTCTTGGGGTCACTTACAGCGGGGGGAAGGCAGCTGGGAAGGGGCCACTGCTGGGCTGCTCCTTCAGGTGCCTCTTGCTGGAGCTGCTGAAGAGAAGAACACCCCCCCCCCCCAGGAGACCATGAAACTGAGGCCATCCCTTGGGACTGGGGGCTCCTGGAGTGGTGGTGCTGGGGCTCAGCTCCCAGCCTGCTCCCATTGGAGGGGAGACCAAGAGGAGCCTGGAGATGCCCAAGCCATGAGTGAGCCTCAGCTGTGTGCTTGGGGTGGGCATGGGGCAGGTCCTGCAGGGGCAGGGAGGGCATTGGAGGCTTCACCAAGGGCAAGGTCCTGCTCCTGCCTCCTTCTGGGGGCTTCCCACGGTGCTGGGAGCACAGCAGGGGCCAAAGGAAAGGGGCAGGAGGTTGGGCACTGTGCCCACAGCCTCCTGGGCAACAGCCTGGAGCTGGGAGGTGGCCACTGCCTGGCTGGGAGGTGGCACTCAAGAGAGCTGCGGCCAACAGCTCAGGGCCCAAATGGAGATTAGGGACCAGTGGAGACCCTCAGGGGTGGGCACTGGGCCCAGAGCTGTTGGAGCTCTGTGCTGGTGCCATGGGCAGTGGTCTGCAGCTGGCACCAAGCTGGGGTTGGGGGGTTGGGATGCTAGGGGAAAGGGAGGGACCCATCCAAAGGGAGCTGGGCAGGCTGCAGAGGTGGCCCCAAGCCAGGCTCAGGAAGCTCAGCAGGGCCAAGGGCAAGGTTCCTGCATCTGGGGCAGGGCAGCGGCTGCACAGTGCCAGGCTGGGGGAGGAGGAGGCTGGGGGCAGCCTGCAGGGGAAGGCCTTGGGGGTGGCAGCAGAGTCCCCAGGAGCCAGCAGTGGTCACTGGCAGCCCAGAAGCCAACCCTGAGCTGGGCTGCAGCAGCAGGAGGCAGAACAGCAGCACAGGGAGGGGACTCTGCCCTCTGCTCTGCTCTGCCCTCCCCTGCAGCACTGCCCCCAGCTCTGGGACCCCCAGCACAGGGAGGACCTGGAGCTGCTGGAGAGGCTCCAGAGGAGGCCACCAAGAGGAGCAGAGGCTGTGGGGCCTGGCTGGAAGAGTTGGGGCTGTGGAGTCTGGAGAAAAGGCTGCAGGGAGAGCTCAGAGCAGCTGCCAGCATCTGAAGAGGCTCCAGGAGGGCTGGGGAGGGACCAGGGACAAGGGCTGGGAGGGGCAGGACGAGGAGGGATGGCTTGGAGCTGGGAGAGGGCAGATTGAGGTTGGCCACCAGGAGCTGTTCTTCACCACGAGGGTCCTGGAGCCCTGGAAGGAGCTGCCCAGGGGGGTGCTGGAGGCTGCCTCCGAGCTCACAGCGGCCCTGAGCTGCCTGCTCTGGTTGGAGCTGTCCCTGCTGGCTGCAGGGGTGCTGGGCAAGGGGTGCTGGGCAGGGGGGCTCTGAGTCCTCACCTGTACCTCTTGGTGCTGATGAGCCAATGCACGAAGTCCTTGGCCCTCATCCTGTCCAGGTAGTGACTGAAGTCGCTGCTGAAGGTCCCCTCCGAGTGCCGCTTGAGGGCAGAGGCAAAGCTCTGGGAGCTTTGGGCTCCAAAGGCCTGCCAGCTGCTGAGGAGCAGAGCAGCAGCTGGCACAGAGGGCATCCTGCACCCCACTGCCAGCAGGACCTGGCTGTGCCATCCTGCACCCCACTGCCAGCAGAACCTCTCTGTGCCATCCTGCACCCACTGCCAGCAGGACCTGGCTGTGCCATCCTGCACCCACTGCCAGCAGGACCTGGCTGCAGCCAGCTGCTGTTGGGGTCCCTGGAGCAGCTCCAGCCCCAGGGCAGAGCTGCTGTTGGGGTTCCTGGAGCAGCTCTCTCCCTGTTCCCTGCTTGCTCTCCTGGAGCCACCCAAGGCTTTCTTCCACCTCCTCCAGTGTGACCCCAGGAGGGGACACTCAGGACATTGTCCCCCCGTGGGCTGCACAGAGCCAGGAGGAGCTGCCAGGATGAAGCCAGCAGCAGCAGGCAGCCTCAGCCACCTCCTGGGACCATCTCCTTTGGCCATCTCCTTGAGCCACCTCCTGGGACCACCTCCTGGGTCCATCTCCTGGGACCATCTCCTTTGGCCACCTCCTGTGGCTACTTCCTGTGGCCACCTCCTGGAGCCACTTCCTGTGGTCATCACCTTTTACCACCTGCTTTGGCTACCTCCTGTGGCCATCACCTTTGACCACCTCCTTTGGCCATCTCCTGTGGCCATCACCTTTGACCACCTCCTTTGACCACCTCCTTTGGCCACCTCCTGTGGCCACCTGCAGCCCCCTACCTGTCTGCCTGGTGCAGGTCCTGGGGCTCCATGCTGCAGGCTGCTGGCAGCAGCTCAGCCAAGAGCAGCACCGAGGAGAGGCAGAGCCAGGGCAGCTTCACCATCTGCTGCTTCCTGCCCGACCCTGGGCTGGGCTCAGCTAAGCCTGGCCCTGGCTGCAGAGACACTGAAAGAGAGCTTTGGATGCTCCCAAGGTTGAATTCCCTGGGGAAACAAAAAAATATCAGGATTTAATGGGAATGGAGAATTTGGGGAGAGGGAGAAGGAGAAGGAGAAGGAGGGGGAGGGGAGAAGGAGGGGAGAAGGAGGGGGGGGAGAAGGAGGGGGAGAAGGAGGGGAGAAGGAGGGGAGAAGGGAGAAGGGAGAAGGAGGGGGAGAAGGGAGAAGGGAGAAGGGAGAAGGAGAAGGAGAAGGTGAAGGAGAAGGAGGAGAAGGGAGAAGGGAGAAGGAGAAGGAGGAGAAGGAGAAGGAGAAGGAAAAGGAAGGGGAGAAGGAGAAGGAGAAGGAGAAGGAGAAGGAGAAGGAGAAGGAGAAGGAGAAGGAGAAGGAGAAGGAGAAGGAGAAGGAGAAGGAGAAGGAGAAGGAGAAGGAGAGGGAGAAGGAGGGGAGAGAGGAGGGGGAGAAGGAGGAGGAGGGAGAGAAGGAGAAGGAGAAGGAGGAGGAGGGGGGAGAAGGAGAAGGAGAGGGAGAAGGAGGGGGAGAAGGGAGAAGGGAGAAGGAGAAGGAGAAGGAGAAGGAGAAGGAGGGGGAGAAGGAGAAGGAAGGGGAGAAGGAGAAGGAGAGGGAGAAGGGGGGGAGAAGGGAGAAGGAGGGGGAGAAGGGAGAAGGAGGGGGAGAAGGGAGGGGGAGGGGGAGGAGAAGGAGAAGGAGAAGGAGAAGGAGAAGGAGAAGGAGAAGGAGAAGGAGAAGGAGAAGGAGAAGGAGAAGGAGAAGGAGAAGGAGAAGGAGAAGGAGAAGGAGAAGGAGAAGGAGAAGGAGAAGGAGAAGGAAGGAGGGGGAAAGGAGAAGGAGAAGGAAGGGGAGAAGGAGAAGGAGAGGGAGAAGGAGGGGGAGAAGGGAGAAGAAGGGGAGAAGGGAGAAGGAGGGGAGAAGGGAGGGGGAGGGGGAGAAGGAGAAGGAGAAGGAGAAGGAGAAGGAGAAGGAGAAGGAGAAGGAGAAGGAGAAGGAGAAGGAGAAGGAGAAGGAGAAGGAGAAGGAGAAGGAGAAGGAGGGGGAGAAGGAGAAGGAGAAGGAAGGGGAGAAGGAGAAGGAGAGGGAGAAGGAGGGGGAGAAGGGAGAAGGAGAAGGAGGGGGAGGGGGAGAAGGAGAAGGAGAAGAAGGAGAAGGAAGAGAAGGAGGAGAAGGGACGAGAATAAGGAAGAGAAGATGAAGGGACCTGAAGGGAGAAGGGGGGAGGAGAAGGGAGAAGGAAGGAGGAGAATAAGGGAGAAGAAGAAAGAAGAAGGGAGGAGGGAGAAGAAGAAGGAAGAGAAGAAGATGAAGGGACAAGAAGGGAAAAAGAAGAAGAAGGGAGGAGAAGAAGAAGGGAGAAGGAGGAGAGGAGAAGCTTCTTACCTTCTGCACCAGCAGCCAAGCCCCAGGCTCTCCTCCTCCTCCCCCGGGCTGGCTGCGGCTCAGCTCTTCCCCCGGTGCTGCTTTTAAGCCGGTTGGGAGCTGCCGGAGCTGACAGGGAGGTCACGGCAGGAGCCGGCTGGAGCCGCTGGGGTCACTGTGAGTCAGCCCTGCCGGCAGCCTCCGGGTGTCACCGAGCTCCTCCGGCTGCTGCCTCCCCCGGGAGCTGCTGGAGCTGCCGTGGAGGTTTCTGTTCTGTTTTCTCCTGGGGTTTTTTTTGCCTCTCCTCCCCCTCTTTTTTTTTGGACCAAAGGAGTGGCCTGGAGAGGGAGGTTGGAGCTGGGTGGTCTTTAAGGTCCCCTCCAGGTCAAACCATTCCAATCTCAAAGGTCTCTTCTAACTTGAATGGTTGGAACAGGGCTGGGGAGGAGCAGCTGAGAGATCTGGGGGGGTTGAGGCTGGAGGAGAGGAGGCTGAGGGGAGACCTCCTGGCTCCCTGCAAGTGCCTGAGAGGAGCCTGCAGCCGGGGGGGGGTTGGGCTGTGGGGCCAAGGGCCAGGACAAGAGGAGCTGGCCTCAGGCTGCCCCAGGGCAGGCTCAGCTTGGCCCTGAGGAGAAACTTCTCCCCTGGAAGCCCAGGCTGCCCAGGGCGGTGCTGGTGGAGTCCCCATGCCTGGAGGGGTTCCAGCACCCTGTGGCCATGGCACTGGGGGCCAGGGTTTGGTGCCCCTGCTGGGGTTGGGCTGAGGGTCCCTGGATGACCTTGGAGGTCTCTTCCCACCCAAACCATTCTCTGATGCCGTTCTGTGAACCTCACCCCAGGAAGGACACCAGGCAGGAGCTGTTGGTTTCCTCCTTCACAAGGTGAGAAGCTCCCAGAGCTCATCCTGCCTGGAGAAACCATCTCAGTGTCCCCAGGGCTGCTCCTGCCACCACTGCTGGGCTGAGCTGAAGGCCAGGAGGAGGAGGAAACAGCAAAAGAGCAGCTTGGGATGCCCCAAGCCCCTGCTGCTGCTTGCTGCTGGGCACAGCTTGGGCTGGACACCCACTGCTGGTGCTCCACTCCTGCTCTGCTGTCCCCAAGGCCACAGCTGAGAGTGGGACCCTGCACCACTGTGGCTTCGGGTAGGCACCAGGGGTGGCACAGGTCTAGGAGCTCATGGGTGGCACAGGTCTGGGTTCCTCATGGGTGGCACAGGTCTGGGAGCTCATGGGTGGCACAGGTCTGGGAGTTCATGGGTGGCACAGGTCTGGGTCCTCATGGGTGGCACAGGTCTGGGTTCCTCATGGGTGGCACAGGTCTGGGAGCTCATGGGTGGCACAGGTCTGGGTTCCTCATGGGTGGCACAGGTCTGGGTCCTCATGGGTGGCACAGGTCTGGGAGCTCATGGGTGGCACAGGTCTGGGAGCTCATGGGTGGCACAGGTCTGGGTCCTCATGGGTGGCACAGGTCTGGGAGCTCATGGGTGGCACAGGTCTGGGAGTTCATGGGTGGCACAGGTCTGGGTCCTCATGGGTGGCACAGGTCTGGGTTCCTCATGGGTGGCACAGGTCTGGGAGCTCATGGGTGGCACAGGTCTGGGTTCCTCATGGGTGGCACAGGTCTGGGTCCTCATGGGTGGCACAGGTCTGGGAGCTCATGGGTGGCACAGGTCTGGGTCCTCATGGGTGGCACAGGTCTGGGAGCTCATGGGTGGCACAGGTCTGGGTCCTCATGGGTGGCACAGGTCTGGGAGCTCATGGGTGGCACAGGTCTGGGTCCTCATGGGTGGCACAGGTCTGGGAGTTCATGGGTGGCACAGGTCTGGGTCCTCGTGGGTGGCACAGGTCTGGGAGTTCGTGGGTGGCACAGGTCTGGGTCCTCATGGGTGGCACAGGTCTGGGAGCTCATGGGTGGCACAGGTCTGGGTTCCTCATGGGTGGCACAGGTCTGGGTCCTCATGGGTGGCACAGGTCTGGGAGCTCATGGGTGGCACAGGTCTGGGAGCTCATGGGTGGCACAGGTCTGGGTCCTCATGGGTGGCACAGGTCTGGGAGCTCATGGGTGGCACAGGTCTGGGAGTTCATGGGTGGCACAGGTCTGGGTCCTCATGGGTGGCACAGGTCTGGGAGTCTGGGTTGGCTCATCTGGGTCCTCGTGGGTGGCACAGGTCTGGGAGCTCATGGGTGGCACAGGTCTGGGTTCCTCATGGGTGGCACAGGTCTGGGTCCTCATGGGTGGCACAGGTCTGGGAGCTCATGGGTGGCACAGGTCTGGGTCCTCATGGGTGGCACAGGTCTGGGAGCTCATGGGTGGCACAGGTCTGGGTCCTCATGGGTGGCACAGGTCTGGGAGCTCATGGGTGGCACAGATCTGGGTTCCTCATGGGTGGCACAGGTCTGGGAGTTCATGGGTGGCACAGGTCTGGGTCCTCGTGGGTGGCACAGGTCTGGGAGTTCGTGGGTGGCACAGGTCTGGGTCCTCATGGGTGGCACAGGTCTGGGTTCCTCATGGGTGGCACAGGTCTGGGTCCTCATGGGTGGCACAGGTCTGGGTTCCTCATGGGTGGCACAGGTCTGGGAGCTCCTCTGGGCTCCTCATGGGTGGCACAGGTCTGGGAGTTCATGGGTGGCACAGGTCTGGGAGCTCATGGGTGGCACAGGTCTGGGTGCTCATGGGTGGCACAGGTCTGGGTCCTCATGGGTGGCACAGGTCTGGGAGCTCATGGGTGGCACAGGTCTGGGAGTTCATGGGTGGCACAGGTCTGGGCTCCTCAGCCAGTTCCAGGAGCTGGAGGACTCAGGCCATGGACAAGAGCTCTGAAGGGACCCCTCCTAGATCCATGCAATGGTTTGTGGCTGGAAGGAGCCTTGAAGACCCTCAAGTCCCAACCCCCCTGGGCACTGAACTCATCCTCTGAAAGCCTTGAGCCCAGTGAGGAAGAGGCTGGAGAGGAGCAAAGCCAGAGCTGGATCTGACCCTGGAGGAGAAGGTGCTGCCAGCTCCTGCTGGCCACAGCAAAGCCCTCCCTGAAGAGGAGGTCAGAGGAGCTTCTGAGGGCTGCCCATGCAGGGGACACCTTTCTGGGGTGGCTCTGAGGTGTTTGGGGAGCTCCTGCCCGAGGAATGTTTGGGACCCAGGGCTCAGGGGGTGCTCAATGGGTGGAGGAAGGCTTGGGAAGCCCTTGGCCATGGCTCTCCCTCGGCCCCCAGCAGAGCTGAGGGCTCCAAGTCCTCCCTCCTGTCTCTGCCACTTGCTGTCCTCTCCTCCTGGGCCCCTCCTGGGACCTTTCTTCTCTTGGGGGAGGAATTTCTTCTCCTCCTGCAGCTGCTGTCGCTGTCAACCTCTGGCTGCTCTTCAGGGGACGTTCATCTTGGAGAGCCTGCTAATTAGGGCCAAGAATGACCTGAAGGAGCAGCTTGGCATCAGAGGAGGAAGGTAGGACACTAATTAGCTCAACCTTTGGAGGAGAGGTCCAGCCCTGCCCATCACTTGCCTGGGACCTTCGTTAGTGGCCCCAAATTAGCTGCTTGGTGGCACTGATTGTGATGTCCTCCTGGCCCAGGAGGATGCAGGAGATGCCTGCAGTGGTGGAGGGCTGAGGAGATGACAACTTCAGTGCCTCTCCTCCTGCTTTGCTCACTCATGGCTCCCAGAGTTGGAGTGGGCAGCAGAAGTGGCCTGCAGGAGCCTTCCTCCACTGCCTGGGGCGGGTTTGGCACCTCCTGCTCTGCCCCTTTCCAAGGGTCATAGAATCACAGAACCAACCAGGTTGGAAAAGACCTCAGAGCTCATCAAGTCCAAGCTGTCACCCAACACCTCCTGACTAACCAAACCATGGCTCCAAGTGCCACATCCAGTCCCCTCTTGAACACCTCAAAGTTCTGCCCAGACAGAGAGATAGGCCCTTGGGATGTGCTGCCCAGGGAGGTGGTGGAGTCACTGTCCCTGGAGGTGTTCAAGAGGGGACTGGATCCATCCCCTGCCCTCCATCCCCTGCCCTCCATCCCTTGCCCATCCATCCCCTGCCCTCCATCCCCTGCCCATCCATCCCCTGCCCTCCATCCCCTGCCCTCCATCCCCTGCCCTCCATCCCCTGCCCTCCATCCCTTGCCCATCCATCCCCTGCCCTCCATCTTCTGCCCATCCATCCCCTGCCCTCCATCCCCTGCCCATCCATCCCCTTCCCACCATCCCCTGCCCTCCATCCCCTGCCCATCCATCCCCTGCCCTCCATCCCCTGCCCATCCATCCCCTGCCCATCCATCCCCTGCCCTCCATCCCCTGCCCATCCATCCCCTGCCCATCCATCCCCTGCCCTCCATCCCCTGCCCATCCATCCCCTGCCCTCCATCCCCTGCCCATCCATCCCCTGCCCATCCATCCCCTTCCCACCATCCCCTGCCCTCCATCTTCTGCCCATCCATCCCCTGCCCTCCATCCCTTGCCCATCCATCCCCTGCCCTCCATCCCCTGCCCATCCATCCCCTTCCCACCATCCCCTGCCCTCCATCCCCTGCCCTCCATCCCCTGCCCATCCATCCCCTGCCCTCCATCCCCTGCCCATCCATCCCCTGCCCTCCATCCCCTGCCCTCCATCCCCTGCCCATCCATCCCCTGCCCTCCATCCCCTGCCCATCCATCCCCTGCCCTCCATCCCCTGCCCTCCATCCCCTGCCCATCCATCCCCTGCCCTCCATCCCCTGCCCTCCATCCCTTGCCCATCCATCCCCTGCCCTCCATCCCCTGCCCATCCATCCCCTGCCCTCCATCCCCTGCCCTCCATCCCCTGCCCATCCATCCCCTGCCCTCCATCCCCTGCCCTCCATCCCTTGCCCATCCATCCCCTGCCCTCCATCCCCTGCTCACCATCCCCTGCCCTCCATCCCCTGCCCTCCATCCCTTGCCCATCCATCCGCCCTCCATCCCCTGCCCTCCATCCCTTGCCCATCCATCCCCTGCCCTCCATCTTCTGCCCATCCATCCCCTGCCCTCCATCCCTTGCCCATCCATCCCCTGCCCTCCATCCCTTGCCCATCCATCCCCTGCCCTCCATCCCCTGCCCATCCATCCCCTTCCCACCATCCCCTGCCCATCCATCCCCTGCCCTCCATCCCCTGCCCTCCATCCCCTTGCCCATCTATTCCTTGCCCTCCATCCCCTGCCCACCCTTCTGCCCATCCATCCCCTGCCCGTTCCTCCCAACCCCATCACAGCTGGTCCCGTTCCAGTTGGTCCCGTTCCAGCTGACCCCGTTCCAGCGGGTCCCGTTATAGCTGATCCCATTATAGCTGATCCCATCGCAGCCGATCCCGTTCCAGCTGATCCCTTCTCAGCCAATCCCGTCCCGGCCGATCCCATCCCAGCCGGCCCCGTCCCAGCCGCTCCCCCGCAGCCGCCCGGTGCCTGCGGGCGATGGTGGCCGTCCCGGAGCTGTCCCCCGAAGCCTCGCGGTTGCTGCTCTCCGCCGCCCTCTCCCTCGCTGCCGCCCTCCTCTTCCTCCTCTTCCTCCCCCCTGCCCCGAGCCGGGGGCAGCCTGCAGGTCAGTGCCTTACCGGTGCCAGCAGGGAGGGCAGACTGGGGCCAGTAAAGACAGACTGGCACCGGGCAGGGATATGCAGGCTGGAACCAGTGAGGGCTGACTGGCACCAGCATGGGAGACAGACTGGCAGCCCGGAGGAACTACAAACTGGCACCAGTAGGGAGGGCAGACTGGCACCAGTGAGGAAGGCAGACCAGGACCAGTATGGAAGGCAGGCTGGCACCAGTAAGGAGAGCAGACTGGCACCAGTGAGGAAGGCAGACTGGCACCAGTATGGAGAACAGACTGGTACCAGTATGGAAGGCAGACTGGCACCAGTATGGACAGACTGGCACCAGTAAGGAGAACAGACTGGTACCAGTGTGGACAGACTGGCACCAGTAAGGAAGGCAGACTGGCACCGGTAAGGAGAACAGACTGGTACCAGTGTGGACAGACTGGCACCAGTGAGGAGAACAGACTGGCATCAGTAAGGAGAACAGACTGGTACCAGTGTGGACAGACTGGCACCAGTAAGGAAGGCAGACTGGCACCAGTAAGGAGAACAGACTGGTACCAGTAAGGAAGGCAGACTGGCACCAGTACACAGGGTAGACTGGCACCAGTATGGAAGGCAGACTGGCACCAGTGTGGGGCAGACTGGCACCAGTATGGAAGGCAGACTGGCACCAGTAAGGAGAACAGACTGGCACCAGTATGGACAGACTGGCACCAGTACACAGGGCAGACTGGCACCAGTAAGGAGAACAGACTGGTACCAGTAAGGAAGGCAGACTGGCACCAGTAAGGAGAACAGACTGGTACCAGTAAGGAAGGCAGACTGGCACCAGTACACAGGGCAGACTGGCACCAGTATGGAAGGCAGACTGGCACCAGTACACAGGGCAGACTGGCACCAGTATGGAAGGCAGACTGGCACCAGTAAGGAGAACAGACTGGCACCAGTATGGACAGACTGGCACCAGTACACAGGGCAGACTGGCACTATTCCGGGCATCAGAGCAGTACCTGCAAGGCCATCCCCCCTCATGCCCCCCACCCCCACCCCGCAGCGGGGCCGCCCCTCCCTCCCTCCCTCCCTCCCCCGGGGGGGCCCCATGTGGACACCGGGAGGCGAGAGGCAGCAGTCTGCAGCTGGCACTGGGCCGGGGGCACCTCTCGCCCTTCCCGTCCCGGTGCTTCCCGGCGCTTCCCGGTGCTTCCCGGTGCTTCCCGGTGCCTCCCGGTGCTTCCCGGTGCCTCCCGGTGCTTCCCAGCGCCTCCCAGCTTCCCTCTTTCTGCAGCCCCAAAGATGTCTCACGGACCCCCGGGACATGCCGAGACCCTGGGCGTCGGCAAAGCCATCGCCGTCCTCACCTCGGGGGGGGACGCCCAGGGTAAGAGACACCCCCCAGGGTAAGGGACACCCCGAAACTGTTGGGGGGGGGGGGAAAGGAGTCCTGTTTTGGGGCCAAACCAGTCGAAAATGGCACTCTGAGGACTGGTGGAAGCCCCTCGGCCGATTTTGACCTTGGTGGGGAGGACGCTGGGGGGGGGGGAGGGGTAGTTTGGGAGTTTGGGGATGTAGGAAGGGGGTGGGTGCCAAAACTGGGGGATGGTGGCAGCTCCTTGACACTGGGAGCAGTGTGGGAGGAAGGTTGGGATTGGCCAAAACTGCAGGGATTCAGCCCAAAGCTTGGCACATGGCCTGGTGGCCCCCCGGGGATGGGGGGGACCTGGAAGGGCAGAGGGGAGTTGAAAGGATAGGGGGGAACCTGAAGGAGTAGGGGGGGACCTGAAAGGTAGGGGGGACCTGGAAGGGTGAGGGGGACCTGGAAGGTTGGAAGGGACCTTAAAGGCTGGGGGGGACCTGAAGGAGTAGGGGAGACCTGAAAGGGTAGGGGGGACCTGAAAGGTGGGGGGGACCTGAAGGAGTAAGGGTGGGGGAGACCTGAAAGGGTGGGTGGGACCTGAAGGAGTAAAGGGGACCTGAAAGGATAGGGGGAACCTGAAAGTTTGGGTGGGTCCTGAAAGGGTGGAGGTGCCCCAGATGCAGGAGGAGGACCCCCCCACACACCAGATGCCGGGGGGGGGCCTTGGTGGTCTCCCCTGGGCTCCCCCTCCCCCCAGGCTGCTGCCCGGTGTCATGTGGCAGTGCCTTAAATGTCAGCAGGGCAAAAATAACCTCTGGCAGCTGCCAGATCCATGCCAGGGGGGTCAAGGGTTGGGGGTGTGGGGTGTTGACATCAAGCAAAGTGGGGGGGCCGCGATGGCTTGGGGGAGGGCAGGGTCCTAGGGGTGACTCTGTTACCCTTCCCTCTCCCCCAGGCATGAACGCGGCTGTCCGCGCCGTGGTCAGGGTTGGCATCTACACAGGTGCCAAGGTCTACTTTGTGCATGAGGTGGGTGCTGCCCAGCCCCCATCCCAGTGTTCCCAGTAGCCCCCCCCCCCCCCACGCCCCCCAAAAGCTTGTGGGGGGTGATCATGTGTGTGTCACCCCACCCCCTGCTCCAATCTCAGGGCTACCAAGGGCTGGTGGATGGTGGAGACAACATCAAGGAGGCCACCTGGGAGAGCGTCTCCATGATGCTGCAGCTGGTGAGGGAGGGGCTGGGGGGAGGGGGCAGCTTGGGGGAGGAGGGGGGCAGGAGGGGGGTGGCACCCCAGCTGCTGAGGGCATGGCTGAGGGGGGGCAGGGAGAGGAAGATGGTGAATGGTGGAGGGATGGAGGAAGAAGATGGATGGATGGATAGAGGGAGGGAGGGAGGGAGGCAGGCAGGGAGGAAGGGATGGAGGGAGGGAGGGAAGGATGAATGGAGGGATGGATGGATAGAGGGAGGGATGGATGGAAGGAGGGAGGGAGAAGATGGATGATGGATGGAGGATGGATGGATAGATGAAGAAGATGGATGGAGAGAGGGAGAAGATGGATGGGTGGATGGATGGATGGAGATGGAGGGATGAATGGATGGTTGATGGATGGTTAGATGGATGAAGAAGATGGATGGAGGATGGAGGGATGAAGGGATGACTGATGGATGGAGGGATAGATGAAGAAGATGGATAGAGGGAGGGAAGGATAGATGGTTGGATGAAGAAGATGGATGCAGATGGATGGAGGGAGGGAGGGATGGAAGGATGGAGATGGAAGGATGGAAGGATGCATGGCTGGATGGGGGGATGGCTGGATGGAGGGATGGATGGATGGATGGATGGATGGATGGATGGATGGATGAAGAAGATGGATGCAGATGGATGGAGGGATGGAGGGATGGAAGGATGGAGATGGAAGGATGGAAGGATACATGACTGGATGGGGGGATGGCTGGATGGAGGGATGGCTGGATGGATGGATGGATGAAGAAGATGGATGCAGATGGATGGAGGGAGGGAGGGATGGAAGGATGGAGATGGAAGGATGGAAGGATGCATGGCTGGAGGGGGGGATGGAGGGATGGATGGATGACTAGATAGATGGATGGCTGAAGATGGCTGGGCGATGGCTGGAGAAGAGGGAGAAGCCAGCTGGCTGCCGGCTGCTTCGCTGGCCAGACAGAGGTGGGTCGGGCGAGAGCCGGCGGGGCGCGGCACCGACCTGCCGCCCGCGCTGTGCCCTCGCAGGGGGGCACCGTCATCGGCAGCGCCCGCTGCCAGGACTTCCGCACCCGCGAGGGCCGCCTGAAGGCCGCCCAGAACCTGGTGAAGCGCAGGATCACCAACCTGTGCGTCATCGGTGGCGACGGCAGCCTCACCGGCGCCGACACCTTCCGCGCCGAGTGGAGCAGCCTCCTGGCTGAGCTGCAGAAAGCAGGTACTGGGGGGGAGGGGGGGGAGGAAGGGGAGGAAAGAGGGGAAGGGGGGTAAAGGGGGAAGGGGACCCCAAACATCCTGGATCTCATCGGTGGGGTGAGAGGAGGAAGGGGGACAGGGTCAAGGTTGGGGTGGTTTGGTTAAGGTTGGGGTGGTTGGGTTAAGGTTGGGGATGTTGGGCCAAAGTTGGGGTGGTTGGGCCAAGGTTGGAGTGGTTGGGTCAAAGTTGGGGTGGTTGGATTAAGGTTGGGGATGGTGGGCCAAAGTTGGGGTGGTTGGGTCAAGATTGGGGTGGTTGGGTCAAGGTTGGGGTGGCTGGGTCAAGGTTGGGGAGTTTGGGTCAAGATTGGGGTGGTTGTGTCAAAGTTGGGGTAGTTGTGTCAAGGTTGGGGTGGCTGGGCTAAGGTGGGGAATGTTGGATCAAAGTTGGGGGGGTTGGGGTGGTTGGGTCAAGATTGGAGTGGTTGGGTTAAGGTTGGGGTGGTTGGGCTAAGGTTGGGGAGGTTGGGCCAAAGTTGGGGAGGTTGGGCCAAAGTTGGGGTGGTTGGGTCAAGGTTGGGGAGTTTGGGTCAAGATTGGGCTGGTTGGATCAAAGTTGGAGTGGTTGAGGTGGTTGGGTCAAGGTTGGGGTTGTTGGGTCAAGGTTGGGGTTGTTGGGTCAAGATTGGGGTGGTTGGACTAAGGTTGGGATGGTTGGGTTACGGTTGGGGATGTTGGGCCAAAGTTGGGGTGGTTGGATCAAGGTTGGGGTGGTTGGGTGAAGATTGGGGGAGTTGGGCCAAGATTGGGGTGGTGGGTCAAAGTTGGGGTGGTTGGGTCAAGGTTGGGGTGGTTGGGCCAAGATTGGGGTGGTGGGTCAAAGTTGGGGTGGTTGGGTCAAGGTTGGGGTGGTTGGGCCAAACTTGGGGTGGTTGGGTCAAAGTTGGGGTGGTTGGGTCAAGGTTGGGGTGGTTGGGTCAAGGTTGGGGTGGTTGAACTAAAGTTGGGATGCTTGGGTTACAGTTGGGGATGTTGGGCCAAAGTTGGGGTGATTGGGGTGATCGGGTCAAGGTTGGGGTGGTTGGGTGAAGATTGGGGGAGCTGGGTCGAGATTGGGGTGGTTGGGCTAAGGTTGGGGTGGTTGGGTTAAGGTTGGGGAGGTTGGGTCAAGATTGGGGGAGTTGGGTCAAGGTTGGGGTGGTTGGGTCAAGATTGGGCGAGTTGGGTCAAGGTTGGGGTGGTTGGGTCAAGATTGGGGCAGTTGGGTCAAGGTTGGGGTGGTTGGGTGAAGATTGGGGGAGTTGGGTCAAGGTTGGGGTGGTTGGGTTAAAGTTTGGAGGTTTTGTATCGAAACTGGGGAGTTGGAACCAAAATTTGGGACCCTGTACCAAAATCAGGGCATTTGTGCCCAAATTGGAGAGTTTGTACCGAAATTGGGGAGATTGAGGCCAAAATTGGGGAGTTTGCCCCAAAATCGGGGAATCTACCCCCAAGTTGGGGAGTTTGTGCCACGAAAAGCTGGGGGAGGGAAGTTTTGCACCGAACTTGAGGAAGATTTGGGGGCGGGGGAGATGTTTTTTGGGGGGGGGGGGTGGGGTTTGGGGGGGGCAACTCTGGCACGGGGCTCTGGGGGTGTGCCCAGGGGCCCAAGGCGGGGGTCTGGTGCCCGGGGGGCAGGGGGCATCACGGCGGAGGAGGCGAAGCTCTCCAGCTACCTGAACATCGTGGGCATGGTCGGCTCCATCGACAACGACTTCTGCGGCACCGACATGACCATCGGCACCGACTCCGCCCTGCACCGCATCATGGAGATCGTCGATGCCATCACCACCACGGCGCAGAGGTGACCCTGGGCACCCCCGCGGCCCCCTCTGCCCACCCCCAGCCCCTGGACACCTCCCGCAGCCCTCTCTGCCCACCCCCAGCCATGGGCACCCCCCGCAGCCCTCTCTGACCACCCCCAGCCCCTGGACACCCCCCGCAGCCCTCTCTGCCCACCCCCAGCCATGGGCACCCCCCGCAGCCCTCTCTGACCACCCCCAGCCCCTGGACACCTCCCGCAGCCCTCTCTGCCCACCCCCAGCCATGGGCACCCCCCGCAGCCCTCTCTGACCACCCCCAGCCCCTGGGCACTCCCCGCAGCCCTCTCTGACCACCCCCAGCCTCTGGGCACCTCCCGCAGCCCCCTCTGACCACCCCCAGCCCCTGGGCACTCCCCGCAGCCCTCTCTGCCCACCCCCAGCCCCTGGGCACCCCCCGCGGCCCCCTCTGACCACCCCCAGCCCCTGGGCACTCCCCGCAGCCCCCTCTGACCACCCCCAGCCCCAGGACACCTCCCGCAGCCCTCTCTGCCCACCCCCAGCCCCTGGGCACTCCCCGCAGCCCCCTCTGACCACACCCAGCCCCTGGACACCTCCCGCAGCCCCCTCTGACCACCCCCAGCCCCTGGGCACTCCCCGCAGCCCTCTCTGACCACCCCCAGCCCCAGGACACCTCCCGCAGCCCTCTCTGCCCACCCCCAGCCCCTGGGCACCCCCCGCAGCCCTCTCTGACCACCCCCAGCCCCTGGACACCTCCCGCAGCCCCCTCTGACCACCCCCAGCCCCTGGGCACTCCCCGCAGCCCTCTCTGACCACCCCCAGCCCCTGGGCACTCCCCGCAGCCCCCTCTGACCACACCCAGCCCCTGGACACCTCCCAGCCCCCTCTGACCACCCCCAGCCCCTGGGCACTCCCCAGCCCTCTCTGACCACCCCCAGCCCCAGGACACCTCCCGCAGCCCTCTCTGCCCACCCCCAGCCCCTGGCACCCCCGCAGCCCTCTCTGACCACCCCCAGCCCCTGGACACCTCCCACAGCCCCCTCTGACCACCCCCAGCCCCTGGGCACTCCCCTGCAGCCCTCTCTGACCACCCCCAGCCCCTGGACACCTCCCGCAGCCCCCTCTGACCACCCCCAGCCCCTGGACACCTCCCGCGGCCCCCTCTGCCCACCCCCAGCCCCTGGACACCTCCCGCGGCCCCCTCTGACCACCCCCAGCCCCTGGACACCTCCCGCGGCCCCCTCTGCCCACCCCCAGCCCCTGGGCACCTCCCGCAGCCCCCTCTGACCACCTCCAGCCCCTGGGCACTCCCTGGAGTCCTCTCTGCCCACCCCCAGCACCTGGGCACCACCCCCAGCCCTCTCTGCCCACCCCCAGCCCCTGGGCACCTCCCGCAGCCCTCTTCGCCCACCCACCCCCTTCTCTGCCGCCCCCCCGAGGGCTGCCTCGGGGTCCGACTCGATGCCTCCCGCAGCCACCAGAGGACCTTCGTGCTGGAGGTGATGGGACGCCACTGCGGGTAGGTTCCTGCCGGCGCCCCCCGGGGGCTGCTGCCCGCACGCCGAGGCCGGGGGAGCCCCAAACCAGGCTCTTTTCACCCCATTTCCAGCTACCTGGCGCTCATCACCGCCCTGGCCTGTGGGGCCGACTGGGTCTTCATCCCTGAGTCCCCCCCAGAGGACGACTGGGAAGACCACCTGTGCCGCAGGCTCACCGAGGTGGGGGGCGGCTCCAGGGGCTGTCTTGGCCCTGTCCTCATTCCCATCATCACCCTCTTCATCAGACTCCATCCCCATCATCCTCATCAGCTCCCCCTATCCCCATCATCATGCCTCATCATTATCCCTCATCTTCATCTTCAACTCCTATCCCCATCATCACCCTCATCATCATCACCCCCCATCCCCATCTTCATCCTCATCATCTCCCTCTAGCCCATCATCATTCCTCATCATCATCATCCTCATCCTCTCCTCTCATGCCCATCCTCATTCCCATCCTCATCCCCCAGCCTCATGCCCATCCCCATGCTCTTCCTCTTCCTCATCCTCACCCCCCATGCCCATCCTCACCCCCATCCTCATCCTCACTCATCCCATCCCCATGCCCATCCTCACCCTCCACCTCCACTACCCTCCCCATCCTCATCCTCACTCCTCATCCTCACCCCCCATGCCCATCCTCACCCCCATCCTCATCCTCGCTCACCCCATCCCCATGCCCATCCTCACCCTCCACCTCCACTGCCTTCCCCGTCCTCATCCTCACTCCTCATCCTCATCCTCTCTCCTCATCCTCACCTCCCGTGCCCATCCTCATGCCCCCATCCCCATGCCCATCCTCCCCCCCGGCGCTGCCGCCCCCTGTCCCCGCGGTCACCCTCCCGTCCCTGCTCCAGACCCGCCTGGGTGGCTCCAGGCTGAACATCATCATCGTGGCCGAAGGAGCCATCGACAAGCACGGCAGGGCCATCACCTCGGAGGACATCAAAACCGTGAGCAGGGAGCCAGAGGGGCCGGGGGGAGGGGCCGGGGGGGTCGTGCCCCCCTTTTGTTAACTCTTTCCCAGCCCCCCCAGCACAGCCGGCCCCAGCCCCCTCTTCCCCCCTTGCCTTGCAGCTGGTGGTGAAGCGCCTGGGCTACGACACTCGAGTCACCATCCTGGGCCACGTCCAGCGCGGGGGAACCCCCTCGGCCTTCGACCGCATCCTGGTAGGCAGCTCCCAGCCCGTCCGAGGGGCAAGGAGGAGGGGACTGGCCCCGGCCCTGTCGCTGACCCCCGGGACAGCCAGAAGATCCTGTCCCTGTCCCCTTCACTGTCCCCTGTGACAGCCAGATGGATTCTGAGCTGGTCCCCATCCCTGTCCCCATCCTCATCCCTGTCGCCTGTGACAGCCAGATGGGTCCTGACCCTGTCCCTGTCCCCATTCCTGTCCCTATCCCTGTCCCCTAGGGCAGCCAGAGGGCTCTTGACCTTGTCCCTGTCCCTGTCGCTGTCCCCTAGGGCAGCAGGCTGGGTGCTGACCTTGTCCTGTCCCTGTCGCTGTCCCCCAGGGCAGCAGGCTGGATGCTGACCTTGTCCCTGTCCCTGTCGCTGTCCCTCCAGGGCAGCAGGCTGGGTGCTGACCTTGTCCCTGTCCCTGTCGCTGTCCCCCAGGGCAGCAGGCTGGGTGCTGACCTTGTCTCTGTCCCTGTCGCTGTCCCCCAGGGCAGCAGGCTGGGTGCTGACCTTCCCTATCCCTGACCCTGTCCCTGTCCCTGTCCCTGTCCTTGTCCCCAATCCTGTCCCCCAGGGCAGCCAGATGGATCCTGATCCTGTCCCTGTCGCTGTCCCTGTCGCTGTCCCCTAGGGCAGCAGGCTGGGTGCTGACCTTGTCCCTGTCCCTGTCGCTGTCCCCTAGGGCAGCAGGCTGGGTGCTGACCTTGTCTCTGTCCCTGTCGCTGTCCCCCAGGGCAGCAGGCTGGGTGCTTACCTTGTCCCTGTCCCTGTCGCTGTCCCCCAGGGCAGCAGGCTGGGTGCTGACCTTGTCTCTGTCCCTGTCGCTGTCCCCCAGGGCAGCAGGCTGGGTGCTGACCTTGTCCCTGTCCCTGTCGCTGTCCCCCAGGGCAGCAGGCTGGGTGCTGACCTTGTCTCTGTCCCTGTCGCTGTCCCCCAGGGCAGCAGGATGGGGGTGGAGGCAGTGATGGCCCTGCTGGAGGGCACCCCGGACACCCCAGCCTGCGTGGTCAGCCTGTCCGGGAACCAGGCTGTGCGGCTGCCGCTGATGGAGTGTGTGCAGGTGGTGAGTGAGGGCAGGGCGGCTCCAGGACCCTCGGGACCACCCCTCGGGCTCCCAACCTTCTTGAGGGGTACAACACAACCCTCCCCCAGACCCCCACGACAGCACGAACCCCTCCCTCACACCACCCCAACTTCTGCTCCCCACAGACCAAGGATGTGACCACGGCGATGAACGAAGGACGCTTCGAAGATGCCCTGAGGTTGAGGGGCAGGTGAGGCTCTGTGCCTGGGCACCCCCACCCCGGGCACCCCCACCCCGGGCACCCCCCCCGGGGCTCCGGACCACCCCTCTGGGGATCTCCAGCCGCCATCCTACCCCTTCCTTCCTCCTCCTCCTCCTCTCTGTAGGAGCTTCCAGAACAACTGGAACGTCTACAAGCTGCTGGCACACATCCGCCCACCCTCCACCAAGGTATGGCAGCCTGGCACCCACCTGCAGCCTGGCACCCACCTGCAGCCTGATACCTACCAGCAGCTCGGTACCCATCCACTGCCTGGCACCCACCTGCTGCCTGGCACCCACCTGCAGCCTGATACCTACCTGCAGCCCGGTACCCATCCGCTGCCTGGCACCCACCCACAGCCTGGCACCCACCCACTGCCTGGTACCTACCCACAGCCTGGCATCCACCCACTGCCTGGTACCTACCCACAGCCTGGCATCCACCTGCAGCCTGATACCTACCCACAGCCTGGCACCCACCTGCTGCCTGGCACCCACCTGCAGCCTGATACCTACCTGCAGCCCGGTACCCATCCACTGCCTGGCACCCACCCACAGCCTGGCACCCACCCACTGCCTGGTACCTACCCACAGCCTGGCATCCACCCACTGCCTGGTACCTACCCACAGCCTGGCATCCACCTGCAGCCTGATACCTACCCACAGCCTGGCACCCACCTGCTGCCTGGCACCCACCTGCAGCCTGATACCTACCTGCAGCTCGGTACCCATCCACTGCCTGGCACCCACCTGCTGCCTGGCACCCACCTGCAGCCTGATACCTACCTGCAGCCCGGTACCCATCCACTGCCTGGCACCCACCCACAGCCTGGCACCCACCCACTGCCTGGTACCTACCCACAGCCTGGCACCCACCTGCAGCCTGGCATCCACCTGCAGCCTGATACCTACCCACAGCCTGGCACCCACCTGCTGCCTGGCACCCACCCGCTGCCTGGCACCCACCTGCAGCCTGGCACCCACCCACTGCCTGGTACCTACCCGCAGCCTGGCACCCACCCACAGCCTGGCACCCACCCACAGCCCGGTACCGACACAGCCTGGCACCCACCCGCAGCCTGGCACAGCCTGGCACCCACCCACCGCCTGGCAGCCCCCCAAGGTGGGTCCCTTGGTGCCCGCAGAGTGGCCACACGCTGGCGGTGCTCAACGTGGGGGCTCCGGCCGCTGGCATGAACGCCGCTGTGAGGTCCACCGTGAGGATCGGCCTCATCCACGGGCACCGCATGCTGGCCGTGCACGACGGCTTCGAGGGGCTGGCCCTCGGCCAGGTGAGCTCCTGGGGGCGGGGCGGGAGGTGACCACCCCCCCACCCCCAAAACGCTTTAGCCACAGCTCCGTGGAGGCAGGGGGGGGGGTGGAGAAGGTCGTGGGTGGGATGGAGCGAGGCCAGAGGCGGCTGCAGAGGCGATGCAAGGGCTGGAGGAGCTCTGCTGGGGAGCCAGGCTGGGAGGGTTGGGGTCGTTCAGCCTTGCAGAGGAGAAGGAGCCAGGGAGACCTCCTGGGGGCTTTGCAGGACGTAAAGCTGGAGAGGAGCAGCGGTGGCAGGGGGGACAATGGCTTTAAACTAGGCAGGAGGCAACAACTCTTTACCCTGAGCGGGGTGAGACCCTGGGCCAGGATGCCCAGAGAAGGGGGGGGGTCGGGGTATGGCTCCTCACTGGGCAGCAGCAGCAGGGCAGGGATGCTGCCCCTGGGCTGGGCACTGGGGAGGGGGCACAGCTGGCAGCCTGGGGGCAGCCTTGGGCTCCTCAGGGCCAGGAGGACTTGGAGGGCTGCAGCAGGGCCAGGGAAGGGCAAGGGGGCTGGGGGAGAGGGCTGGGGAGGAGCAGCTGAGGAAGCTCTGGGGGGGTTGAGGCTGGAGGAGAGGAGGCTGAGGGGAGACCTCCTGGCTGCCTGCAAGTGCCTGAGAGGAGCCTGGAGCTAGGAGGGGTTGGGCTCTTGTGGTAAGGGCCAGGACCAGAGGAGATGGCCTCAGGCTGCCCCAGGGCAGGCTCAGCTTGGCCCTGAGAAACAATTTCTGCCCTTTGAGGCTTGCCCAGGCCTGGCCAAAGCTGCCCAGGGCAGTAGTGGAGTCCCCATGCCTGGAGGGGTTCCCAAGCCCTGCAGCTGTGGTGCTGAGGGCCAGGGCTTGGTGGTGCCCTGGCAGTGCTGGGGTGAGGCTTGGCCTGGATCATCTTCAAGGTCTCTTCCACCCCAAGTGGTTGTGCAGCTCTCTGCTCCCTCCCTGGGACCCTTCCAGGTCAGGTTGTGTGGGGCTCTGAGCTGAGGCTGTCCCTCACTCCCCAGGGGGTTGGACCAGAGGACCTTTCAAGGTCTCTTCAACACAACCCAGGCTGTGACAGGACAGAGTAGTCCAGCTGGAAGGGACCTCCAGCCAGCAGGTGATGAGTACCAGCTGCTGGTGGAGCTCTCTAGGGTCAGAGGCAGTGGTGGCCATGGACCTGCCGAGGAGGAACTGCTGCAGACCAACATCTGAGGCCAGCCCAGCCCTAAATGTCCAATCATAGAACCATGGAATTGGGTTGGGAAAAGACCTCCAAGCTCACCAAGGCCTCCAAGCTCACCCAGTCCAGCTCTTGACCCAGCCCTGCCAGGGCACCACCAAACCCTGGCCCTCAGCACCACATCTCCAGGGCTCTGAAACCCCTCCAGGGATGATGACTCCAGCCCTGCTCCGAGCCAGCCCTCAGCTTCATCACCTTCCTAACCCCAACCCACCATGCTTCACCTCCCTGTTGTCCCCCAGCCTGAGAGGCACCAGGGTTACCCCCAACGTGGTCATGGCAAGGCTGCTGCACCCCAAAAGCCTTCTCCTGCCCCTCTCTAACCTGCTGCTTCCCTCCCCCAAGGTGGAAGAGATCAGCTGGGAGAAGGTCGGCAGCTGGATAGGGCTGGGAGGCTCCAAACTGGGGACAAAGAGGTGACTGCTCCTCCTTAGGGGGGGAGGGGTTCCCAAGTTGATCTGCATCCCGGGGGGGGGCTCATCAAGGAAGTTCTTCTCCTTTCCCAGGACTTTGCCCAAGAAATACTTCGAGGAGATCAGCAACAACATCAGCAAGTTCGGCATCCACGGGCTGGTCATCATCGGCGGCTTCGAGGTGCGCAGGGGGCCGGGGGCAGGGCCGGGGGCAGGGCCGGGCTGGAGGCGGAGGCAGCCTGTGCCCAACCTCGATGCCCTCCCCACCTACCGCCTGCCCCCCCACCAGGCCTTCACAGGCAGCCTGGAGCTGATGGAAGGCAGAACCAAGTTCGAGGAGCTCTGCATCCCCCTCTGCATCATCCCTGCCACCGTCTCCAACAACGTCCCCGGCTCCGACTTCAGCATCGGCGCCGACACCGCCCTCAACACCATCACCACGGTGGGGGGAGAGCAGCCCCCCGCCCCCCACTTAACCACAGCAACTCCCCTGTCACCAAACCCTCCCTTTTTCCACCCCAAAACCTTGCTCTTGCTCCTCCCCAAACCCCTCCTTTTTCCACCCCAAAACTTCCCTTTTTCCACCCCAAAGCCTTTTTCCACCCCAAAACCTTTTTCCACCCCAAACCCTTCCTTTTTCCACCTAAGCCCCTCCATTTTCCCACCCCAAACCCTCCCTTTTTCCACTTCAAAACCTTGTCCCCCCAATCCTTCCCTTTTCCCACCCCAAAACCTTTCCTTTTCCCCCTCCAAAACCTTTTCCCACCCCAAGCCCTTCCTTTTCCCCCTCCAAAACCTTTCCTCACCCCAACCCTTCCCTTTTCCCACCCCAAGCCCTTCCTTTTTCCACTCCAAACCCATTTGCCACCCTAAACCCTTCATTTTTTCATCCCAAGATCCTTTTCCCACCCTAAAACCTCCTTTTTCCACCCCAAAACCTTCCCCCCCCCGCAGACCTGTGACCGCATCAAGCAGTCTGCAGCGGGCACCAAGCGCAGAGTCTTCATCATCGAGACCATGGGAGGCTTCTGCGGGTACCTGGCCACCATGGCAGGGCTGGCAGGGGGAGCTGACGCTGCCTACATCTATGAGGAGCACTTCAACATCCACGACCTGCAGGTGGGAGCCTGAACCTTGCCTCCCCGAGGCCCTGCTGGGGCTGCTGAGGGGCTGCTGGGGCTCTTGGGGGGCTGCTGGGGCTGTTGAGGAGCTGCTGGGGCTGCTGGGGCTGCTGAGGCTCTGCTGAGGCTGTTGAGGCACTGCTGGGGCTGCTGAGGGGCTGCACAGCTGCTGAAGGGCTGGGGCTGCTGAGGCTGCTGGGGCTGAGGCTGCTGGGGCTGCTGAGGCTCTGCTGGGGCTGCTGAGGCGCTGCTGGGGCTGCTGAGGCTCTGCTGAGGCTGCTGAGGCACTGCTGGGGCTGCTGAGAGGCTGCTGAGGCACTGCTGGGGCTGCTGAGGCTCTGCTGAGGCTGCTGAGGCGCTGCTGGGGCTGCTGAGGCTCTGCTGGGGCTGCTGAGGCTCTGCTGAGGCTGCTGAGGCACTGCTGGGGCTGCTGACGCTCTGCTGAGGCTGCTGAGGCACTGCTGGGGCTGCTGAGGCTCTGCTGGGGCTGCTGAGGCGCTGCTGGGGCTGCTGAGGCGCTGCTGGGGCTGCTGAGGCTCTGCTGAGGCTGCTGAGGCACTGCTGGGGCTGCTGAGGCTCTGCTGGGGCTGCTGAGGCGCTGCTGGGGCTGCTGAGGCACTGCTGGGGCTGCTGAGGCGCTGCTGGGGCTGCTGAGGCGCTGCTGGGGCTGCTGAGGCACTGCTGGGGCTGCTGGGGCTGTTGAGGGGCTGCTGGGGCTGCTCAGGGGCTGCTGGGGCTGCTGAGGGGCTGCTGGGGGTGTTGGTGAGCTGCAGGGGCTGCACAGGAGGCTATTGGGGCTATTGAAGCGCTGCTGGGGCTGCTGAGGCGCTGCTGGGGCTGCTGAGGCGCTGCTGGGGCTGCTGAGGCTCTGCTGGGGCTGCTGAGGCGCTGCTGGGGCTGCTGAGGCTCTGCTGAGGCTGCTGAGGCACTGCTGGGGCTGCTGGGGCTGCTGAGGCACTGCTGCTGCTGAGGCTCTGCTGCTGAGGCGCTGCTGGGGCTGCTGAGGCTCTGCTGGGGCTGCTGAGGCTCTGCTGAGGCTGCTGAGGCACTGCTGGGGCTGCTGACGCTCTGCTGAGGCTGCTGAGGCACTGCTGGGGCTGCTGAGGCTCTGCTGGGGCTGCTGAGGCGCTGCTGGGGCTGCTGAGGCGCTGCTGGGGCTGCTGAGGCGCTGCTGGGGCTGCTGAGGCTCTGCTGAGGCTGCTGAGGCACTGCTGGGGCTGCTGAGGCTCTGCTGGGGCTGCTGAGGCGCTGCTGGGGCTGCTGAGGCACTGCTGGGGCTGCTGAGGCGCTGCTGGGGCTGCTGAGGCTGCTGGGGCTGCTGAGGCACTGCTGGGGCTGCTGAGGCTCTGCTGAGGCTGTTGAGGCACTGCTGGGGCTGCTGGGGCTGTTGAGGGGCTGCTGGGGCTGCTGCTGGGGCTGCTGGGGCTGCTGAGGGGCTGCTGGGGATGTTGGTGAGCTGCAGGGGCTGCCCAGGGGGCTATTGAAGCACTGCTGGGGCTGCTGAGGCGCTGCTGAGGGGCTCCTGAGGCTGCTTTTCCCCATTCACAAAGCTGTCAGGGCTGGAAGGGAGCTCAGGGCTCAGCCAGTCCCAACCCCCTGCCATGGGCAGGGAGCCCTCCCACCACAGCAGGTTGCTCACAGCCACCTCCAGCCTGGCCTTCAGCACCTCCAGGGCTGAGGAGGAGGCTTCCAGCACCTCCCTGGGCAGCCTGGGCCAGGCTTTCACCACCCTCCTGGGGAACAACTTCTTTCTCACATCCAATCTGAGTCTCCCCACTCCTAGTTGTGTTCCCTCTCCCCCAGTCCTATCCCTCCCTGACAGCCTCCAAAGTCCCTCCCCAGCTTTCCTGCAGCCCCCTGCAGCCCCTAGAAGGCCACCAGAAGGTCTCCTGGGAGTCCTTCTCCTCCCCAGCCTCAACATCCCCTACCCTCTCCCCACCTCCTGCTCCCTTCTCCACCCAGAACAACGTGGAGCACTTGGCCGAGAAGATGAAGGGGTCGGTGAAGAGAGGCTTGGTGCTCAGGTAGGTCCTTGAGGTGGGATGGGGTTGGGAGGGGTGGTTAAGGCCTCTCACAGCTGTGCTGCTCCCCCTTCCCCCCCTCCCCCAAAATCCTGACCCCCCCAACCTCCCTCTGGTGCTGCAGGAACGAGAGGTGCAACGAGAACTACACCACGGACTTCATCTACAACCTCTACTCGGAGGAGGGCAAAGGAATCTTCGACTGCAGGAAGAATGTCCTGGGCCACATGCAGCAGGTGAAGGACCTCCCCCAGCCCCAGCCAGGCAGAAACCCCCTCCCACGGAGGAGACCCTCCCCCAGGGCTTCCCCCCGCCTTCACCCAGGGCGTTTTCCGGCGCAGGGCGGCACCCCGACCCCCTTCGACAGGAACTTTGCCACCAAGATGGGAGCCAAGGCGGTGGCCTGGATCACGGCGAAGATCAAGGAGTGCTCCCGGCACGGTGGGTGCCAGGCTGGGGCAGGGCAGCTCCTGCCTGGGCTCTAGAGGTCTCCCCCAGACCCTTCCCCGCAAGGGAACCAACCCCATGTGCCCTGCAGGCTCCACAGCACTGAGCTCAGCCTGGAGGGGCTGGAAGGGACCCTGGAGCACCCCCAGCCCCAGCAGGGCTCCCCCCAGCAGCTTGCCCAGGGGCACAGTGCCCAGGGGGGGTTGGAAGCTCTCCACAACCTCTCTGGGCTCAGCCTGCTCCAGGCCTCCAGCAGCCTCACCCCAAACTACTTTCTCCTCCTGCCCTCCACTCTCTGCCCCTTGGCCTGCCCCTGGGCACCACTCAGCAGCTGCCAGCCCCAGCCTCTTGCCCCCCCCAGCTGCTTCAGCTCCTGCTGAGCATTGCTCAGAGCCCCTCTGGGGCTGCTCTGCTGCAGGCTCTCAGCCCCAGGGCTCTCAGCCTCTGCTCCTCCCAGAGCTGCTCCAGGCCCCCCAGCAGCTTCCCAGCCCCCTCCCCGGCCTCTCTCCAGCCCTCCCCTGGCCCTCTGCAGCTGGGGAGCCCAGGGCTGGCCCCAGGCCTCCTCCAGCTGTGGCCTCCCTGGGGCAGAGCAGAGGGGCAGCAGAACCTCCCTTGCCCTGCTGCCCACACTCCCCTGGCTGCCCCCAGGGCAGGTTGCTGGCTCCTGGGCACCTTCCTGTGCCCCAGCACTACCAGGTCCTGCTCCTTGGAGCTGCTTCCAGCTCTCAGCCCTCCCTGGGCTGCTGCAGGAGCTTCCTCCTCCCCTCGTCCTGCTTCAGCTCCCTGAGCTTCCTCTCCCCCAGCTTTCCCCCTGCCCAGCCTGAGTGGTGCCAGCCCCTGCTGCCAGCCTGGCACCCCCAGCAAACTGCCTGAGGGGCCACAGAGCCCCTGGGTCCAGGTCCCTGCTGAGGATGCAGTGCAGGATGTTTGTCACCGCGATGCCTCCAGCTCCACCCCCGAAGCCTCCCTGAACCTCTTCCTTTCCTCCCCCAGCACTCCGAAGGGTGCCAGCTGCCCCTCCCCACCTAGGGCTCTCTCGGGGTGGAGGGAGGCGATGGGGGGGGGGGGAGGGGGTCTGCTCCTCATTCCTGGGGGCTCCTTCAGGCTGAGCTCCCTCCCCTCTCCCCCTCTGCTCCCCCCAGGTCGGATCTTCGCCAACACGCCGGACTCCGCCTGCCTGCTGGGGATGCGCAAGCGCAGCCTCCTCTTCCAGCCCATCACCGAGCTGCGGGAGCAGACAGACTTCGAGTAGGTGTCCTCCCCCCCTGCCCCTCCCTCCCGAGCGCCCCCTGCAGGGCCAGCCCGGGCAGGGTCGCGCCCAGCCTCGGCGGCAGGCAGGAGCGAACCCCCCCGGGCGCTCTGCCTCTGTGTGTGTCCCCCCCCCAGGCACCGCCTCCCCAAGGAGCAGTGGTGGCTGAAGCTGAGACCCATCCTGAAGATCCTGGCCAAGTACAACATCGAGCTGGACACCTCGGAGAGGGCTCACCTGGAGCACGTCCGCAGCAAGAGCCTGGCCCTGGATGCCACCATCTGAAGGGGGATCCCCAGCAGGGCTCCTGCCGACCCCACCCCACCCCCCGCTGCCGGCCTCCGCAGGCTCCAGAGCCGCTGCTCCCTGTTGTAGCTCCTGCTCAGGGGCAGCTCAGGGTCCCTGTGGTAGCTCAGGGTCCCTGTTGCAGCTCAGGGTCCCTGTTGTAGCTCCTGCTCCCTGTGGTAGCTCCTGCTCCTACAGCTCCGGGTCTCTGTTGCAGCTCCTGCTCCCTGTGGTAGCTCAGGGTCTCTGTTGCAGCTCAGGGTCTCTGTTGCAGCTCAGGGTCCCTGTTGCAGCTCCTGCTCCCTGTTGCAGCTCAGGGTCCCTGTGGTAGCTCCTGCTCCCTGTTGTAGCTCCTGCTCCCTGTGGTAGCTCAGGGTCCCTGTGGTAGCTCCTGCTCCCTGTGGTAGCTCAGGGTCTCTGTGGTAGCTCAGGGTCCCTGTGGTAGCTCCTGCTCCCTGTTACAGCTCAGGGTCCCTGTGGTAGCTCCTGCTCCCTGTTACAGCTCAGGGTCCCTGTGGTAGCTCCTGCTCCCTGTTGTAGCTCCTGCTCCCTGTTGTAGCTCAGGGTCCTTGTTGTAGCTCCTGCTCCCTGTTGTAGCTCCTGCTCCCTGTGGTAGCTCCTGCTCCCTGTTGCAGCTCAGGGTCTCTGTTGTAGCTCCTGTTCCCTGTTGTAGCTCCTGCTCCCTGTTGTAGCTCAGGGTCCCTGTGGTATCTCCTGCTCCCTGTTGCAGCTCAGGGTCCCTGTGGTATCTCCTGCTCCCTGTTGTAGCTCAGGGTCCCTGTGGTATCTCCTGCTCCCTGTTGCAGCTCAGGGTCTCTGTTGTAGCTCCTGCTCCCTGTGGTAGCTCAGGGTCTCTGTTGTAGCTCCTGCTCCCTGTTGCAGCTCAGGGTCCCTGTTGTAGCTCCTGCTCCCTGTTGCAGCTCAGGGTCTCTGTTGTAGCTCCTGCTCCCTGTGGTAGCTCAGGGTCCCTGTGGCAGCTCCTGCTCCCTGTGCTAGCTCATACCACCCATCATTCCTCGTTGTAGGACATGCTCCTCATTATAGCTCATGCTCCCAGTTGTAGCTCATGCTCCCTCTTGGAGCTTGGGCTCCTCACCACAGCTCATACTCCTTGTTGGAGCTCATGCTCCCTGTTGGAACTCGTGCTACTCACCATAGCTTGTGCTTCTCCTTGCAGCCCCTGCTCCTCACTACCTCCTGCTCCCTGTTGCAGCCACTCCTCCTGGTTGCAGCCCATGCTCCCTGTAGTACCTCACACCCGCCCCCCTGCCCAGTTTTCCCCTTCCCTTGCCTGCAGTTTGGCATTTTTGGGGCTTCTCACCCCCAAAAGGAGACCCCAGGGGGCGCTGGGGTGGGGCCGGGCTGAGCCCAGAGCTGGGGACACAGCTCCTGCAGCACCACTTGGGCTGCAAAGGTCTCAGGTCAATAAACTTCACCACAGCCTGGTGGTGACCAACATGAAGCCAGCTCCAACCCTGCTGCTCCTCACCATGGGCCCCACAGCTTCACCTCCACAGCAGCCTGGACTGGGGACACCCAAAGGAATGATCCTGCAGCTGGAAGCCCTCAAAGAACAGTTGGAGCCATGGCTGAGGCCCATGGGAGGAAGCCACCAAGGGCTGGGGCTGCCCTTGGCTCACAACCACCCCAGGAAGGCTCCAGGCTGGGGGCAGAGGGGCTGGAAGCTGCCCCAGCAGGGAAAAGGAGCTGGGGGGGGTTGGTGTGAGCAGCTGGAGAGGAGCCAGGGGGGGCCCAGGGGGGCAAGGAGGCCACCAGCAGCCTGGGCTGGAGCAGCAGTGCTGTGGGCAGCAGCAGCAGGGCAGGGATGGTGCCCCTGGGCTGGGCACTGGGGGGGCCACAGCTGGCAGCCTGGAGGCAGCCTTGGGCTCCTCAGGGCCAGGAGGACTTGGAGGGCTGCAGCAGGGCCAGGGAAGGGCAAAGGGAGCTGGGGAAGGGGCTGGGGGAGAGGGCTAGGGAGGAGCAGCTGAGGGAGCTGGGGGGGTTGAGGCTGGAGGAGGAGGCTGAGGGGAGACCTCCTGGCTGCCTGCAAGTGCCTGAGAGGAGCCTGCAGCCAGGGGGGAGTTGGGCTCTGAGGCCAAGGGCCAGGACCAGAGGATCTGGCCTCAGGCTGCCCCAGGGCAGGCTCAGCTTGGCCCTGAGGAGAAACTTCTCCCCTGGAAGGGTTCTGCAAGCCTGGCCAAAGCTGCCCAGGGAGGTGGTGGTGAAGTCCCCCTGGCTGGAGGGGTTCCCAAGCCCTGGAGCTGTGGTGCTGAGGGCCAGGGCTCAGCCCCAGCCTGGGCAGGGTTGGAGAAGGGTTAGACTGGATGCTCTTGAAGGTCGTCTCCAACTCACACAGCTCCACGATTCTGAGGAGGTTTCCTCACTCCTCCTACCCCCAGCCCTCCCTGCCCCCAAGAGAAGCAAAAAGGGAGAAGCAGAAGCAGGACAATCCATCAGCTGGGCTCTAATTTGCTGTTTGGAGGGGAATTGTCCATCCCAGGAGGCTGCAGTCGAGGGGCAGGGGGTGGGTGCCATGGGTGGGTGCTGTGGGCAGGAAGCTGTCTGTCAGCCCTACTCCAGCTCAGGGGGAGGAGCAGAGCAGGCTGCCCCCTCCCTGGAGGCACCCCAGGCCAGGCTGGATGTGACCTTGAGCAACCATGGCTGGGTGGGAGTTGTCCCCCCCCTGCAGCAGGGGCTTGGAGCCGGCTGAGCCTCCAGCTGCCTCCCAACCCATCCCAGCTGGGGGGGGAGGGGGATGGCAGCCCCCGGGGCAGGCCCAGGGCAAGCTGCACCGCCCCCTGGCTGCTGCTGGGGGGCGAGCAGGGGGTGGGAGCTCAGCTGAGCAGCAGCAAATAGTCCTTGAGGCAGGCGGGGAGGGGCAGCTGCTGCCTCCCAACCCATCCCAGCTGGGGGGAGGAGGATGGCAGCCCCGGGGCAGGCCCAGGCCGCACCGCCCCTGGCTGCTGCTGGGGGGCGAGCAAGGGGGTGGGAGGCTCAGCTGAGCAGCAGCAAGTAGTCCTTGAGGCAGGCGGGGAGGGGCAGCTGCTGCACGGCGGCGGGCAGGAAGCGGACGCCCAGGCTGCGGCGCACGGCGTAGCGCGAGAGGCTCTGCAGGCTGCCGGGGCCGGCGCGCAGCGGGCCGGGCTTGCGGCACGGCCGCCGCTCCCCGGCCGCCTCCCCGCCCCGCCGCGGCTCCGGCCGGCCGGCCGCCCGCTGCAGCAGCTCCAGGCAGGAGTCCTCCCGCTCGGCCCCCAGGCCCCGCGCCAGCAGCGCCCCAGGCGGGAGAGGGGGGCTCTGCCCTTTCAGGTTGACCACCCGCACCTCGGCCCCGAAGTCCAGCAGGACGCTGACGCTCTCCAGGTTGCCCTTCATGGCGGCCCAGCTGAGGGGGGTGTCGGCGTTGTAGTCGCGGGCGTTGACCAGGGCGCCGCCGTCCAGCAGGGCCCGGGCGCACTCGGCCGCGTTCTTGAAGGCCGCCCAGTGCAGCGGCGTGTCGCGGTTGCCGTCCGGCGCGTTGGGGTCGGCGCCGTACTCCAGCAGGATCTCCACGCAGCCCTCGTCCTTCTCCGCCGCGTAGTGCAGCGCCGTGCGGTTGTAGCCGTCCAGGGCGTTCACCTGCGGGCGGGGAGGGGGCGAAGGGGGGAGGGGGAAGGGAGGGGGAGAGAGAAGGGAGAGGGCAGGAGGCAGGCAGGAGGGAGAGGCCAAAGGGCGGGGAGGAGGGAGGGGGGAGAGGCAGAGGGGTGAGGAGGAGGGAGAGGCAGAGGGGCGAGGAGGAGGGAGAGGCAGGCAGAGGGGGAGAGGAGGAGGGAGAGGCAGAGGGGGAGAGGGAGGAGGAGGAGGGGGGGAGAGGCAGAGGGGTGAGGAGGAGGGAGGGGCAGAGGGGGTGAGGAGGAGGGGAGGCAGGGCAGAGGGGCGAGGAGGGGGAGGGGGAGGCAGAGGAGGGAGGAGGAGGGGAGAGGGAGGCAGAGGGGCGAGGAGGGGGAGAGGCAGAGGGGCGAGGAGGGGGAGGGGCAGAGGGGGAGGAGGGGAGAGGCAGAGGGGCGAGGAGGAGGGGGAGAGGCAGAGGGGCGAGGGGGGGGAGAGGCAGAGGGGAGGAGGAGGGAGGGGGAGAGGCAGAGGGGCGAGGAGGGGGAGAGGCAGAGGAGGAGGAGGAAGAGGCAGAGGAGGGGGGAGAGAGGCAGAGGGGCGAGGAGGGGGGGAGGCAGGCAGAGGGCGAGGAGGGGGGGGAGAGGCAGAGGGGCGAGGAGGGGGGAGGGAGGGGGAGAGGCAGAGGGGCGAGGAGGAGGGAGGGGGAGAGGCAGAGGGGCGAGGAGGAGGGGGGGGGGAGAGGCAGAGGGGAGGAGGAGGGAGGGAGGGCAGAGGGGTGAGGAGGCAGAGGGGTGAGGAGGAGGGGAGGGGGGGAGGAGGCAGAGGGGTGAGGAGGAGGGAGGGAGGGAGAGGCCAGAGGGGTGAGGAGGAGGGAGGCCAAAGGGGGGGGGAGGGAGGGGGGCAAAGGGGAGGGGAGAAGGGAGGAGTGAGGGGCCAAAGGGGGGAGAAGGGAGGAGTGAGGGGCCAAAGGGGGGGGGGGAGAAGGGAGGAGTGAGGGGCCAAAGGCAGGGGGGAGAAGGGAGGAGTGAGGGGCCAAAGGGGGGGCGGGGAGAAGGGAGGAGGGGCCAAAGGGGGGGCGGGGAGGAGAAGGGAGGGAGGAGAAGGGAGGGAGGAGAGGCCAAAGAGGCCAAGAGGCAGGAGGGAGGGAGGAAGGAAGGAAGGGGAGGCCAAAGATAAGGAGAACCCAAAGCTGGGTCCCTTCCACCCCACACCATTCCGTGAGTGGATGAGACCCAGGTGTATTTGGAGGTTTGAGCGCCTCCTGCAGGCTTCCAGCACAAACAGCACCCCCTGGGGCCAGCAGCACCCCCAAGGCCCGGGGGCACCAACACCTCCCTGCCACCCGGGATGCCCAACCTCCAGCTGGAGCCATTCCACCCTGTGCCAGGGCACAAAACCATTGCTGCTTCGACCCCTGGCTTCCAGCCAGCTCTCCCCACCCCCTCCCAAGCTCTCCCCCCCCCCCCCCCCTTTTTCCAAAGGGATTTTGGAGCTCTCAAGGCCTTTACCTCAGCTCCCTTCTGCAGCAGCAGCTCCACGCAGTCGGCGTCGGCCACCATGCAGGCACAGTGCAGGGGTTTGAGGGTTCCATGCATGCAGTTCACATCTGCACCCTGCCAGGGAGGGGAGGACACCACCATGGCATCAGCAAACCCCACCCAACTCCTGGCTCTTCACCACCCCCCCCCAACCTCACAGCTCAAGGGGACTTAACTTCCACCACTGGGAAGGGTTCAGCAGCAGCCAGAGGCAGAGGAATGATCCTGCAGGTGGAAGCCCTCGAAGAGCAGCTGCAGCCATGGCTGAGGCCAATGGCAGGAGGGCACCGAGGGCTGGGGGCTGCCCTTGGCTCACAACCACCCCAGGAAGGCTCCAGGCTGGGGGCAGAGGGACTGGGAGCTGCCCCAGCAGGGAAAAGGAGCTGGGGGGGTTGGTGTCAGCAGCTGGAGAGGAGCCAGGGGGGGCCCAGGGGGGCAAGGAGGCCACCAGCAGCCTGGGCTGGAGCAGCAGTGCTGTGGGCAGCAGCAGCAGGGCAGGGATGCTGCCCCTGGGCTGGGCACTGGGGGCCACAGCTGGCAGCCTGGGGGCAGCCTTGGGCTCCTCAGGGCCAGGAGGACTTGGAGGGCTGCAGCAGGGCCAGGGAAGGGCAAGGGGGCTGGGGAAGGGGCTGGGGGAGAGGGCTGGGGAGGAGCAGCTGAGGGCTCTGGGGGGGTTGAGGCTGCAGGAGAGGAGGCTGAGGGGAGACCTCCTGGCTGCCTGCAAGTGCCTGAGAGGAGCCTAGGGCCAGGGGGGGTTGAGCTGTGGGGCCAAGGGCCAGGACCAGAGGAGCTGGCCTCAGGTTGCCCCAGGGCAGGCTCAGCTTGGCCCTGAGGAGAAACTTCTGCCCTGGAAGGGTTCTGCAAGCCTGGCCCAGGCTGCCCAGGCAGGCAGGAAAAGCAGCAGCTGCCCAAGGGCCACTGCTGAGGCTCTGGAACACGCCGGCGGCTCACGGAGCCGGTGCCCCACCTCTGTCCCCTCCCCTGCAAAGCCTCCACGTCCCTCAGGAGCCGGCCGAGGAGGGGAGGCCCCGGGGGCCGCCCGGGGGCCGCTGACCTTGCCGATGAGATCCTCCACGTTGTCCCGGGGGAAGGAGCGGATGGCAGCGATGGTGCGGATGAGCCGCTCCGACAGCGAGTACTTGCTCTGGATACTCTGCATGATGTACCACATAGTGCGGGCGGGCCGGCAGCTGCCTCCTCCTCCTCCTCCTCCTCATGCCCCGGGCGGCCCCCCCCCGAGCCCCCGGCGCCGGGCCCCGAAGGGCCACACACACAGCCTGGATGCGGCGGGGCCGGGCGGGAAGAGGCGCACCGAGAGCCGTGGGGAGGAACGGAGGGGCCCAGGAAAGGGTTTGTGAGAGGGCCGGAAAGGGCTCGGGGACGTCCCGAGGGCGTCCCACGAAGCGCTGGGGGTCGCCGCGGTCCCGGCAAGGCCGCTCCAGGCCCTGAGCGAAGCGGAAGCCGGAAGCCGCCACTACCAGGAGTGACGTCATTGCGTAGCGACGCAAGCGCAGGGAGGAGATGCGCTGCCTGCCAATCGGCTCCCGGCGTCCCTCAAGATTCCGCCTTCTTCCGGGTTTAAGCTAGTCCCGCCCCCCCGCTCCCCTCCAATCAACGCCGCGCTCTCCCGTAAATCCCGCCCCCCTCCCGCCTCTCCACCAATCCGCTCTCTCCCTCTGCAGCCCCTGGGTTCCGGTGGCCCCAGCCATGACCCTGGGGACCGCCCCACGCCCCGGGGCTGTTGTCGCCATGGCGACGCCTCCTGGGGCACCCTGGTTGGGGGGGGTGGCCGGTGGGGACAGGGGGGGCTGGGGGACACTGCGAGGGCTGGGGGACACCGCGGGGGCCCTGTGCTGGGTGATGCCGGAGTGCCCTTGTGAGGGTGGCACCGGGGTGTCCCTTTGGGGTGGCACTGGGGTGTCCCTGTGCTGGGTGGCACTGGGGTGTCCCTTGGGGGTGGCACTGGGGTGTCCCTCTGGGGGTGGCACTGGGGTGTCCCTGTGCTGGGTGGCACTGGGGTGTCCCTCTGGGGGTGGCACTGGGGTGTCCCTGTGCTGGGTGGCACTGGGGTGTCCCTCTGGGGGTGGCTCTGGGGTGTCCCTGTGCTGGGTGGCTCTGGGATGTCCCTCTGGGGGTGGCACTGGGGTGTCCCTCTGGGGGTGGCACTGAGGTGTCCCTTTGGGGTGGCTCTGGGGTGTCCCTGTGCTGGGAGGCACTGGGGTGTCCCTTGGGGGTGGCATTGGGGTGTCCCTTTGGGGTGGCACTGGGGTGTCCCTCTGGGGGTGGCACTGGGGTGTCCCTGTGCTGGGTGGCACTGGGGTGTCCCTCTGGGGGTGGCACTGGGGTGTCCCTGTGCTGGGAGGCACTGGGGTGTCCCTTGGGGGGTGGCACTGGCAGGGCGCTGCCAGGGCCATCGAGGTGCCCCCGCGGGGGGTGACATCGCGGTGGCCCTGTGGGGGTGACCCCGGGCTGGCCTCTCCCCTGGGTGCCCCTGGGGTGCTGCTGTGCGGGCGGCACTCTGCTGTCCCTGCTCCCAGTGACACCCCCGGGCCCCCCCCGAACACACCAGGGCAGGGCAGGGCAGGGGACACCCCAACCCCCCCAGGAACACCGGAGGGGGACACCCCAACACCCTCCCAAAACACCAGAAGGGGACACCCCCACACCCCCCCGTCATGGTCACACCGAGATGGGGGGAGGGGGCACCTCAACCCCCTCCCCCCCCCCCAAACACCAGAGTGGTGAATCCCCCACCCCGCCCCCAGACACACTGTGGGGGGAGGGAGAATCCCCCAACCTCCCGACCCCAGCCCCCCTTGACCTGCCCCCACCCCCGGGGGCTGGGGGTGTCCCCTCCCCGTGGCGATGCTGGGGGGGTGGGTGGGGGTCGTGGGTGTGTGTCCCCCCACCCGGTCACGGCGGCTGCGAGCGGCCGTGCGGGAGGTCGCTTCCCCGCACCGCTCCCCGCTCCGCCCCGCAGCCGATCCCCGCCGGCACGGGGACCCCCTCCAGGACCCCCCTGGGACCCCCGCAGCGGTGAGTCCGGACCGACCCCCGCCCCGACCCCCGCCTCCACGGAAAAATGGAGGGCGGACCCCCCAACCCCACCCCCGCCCCCTCCCCCAGGCTCCTTCCCCTTCCTTTTCCTCTTCCCGACGATGGCGACGATGCTCAGGGGGAGCGAAGACCCCCGCACGCCCTCCTCTCCCCCCACCATCATTCTGGGGGGGGTCCAAGACGTCCTCACGCTGCCGGGATGGCGAGGGGGGACCCTTCAGGCTCCCCCCATGGCTTTGGTGCCACCCCCCCCGCCCCCTTAGCATCAGGAGAGGAAACTGAGGCAGGGGGTGGGGTCTGGGACACCCCCACTTTGGGGTAGAGACGGGACCCCCCCTTTGAGGTGCAGCCAGGAGCCCCCCACTTTGGGGTGCAACTAGGACCCCCCAGCGTGAGGTGCCCGCCCCCCTCTCTTTACTTGCTCCTTCTCCACCCCCCACCCCCTCCCCCCGGGCAGTGCCCCCGGACCTGAGCCTGCTGGGACAGCAGCGATGGACACCGAGGGGGAGCTGTCCCCACAGGACCCACCCCGGGACCCAGAGCTGCCAGAGGAGACCTCCGCAGGTGAGCCCCCCCCCGACACCTCCCCCCCAGCGGCCAAGGGAGGAGGAGCTGGCACCAGGGGGGCGGAGAAGGGGAGACGGCTGAGGAAGGGACAGAGAGCCTGGGGAAGGGACATGGGGAGCAGGGAAGGTGCAGGGGGAGCAGGGAAGGGACATGGGGAGCAGGAAGGGACATTGGGAGCAGGGAAGGTTCAGGGGAGCAGGAAGGGACATGAGGAGCAGGGAAGGGACAGGGACATGGAGCAGGAAGGGCAGGGGAGCAGGAAAGGGACATTGGGGAGCAGGGAAGGTGCAGGGGGAGCAGGAAAGGGACATTGGGGAGCAGGGAAGGTGCAGGGGGAGCAGGAAGGGACATTGGGGAGCAGGGAAGGTGCAGGGGGAGCAGGAAAGGGACATTGGGGAGCAGGAAGGGACATTGGGGAGCAGGAAGGGACATTGGTGAGCAGGGAAGGTGCAGGGGGAGCAGGAAAGGGACATTGGGGAGCAGGGAAGGTGCAGGGGGAGCAGGAAAGGGACATTGGGGAGCAGGAAGGGACATTGGGGAGCAGGGAAGGTGCAGGGGGAGCAGGGAAGGTGCAGGGGGAGCAGGGAAGGGACATTGGGGAGCAGGGAAGGTGCAGGAGGAGCAGGAAGGGACATTGGGGAGCAGGGAAGGTGCAGGGGGAGCAGGGAAGGGACAGGCAGACTGAGGAGGACCCCAAGTGGTGGCAGCCCTGGTCCTGTCCCCACGCCCCCAGTGCCACCTGTCCCCATGCCCTCAGTGTGCCACCCATCCCCATACCCCCCAATGCCACCTAGCCCATGCCCTCAGTGCCACCCATTCCTATACCCCCAATGCCACCTGTCCCCATGCCCTTGGTGCCACCCATCCCTATACCCCAATGCCACCTGTCCCCATGCCCTTGGTGCCACCCATCCCTATACCCCAATGCCACCTGTCCCCATGCCCTTGGTGCCACCCATTCCTATACCTCAATGCCACCTAGCCCATGCCCTTGGTGCCACCCATCCCTATACCCCAATGCCACCTGTCCCCATGCCCTTGGTGCCACCCATCCCTATACCTCAATGCCACCTAGCCCATGCCCTTGGTGCCACCCATCCCCACGTCCCCAATGCCACCTGTCCCCATGCCCTTGGTGCCACCCATCCCTATACCTCAATGCCACCTAGCCCATGCCCTTGGTGCCACCCATCCCTATATCCCCAATGCCACCTAGCCCATGCCCTCAGTGCCACCCATCCCCACGTCCCCAATGCCACCTGTCCCCATGCCCTCAGTGCCACCCATCCCTACACCCCAATGCCACCTAGCCCATGCCCTCGGTGCCACCCACCCCAGCGCCCCCCCTCGGCACGCCATGCCACCCGGTGCCCATCTCTGCCCGCAGCCCACCCCCTCCCACCGCCGCCCTCCTCCGGCCGCCTGCCGGCCAGGTCCCCCCGCAAAGCGGCGGCGCCCCGGGGGGGCCCCGCGGCGCTGAAGGAGCTGCTGGGGCTGCGCGGCGGGGGCCGCCCGCGCCCCACGATCTGCGGCGAGTGCGGGAAGGGCTTCAGCCGCAGCTCGGACCTGGCTCGGCACCGGACCACCCACACCGGCGAGCGGCCCTACCGCTGCGCCGCCTGCGGCAAAGCCTTCAGCCAGAGCTCCAACCTGGCCACCCACCGGCGGATCCACACCGGCGAGAAGCCCTACGGCTGCGCCCACTGCGGGAAGCGTTTCAGCGAGAGCTCGGCGCTCGTCCAGCACCAGCGGACCCACACCGGCGAGCGGCCCTACGGCTGCGCCGACTGCGGGCGGCGCTTCAGCGTCAGCTCCAACCTGCGCCGCCACCGCCGCACGCACGGCCGCCAGGGGGCGCCGCACGCCTGCCCCCGCTGCGGCCACGGCTTCCGCCTCAAGGCGCAGCTGCGGCGCCACCAGAAGCTGCACGCAGAGGGCTGAGCGGGGAGCGGGGCCGGGGCGGAGGGGAGGGGGGACGGGGAGGAGGATGGGGGTGGCATGGGGTAGGGATGGAGAGAGCAGGATGGGGATGGTGGGATGGGATGGAGATGGTGGGATGGGGATGGAGAGATCATTGGGGCATGGGAATGGAGATGATGGGATGAAGATGGAAAGACTGGGATGGGGATGTTGGGATAGGAATGGAGAGAGCAGGATGGGGACACTGGGATAGGGATGGAGAGACCAGGATAAGGATGGTGGGATGGGGATGGAGAGAGCAGGATGGAGACACTGGGATAGGGATGGAGAGAGCAGGATGAGGATGGTGGGATGGGGATGGAGAGAGCAGGATGGGGACACTGGGGTGGGGATGGAGAGGACATAAGGATGGTGGGATGGGGATGGAGAGAGCAGGATGGGGACACTGGGGTGGGGATGGAGAGACCAGGATAAGGATGGTAGGATGGGGATGGAGAGAGCAGGATGGGGATGTTGGGATGGGGGTGGAGAGAGCAGGATGGGGACACTGGGGTGGGGATGGAGAGAGCAGGATAAGGATGGTGGGATGGGGATGGAGAGAGCAGGATGGGGACACTGGGATAGGGATGGAGAGAGCAGGATGGGGATGTTGGGATGGGGGTGGAGATGCTGGGATGAGGATGGAGACAGCAGGATGGGGATGGAGATGCCAGGATGGGGACCAGGATGGCAAGATGGTAACAGCAAGATGGGGACAGGGACACCAGGAGGGGGACAGAGGTCCTGGGATGGGGACAGTGACACTGGGATGGGGATGGAGATCCCAGGATGGGGATTAGGAAACTGGGATGGGAACCAGGATCTCAGGATGGGGACCCCAGGATGAGGACATTGAGGCTGGGTTGGACATGGAGGTGGCAGGATGGGGCCCGGGCCAGTGGCACAGGGACACCAGGATGGGCACTGGGATGGGGGCAGGGACCCCGGGGTGGGGACAGCAGCAGGGGGTGGCCTTTGGGGTGCAGCCCCAACAAGGGGGCACAGCTCTGCTGATGGAATCAATAAAGGTCCCCAAGCAGCACCTAAGGCTCTGGCATCACCCTGCCCCCCCCAGCTGTCACCCTCACTGCTGTCACGCCATTGGTGGCACCCACACCAGTAGCACACTAGTGGCACCCACATTGGCACCACCACACCAGTGCCACCCACACCAGTGCCACCAGTATGGGTGGCACCCACACTAGTAGCCCACCAGTGCCACCCACACTGGCACCACTACACCAGTGCCACCCACACCAGTGCCACCCACACTGGCACCATGACACCAGTGGCACCCACACTAGTAGCACACCAGTGCCACCCACACCAGTGCCACCCACACTGGTGGACAGAGCTGGGTGGCCTGGATCCTGGGGGGTGGGGGGGGGCACTGGGCACTTCTGAGGGGGCACTTGGCAGCCTGGGGGGTGATACTGGGGGTGGGGGGTGGGACTGGGAAGCTGTGGGGTTGTACTGGGCACCTTTTGGGGGTGGCACTGGGAAAACTGGGGGGAGGGGGTGTGCTGAGCAATGCTGGGCATGAGCTGGGCAACTTTGGAAGGCTGCTGGGCAACCCGGGGTGGGGGGGAAGGGGGGCACTGGGAAGCTCGGGGTGGGGGCATTGGGCAGCTCCTAGGGGGCCATGGGAAGCTCCTGGGGGTCACAAGGCAGGGGCAGGAGGGGGCAAGGGGGGCACCCACACTGGCACCACCACACCGGTACCCCCCACCCCCCAACTGGTTCCCCCAACCCTCCCCCCACTGCACCCCCAGCCCCTCCTGAGGGGGTACAGGAGGAGACCCCCTGGAGTACCCCAAACCCCATAGCCAGGGGGATGGACTGAGCTGGGCTGGGCTGGACTGGGTTGAACTGGGTGAAACTGGGCTGGACTGGGTGAAACTGGGCTGGACTGGGCTGGACTGGGTGGACCTGGGCTGGACTGGGCAGAACTGGGTGGAACTGGGATAACTGGGCTGGACTGGGTGGAACTGAGTTAGACTGGGCTAGATTGGGCTGGACTGGGCTGAACTGGGCTGGACTGGGCTGAACTGGGCTGGACTGGGCTGGGAGCATTCCCAGGGCAGCTCTTGCATAATTCCCAGCTGCTTTGGGGGGGTTAAAGGAAGAGATCCCCTGGAGCACCCCAAAACCCATAGCCTGGGGGCAGGACTGGACTGAACTGGGATGAACTGGGCTGGACTGGGCTGGACTGGGCTGAACTGGGCTGGACTGGGCTGGACTGGGCTGGGAGCATTCCCAGTGCAGCTCTTGCATAATTCCCAACCGCTTTAGAGGGGTTAAAGGAAGAGGTCCCCTGGAGCACCCCAAAACCCATAGCCTGGGGGCAGGACTGGGCTGGACTGGACTAAACTGGGCTGAACTGGGCTGGACTAGGTTAGACTGGGCTGGACTGGGCTGGACTGGGCTGAACTGGGCTAGACTGGGCTGGGAGCATTCCCAGGGCAGCTCTTGCATAATTCCTAGCTGCTTTGGGGGGGTTAAAGGAAGAGAACCCCTGGAGCACCCCAAACCCCATAGCCTGGGGGCTGAACTGGGCTGGACTGGGCTGAACTGGGCTGGACTGGGCTAGCCTGGGATGATCTGGGCTGGGAGCATTCCCAGGGCAGCTCTTGCATAGCCTGCTTTGGGGCTGGACTGGCACCCCAAAACCCATTGGGCTGGACTGGGCTGGGGCTGGACTGGGCTGGACTGGACTAAACTGGGCTGGACTGGGCTGGACTGGGCTGAACTGGGCTGGACTGGGCTGGGCTGAACTGGGCTAGACGGGACTGGGAGCATTCCCAGCGCAGCTCTTGCATAATTCCTAGCTGCTTTGGGGGGGTTAAAGGAAGAGAACCCCTGGAGCACCCCAAAACCCATAGCCTGGGGGCAGGACTGGACTAAACTGGGATGAACTGGGCTGGACTGGGCTGGACTGGGCTGGGAGCATTCCCAGGGCAGCTCTTGCATAATTCCCAACCGCTTTAGAGGGGTTAAAGGAAGAGGTCCCCTGGAGCACCCCAAAACCCATAGCCTGGGGGCAGGACTGGACTGAACTGGACTAAACTGGGCTGAACTGGGCTGGACTGGGTTAGACTGGGCTGGACTGGGCTGGACTGGGCTGAACTGGGCTAGACTGGGCTGGGAGCATTCCCAGGGCAGCTCTTGCATAATTCCCAGCTGCTTTGGGGGGGTTAAAGGAAGAGAACCCCTGGAGCACCCCAAACCCCATAGCCTGGGGGCTGAACTGGGCTGGACTGGGCTGAACTGGGCTGGACTGGGCTAGCCTGGGATGATCTGGGCTGGGAGCATTCCCAGGGCAGCTCTTGCATAATTCCTAGCTGCTTTGGGGGTGTTAAAGAAAGAGATCCCCTGGAGCACCCCAAACCCCATAGCCTGGGGGCTGAACTGGGCTGAACTGGGCTGAACTGGGCTGGACTGGGCTGAACTGGGCTAGCCTGGGGTGATCCGGGCTGGGAGCATTCCCAGGGCAGCTCTTGCATAATTCCCAGCTGCTTTGGGGGGGTTAAAGGAAGAGAACCCCTGGAGCACCCCAAAACCCATAGCCTGGGGGCTGGACTGGACTAAATTGGGCTGAACTGGGCTGGACTGGGCTGCACTGGGCTAGCCTGGGATGATCTGGGCTGGGAGCATTCCCAGGGCAGCTCTTGCATAATTCCTAGCTGCTTTGGGGGGGTTAAAGGAAGAGAACCCCTGGAGCACCCCAAACCCCATAGCCTGGGGGCTGAACTGGGCTGAACTGGGCTGGACTGGGCTGAACTGGGCTGGACTGGGCTGGACTGGGCTGAACTGGGCTAGCCTGGGATGATCTGGGCTGGACTGGGCTGGACTGGGCTGGGAGCATTCCCAGGGCAGCTCTTGCATAATTCCCAGCTGCTTTGGGGGGGTTAAAGAAAGAGATCCCCTGGAGCACCCCAAAACTCATAGCCTGGGGGCTGAACTGGGCTGAACTGGGCTGAACTGGGCTGGACTGGGCTGGACTGGGCTGATCTGAACGCGTTCCCAGCGCGGCTGTTGCATAATTCCCAAGCCTTTAGCCGCGGGGGGGGGAAAACCGCGGGGCTGGCACCGGAGCCGTTACACAAAGCAAGGCTTGGCGGGAGGCGGGAGGCGGGGGGCGGGGGTGTGATGTTTTTGGGGGGTGGGGGTGGGTTTGTGGGGAGTCCTGGCTGTACCTTTCCACCTCCCCCCCCCAAATTCCCCCTCCGCAGTTCCTCGGCCTGGGAATTTCTCCCGGCAGGAACAAAACCGAAGGCAGGAAGGGGCTGAGCCCTTCCCCCCCCCCTTCCCTCCCTCTCCCTCTCCTTCCCCCCCGCGGTTTATTTTCCGCTTGGCTTTTGGCGGGGGGGGGGCGTTAGGATTTGGGGGGGTGGGTTTAGGGGTTAGGGTGGGGGAATCTGGGAGCTGGGGGTGGGAGGGGGGGGGGGTGTTGCCACCATTCCCACCTCCCACTTCCCACTTCCACCAGCATCCGGCGGGGACTGGGCTGAGCCTGGGACCTTCCTGTCCCTCCCCCCCACCTCCGGGCACCAACCCTCCCGCAGCCCCCCTCAAAACAACACCCCCTCCCCTTCCCCAACCCCGGCCCTCCCCGCGCGATCCCTAACCCCCCCCGCTCCGTTTAAAATCATCCCACCGCCCCCTCCCCAATCTCCCCTTCCTTTCTCACCCCCCCCTCCCCCCCGCCTCCCAAATCCCCCTCTCGCCCCCCCCCAGCATCCAGCCCCCAGCGAGCGGTGAGTGGGGAGAAAGGAAGGGGGGGAGGGGAGGAGGAGGAGGAGGAGGGGAGAGGGAGGCGAGGGGAGGGGGGCGCTGATGGATGAGCCTCTGGATCAAAGTGGGGGGACCCCCCCCCCTCCTCGAGACGACGAAGGGGGTCGTGCGTGTCCCCCTCCCCGCGCCGGGGGTGGCGATTATTTGGGGGGGGGGGGGCGGCTCGGAGCCTTTGTGTTTCGCGACCTCGGCGTTGCGACCCCTCCCCCCCCCCCAAATGATAAAGGGGAGGGGAAACTGAGGCAGGGAGGGAGGATTTGGGGGCACCGGGCCGGGGGATGCCCTTAGAACGTCTATTCCTTCCTCCCCCACGCTCCGGGCTGATGCTGCGAGACTCCTTTCCCCCCACCCCCCAAATGTGCCGGGGGTGGGGGGGGTGGGGGGTCGTAAATGTGGGGTGGGGATTCCGCCTGCCTCCTCCCCCCCCCCCCCAAATATAGGGCGGGAAGCCGCTCGCGCCCCTCTTTTTGTGCCCCCCCCCCCAGTTTTTGAGGGGGAGCTTAGTTTAAGGTGAAAGGATCCGTGGGGAGGGGGCGGCCGCGGGGGGGGGGGGCTGACATTGGCCTTTTTCAGCTCATTTGGACCCCCGAAACGGACCCCCAAAACCCCCAGCCCCAACCCAACTCTGAGCAGGGCCCCAAGGGCTGGGGGCAGAGCTGGGGGCGCTGGGTGCCGGGGGTGGGGGCACTGGGCCGATGGGAGATGCTGTACCCGAGGGGGTACAGGGCAGCTCTTGGGGGCACTGGGCAGCTCGGGGGTACTGGGCAGCCGGGGGCACTGGGCAGCTCTTGGGGGCACTGGGCAGCTCGGGGGTACTGGGCAGCCGGGGGCACTGGGCAGCTCTTGGGGGCACTGGCCAGCTCTTGGGGGCACTGGGCAGCCTGGGGGCACTGGGCAGCTCTTGGGGGCACTGGGTAGCCGGGGGGCACTGGGCAGTCTGGGGGCACTGGGCAGCTCTTGGGGGCACTGGGCAGCCTGGGGGCACTGGGCAGCTCTTGGGGGCACTGGGCAGCCTGGGGGCACTGGGCAGCTCTTGGGGGCACTGGGCCGGGGGCACTGGGCAGTCTGGGGGCACTGGGCAGCCGGGGGCACTGGGCAGCTCTTGGGGGCACTGGGCAGCCTGGGGGCACTGGGCAGCTCTTGGGGGCACTGGGCCGGGGGCACTGGGCAGCCTGGGGGCACTGGGCAGCTCTTGGGGCACTGGGTAGCCGGGGGCACTGGGCAGCCTGGGGGCACTGGGCAGCTCTTGGGGGCACTGGGTAGCCGGGGGCACTGGGCAGCCTGGGGGCACTGGGCAGCTCTTGGGGGCACTGGGCAGCCGGGGGCACTGGGCAGCCTGGGGGCACTGGGCAGCTCGGGGGCACTGGGCTGATGGAGGGGCACTTGGAAGCTCGGGGGCACTAGGCAGCTCGGGTGGGGGGCACTGAGTGCTTTTGGGGGGCTCCAGGCACCCCCAGATGTTGGCAGAGGCACTTTTGGGGGGGGCTGGGGGGCAGTTTGCAGCCCCCTCCTTACACTCCCCCCGTGCAGATCCTGGGGGGGGACAAGTGACCCCCCCCCCCCAGCTGAGAAGTTGGGGCTGACCTGTGCCCCCTCCCCCCCAAAAAACATTTTGTGCCCCCAAGATCTTGGGGGCATCGAGTCCAGAGCAGCAGCAGGGGACCCCGAGACCCCCGGGGGGGGCAGGTAAGGGGTGGGGAGGGGCAAAGGAATGTGGGGGCACGGAGGGGGCACACAAGGGGGCTTATTTTGGGGGTGCGGGGGGAGGTTAATTTTTGGGGGTCTATGTTTTGGGGGTCTCTGGGTTTGGGGGCAGGGTCTGAGTTTTGGGGGTGGCTGTGATTTTGGGGGTGTCTGGTTTGGGGGTGTCTGGTTTGGGGGGTCTGGTTTGGGGGTTGGTTTGGGGGTCTGATTTTGGGGTCTGGTTTGGGGTGTTTGATTTGGGGGCTAGTTTTGGGGGTCTAGTATGGGGGTTGGTTTGGGGGTTGGTTTGGGGGTCTGGTTTTGGGGGTCTGATTTGGGGGCTAGTTTTAGGGGTCTGGTATGGGGGTTGGTTTTGGGGGTCTGGTTTGGGGGTCTGGTTTTGGGGACCTGGTATGGAGGATTGGTTTTGGGGGTGTCTGTTTTGGGGGACTCATTTGGGGGTCTGGTTTGGGGGATCTGATTTGGGGGTCTGATTTGGGGGATAGTTTTGGGGGTCTAGTATGGGGGATTGGTTTTGGGGGTCTGTTTTGGGGGTCTGATTTGGGGGTCTAGTTTGGGGGGTCTAGTATGGGGGATTGGTTTGGGGGTCTGGTTTGGGGGTCTGGTTTGGGGGTAGTTTGGGGGTCTGATTTGGGGGTTCTGGTTTGGGGGTCTGATTTGGGGGTAGTTTGGGGGTCTGATTTGGGGGCTGGTTTTGGGGTCTGATTTGGGGGTTCTGGTTTGGGGGTCTGATTTTGGGGGCTAGTTTTGGGGTCTGGTATGGGGGATTGCTTTTGGGGGTGTCTGTTTTGAGGGGACTCATTTGGGGGTCTGGTTTGGGGGTCTGATTTGGGGGAGTCTGGTTTGGGGGTGTCTGATTTGGGGGTTCTGATTTGGGGGGGCTAGTTTTGGGGGTCTAGTATGGGGGTCTGGTTTGGGGGTCTGATTTGGGGGTCTAGTTTTGGGGGTCTAGTATGGGGGTTGGTTTTGGGGGTCTGGTTTGGGGTCTGATTTGGGGGTCTGATTTTGGGGGTCTGGTTTGGGGGCTAGTTTTGGGGGTCTGGTATGGGGGATTGCTTTTGGGGGTGTCTGTTTTGAGGGGACTCATTTGGGGTCTGGTTTGGGGGTCTGATTTGTGGGGTTGGTTTGGGGGTCTGACTTGGGGGCTAGTTTTGGGGTCTAGTATGGGGGTTGGTTTTGGGGTCTGGTTTGGGGGTCTGATTTGGGCATGGTGGTTTGGGGGTCTGGTTTGGGGGAGTCTGGTTTGGGGTTCTGGTTTGGGGGTCTGATTTGGGGGCCTAGTTTTGGGGGTCTAGTATGGGGGATTGGTTTGGGGGTCTGGTTTTGAGGGGTAGATTTTGGGGGTTGGTTTGGGGGTCTAGTTTTGGGGACCTGGTATGGAGGATTGGTTTTGGGGGTGTCTGTTTTGGGGGCACTCATTTGGGGGTCTGGTTTGGGGGTCTGATTTGGGGGAGTCTGGTTTGGGGGTCTGATTTGGGGGTCTGATTTGGGGGCTAGTTTTGGGGTCTAGTATGGGGGATTGGTTTTGGGGGTCTGGTTTGGGGGTCTGGTTTGGGCATGGTGGTTTGGGGTTCTGGTTTGGGGGTCTGGTTTTGAGGGGTTGATTTTGGGGGTCTGGTTTGGGGGTCTGGTTTTGAGGGGTTGATTTTGGGGGTCTGGTTTGGGGGTCTAGTTTTGGGGACCTGGTATGGAGGATTGGTTTTGGGGGTGTCTGTTTTGGGGCACTCATTTGGGGGTCTGGTTTGGGGGTCTGATTTGGGGGTGCTAGTTTTGGGGGTCTGGTTTGGGGGAGTCTGGTTTGGGGGTCTGGGGGATAGTTTAGGGGTTGGTTTGGGTGGGGTTGGTTTAGGGGGTCTGGTTTTGGGGGTTGGTGTAGGGGTCTGGTTTGGGGGTCTGGTTTGGGGGAGTTTGGGGGCTGGTTTGGGGGTTCTGGTTTGGGGGTCTGTGGGGGGTTGGTTTGGGGGGTCTGTGTTTGGGGGTCTGGTTTGGGGAGTCTGGTTTGGGGGTGTCTGGTTTTGGGGGTGTCTGGTTTGGAGGGGTCTGGTTTGGGGGTTGGTTTGGGGGTCTGTTTTAGGGGGTGTTTATACTTTGGGGGTCTGTGGTTTGGGGATGCTGATGGTTTGGGGTCTCTAGTTTTTGGGGTGTCTATGGTTTTGGGGGTTGATGGGTTGGGGGTCTCTAGTTTTGGGGGTCTGGGTTTGGGGGTCTGGTTTCTTCGGGGGTGTGGTTTGGGGGTCTATAAGTTTGAGGGGGTGTTGATAATTTGGGGGTCTGTCGTTTGGGTGGGTCTGTGGTTTGGGGGTGTTTATGTTTTGGGGGTCTGGTTTGGGGGTTTGTTTTTGGGGGTATGGTTTGGGGAGTTTGGGGGTCTGGTTTGAGGGGTCTGGTTTTGGGGTCTGGTTTGGAGGGGTCTGGTTTGGAGGGTTGGTTTGGGGGTCTGATTTGGGGGTGCTAGTTTTGGGGTCTGGTTTGGGGGAGTCTGTTTTGGGGGTCTGGTTTGGGGGATAGTTTAGGGGGTTGGTTTGGGTGGGGTTGGTTTAGGGGGTCTGGTTTAGGGGTATCTGGTTTGGGGGTCTGGTTTGGGGAGTCTTGTTTGGGGGTCTGTGGGGTGTCTAGTTTGGGGGTCTGGTTTGGGGGCTGGTTTGGGGGCTGGTTTTGGAGGGGCTGGTTTGGGGGTTGGTTTTAGGGGGATCTGGTTTGGGGGTTTTATGTTTTGGGGGTCTGTGGCTTGGGGTGCTGATGGTTTGGGGGTCTCTAGTTTTTGGGGGTGTCTATGGTTTTGGGGGGGTTGATGGGTTGGGGGGTCTCTAGTTTTGGGGGGGTCTGTGGTTTGGGGGGGTCTGGTTTCTTTGGGGGGGTGTGGTTTGGGGGGGTCTATAAGTTTGAGGGGGGTGTTGATAATTTGGGGGGGTCTGTCGTTTTGGGTGGGTCTGTGGTTTGGGGGGGTCTGTGGTTTTGGGGGGGGGAGTGCCCCATGGTTTTGGGGGGGCTGTGGCTCGCAGGGGTTGGGGGCTGAGTGCTCCTTGCTGCCCTCTAGCGGCAGCGCCCCGCAGCTGCCCGCATGGAGCAGGAGGAGCCCTGCGTGGTGGAGCTGCAGGACTCCGATGAGGAGGACCTGGTGCGGAGAGTCTACATCGGTGAGGGGGGGGACCCCGGCCCGGGGGGGGGGCTGGCACCAAGGCTGGGGGGGGGACACACGACGACTCTTGTGCCCACAGGGGGGATTTCTGTCCCCCTGGGGGGGCTGTCCCTGCAGTGGGGGTTCAGTCCCCATGGGAGGTTTGTCCCTGTGGGGCAGCTTTGTCCCCAGGGTGAGGCTCTTGTCCTCGGGGGGGTTCTTGTCCCCATGGAGGAGGCTCTGTCCCCTTGAGGGGATGGGGAGGGGCTCCTTGTCCCCAAAGGGGGGCGTTGTGTCTCCATCGGGGGGGGTTGCCTTCATGGGGGGGCTTCTGTCCCCATGAGGGGGGCTCTGTCCCCATAGGAGGATGAATAGTCCCCAGGGTGGGGCTCTGCCCCCATTGGAAGCTGGGAGTGTCCTCATGGGAGGGGGTTTGTGCCCATGGGGGGAGGTTCTTGTCCCCACATGGGGGAGTGGGGAGAGGGAGGCTTTCCGGCCCCCTCCTGATCTTCCTCCTGCCCCTCCCCCTCAGCTGATGATGGCATCGGCATCGTGAGCGACTGTGAGGAGGTCCTGCCCCACGACATCATCCAGACCGTGATCCCCCACAGCCCCCCGCCCCCCAGACCCAAGAAACGGGGGGGCGGGGGAGGGTCCCCGGCCAGCTCAGGCGGTGGGGGCGGAGCTGCTGCCACCTCCACCGTGGCTTTTGTGGTGGAAGACGAAGAAGAAGGAGAAAGCCTCGGGGCGGTGGGGGGGAGGGGAGGAGGAGGAGGAGGTGGTCCCCGGGGCGGGGGTCGCCAGCGGCCCTTCATCTGCAACGAGTGCGGGAAGAGCTTCAGCCACTGGTCCAAGCTGCTGCGGCACCAGCGCACCCACACCGGTGAGCGGCCCAGCACCTGCGGCGAGTGCGGGAAGAGCTTCAGCCAGAACTCCCACCTGGTGCAGCACCGCCGCACCCACACCGGCGAGAAGCCCTACAGCTGCGGCCACTGCGGCAAGAGCTTCAGCTGGAGTTCCAACCTCATCCAGCACCAGCGCATCCACACCGGCGAGAAGCCCTACAGCTGCGGGCAGTGCGGCAAGAGCTTCACGCAGAGCAAGAACCTCATCAAGCACCAGCGCACCCACTCGGCCGCCCGCCCCTACCGCTGCCCCCAGTGCGGCCGCGGCTTCGCCCAGAGCACCCACCTGCAGAAACACCAAAGGGTCCACGCCGCCCGCGGGCAGCAGCCCCCCTCCCTCCCCCCGGCCTGCCCCGACTGCGGCCAGAGCTGCCGGGACGGGGCGGAGCTGGAGCGGCACCGAGCGCAGCAGCACGGCCAGGAGCCCTTCATCTGCGTGGAGTGCGGGGAGAGCTTCGCCCGCAGCGCCACCCTCAACCGCCACAAGCGCGTCCACAAGCCGCTGTTTGCCCGCTGAGGGCGGGAGGGGGCGGGCCTGAGGAGGCGGCGGCGGCAGCAGCAGCGTGGAGCTCAGGGAGGCGGAGGAGAGGTGGCAAGGAGCTCGGGGACATGGAGTTCACAGATGTGGGAACGTGGAGAGGTGATGGTGTGGAGCTCCTGGACATGGAGATGTGATGTTGTGGAGCTCCTGGATATAGGGACATGGAGATGTGATGGGGTGGAGCTCCGGGACATGGAGATGTGATGGTGTGGAGCTCCGGGACATGGAGATGTGATGGTGTGGAGCTCATGGACCTGGGGACATGGAGCTGTGATGGTGTGGAGCTCCTGGACATAGGGACATGGAGATGTGATGGCATGGAGCTCCTGGACACAGAGATGTGATGGTGTGGAGCTCATGGACCTGGGGACATGGAGCTGTGATGGTGTGGAGCTCCTGGACATAGGGACATGGAGATGTGATGGCATGGAGCTCCTGGACATAGAGATGTGATGGTGTGGAGCTCCTGGACATAGGGACATGGAGCTCCTGGCTGTGGGGACAGGAAGCTCGTGGACATGGGGACATGGAGATGTGGTGGTGTGGAGCTCATGGCTGTGGGGACATGGAGCTCGTGGATGGGAGAACATGGAGCTCATGGACAGGGAGCTGTGGTGGTGTGGAGTTTGTGGCCATGGGGAGGTGGTGGTGTGGAGTTTGTGGACATAGGGACATCGAGCTCATGGACCTGGGAAGCTCATGGCCAGGGAAAGATGGAGACATGGAGCTCATGGATGTAGAGACAGGGAGATGTGGAGCTTGGATAGAGGGAGGTGGAGGTCATGGAGATGGAGCCTGAGGACATGGAGATAGTGTGGAGCTCCTGGCCCTAGGGAGGGAGAGATGGTGGCATGGACCTCATGGACATGGTGACATAGAGCAGAGCTCCTGGCCCCAGAGGCTGCTGGGGGCAGGGGGGCAGAGTCAGATGGAGGTCATGGATGTGGGGAGAAGGTGGCATGGAGCTCATGGGCAGAGGAAGTGTGCTGGGGGCAGGGGGAGGTGGTGGCACAGAGGTTACAGACATGGGGACACTGCCCTGGAGCTCAGGGCCAAGGGGAGGTGGAGCTCACAGGCAGATGGAGCATGCTCAGGGCAGGGGGAGGAGGTGAGACCAAGCTGGAGGCCACAAGGACCTTGGTGGGGGCTTGGAGAGCAGGTGGTATGGAGCTCATGGACAGAGGGACAAAGGGAGATGGAGCAGAGGGGCAGAGGAACTGCTGGGGGCAGAAGGTGGCATGGAGGTCTTGGAGGTGGGGACAAACAGCTGCTGGGCAGATGGAGCATGCTCAGGGCAGGGGGAGGAGGTGAGACCAAGCTGGAGGCCACAAGGAGCATGGGGGGGGGCTTGGAGAGAAGGTGACAGCAGCCCAGGACCCACCAGGACCATGCTGAGGGCAAGGGGAGAAGGAGAGACCCTGAGAGGTGACAGGAGGGCGAGGAGGGGAGGTGACAGAGAGCAAAGCACTGCACTTGGTGTGGCCCTCAAGGGCCTTGGGGACTCCCTCAGGGGTCAGCCCCAGAGCTGTCCATGGGGGGAGGAGGGAGACTGGAGGAGAGAAGCCCCCAGGTGGCAGCAGGCAGGGAGCAGCTGGAGAGACCTCAGCCAGGGACTAAAAACTTTGTGTGAGGAGGGCAGAGAGGTCTGGGGGGGAGGGAAGGCAAAACCCCTGCAAGGGAACAAAGAGCCCCAGCAGGGTACAGATTGCTGGGGGGGGGGCCACAAAGCCTATGGGGGGGGCCCACAGTGCCCCACAGAGGAAGGGAAGCACAAAAGCCCTGCAAGGAGGCACTAAAAGCCTGCAAGCTGGGGGGGAGGATAAAAAGCAGCACAGGGGAGCCCCAACTGAGCCCTTGCAAAGATGGAGGGAGGAGCAGGGCCCCCACATCACAGAGACCCCGAGCTGAGGGAGCCCTTCCTCCCCCCAAGGGACCCTCCCCCCCCAGTCCATTAAAGAGCTCCCCCAGGGCACCCCCCCGAGCCCCTCTGGCCTCCACAGCTCTTTATTCCATCAGATGCTGCTTACAAAAATGAGGTGGGGGTGATACTGGGGGCCTGGAGAAGCAGGACTGGGATTAAGGGGGGATGCCACACTGCACCCCAAGGGCCCCCCCCGCAGCCAGTGATGGTGAGGAGGAGCCCTGAGGCTGAAGGCTAGGCCTTGGTGGTGGCTCCTTGGGCAGCTCCCAGGGCTGTCAGCTGCTGGATCTTCTGGCTCATCATTTCCACCACGGCTGGGGGGAGAGAGAAAGGGGTGAGGGAGGGCTGGGGGAGGGCTGGGGGGGGGTGCCAGGGAGGTGGGGAGGGGGCTCTGACCCTGTTTCATGGCGTGCTTCTCCTGCAGGGCTGGTTGGATCTTCTCCATCTGCTTGGTCAGGAAGTCAACCTTGCGCTGGAAGAAGGCTCTGGCGGCTGTGGCACTCTGGGGGGAAGGAGAGAAGGCAGCAGCAGGAGGGGAGGGAGAGAAGGCAGCAGCAGGAGGGGAGGGGGGAGGCAGGAGAGGAAGGAGAGAAGGCAGCAGCAGGAGGGGAAGGAGAGAAGGCAGCAGCAGGAGGAGAGGCAGGAGGGGAAGGAGAGAAGGAAGCAGCAGGAGGGGAGGGGGGAGGCAGGAGAGGAGGGAGAGAAGGCAGCAACAGGAGGGGAGGCAGGAGAGGAAGGAGAGGCAGGCAGGGAGGGGAAGGAGAGAAGGCAGCAGCAGGAGGGGAGGGGGAGGGAAGGAGAGAAGGAAGCAGCAGGAGGGGAGGGGGGAGGCAGGAGAGGAAGGAGAGAAGGCAGCAGCAGGAGGGGAGGGGGGAGGCAGGAGAGGAGGGAGAGAAGGCAGCAGCAGGAGGGGAAGGAGAGAAGGCAGCAGCAGGAGGGGAGGGGGGAGGCAGGAGAGGAGGGAGAGAAGGCAGCAGCAGGAGGGGAAGGAGAGAAGGCAGCAGCAGGAGGGGAAGGAGAGAAGGCAGCAGCAGGAGGGGAGGCAGGAGGGGAAGGAGAGAAGGAAGCAGCAGGAGGGGAGGGGGGAGGCAGGAAAGGAAGGAGAGAAGGCAGCAGCAGGAGGGGAAGGAGCGAAGGCAGCAGCAGGAGGGGAGGGGGGAGGCAGGAGAGGAAGGAGAGAAGGCAGCAGCAGGAGGAGAGGGGGGAGAGGAGGGAGAGAAGGAAGCAGCAGGAGGGGAGGGGGGAGGCAGGAGAGGAGGGAGAGAAGGCAGCAGCAGGAGGGGAGGCAGGAGAGGAAGGAGAGAAGGAAGCAGCAGGAGGGGAGGGGGGTGGAAGGAGGGGAAAGGGAAGACATAGAAGGAAGGGGAAGGGGGAAAAGCAAGGGGGGAAATGAGAAAGGGAAAGAGGAGCAAAGGGGAAGAGAGGAAGGAAATCAAGGAGGGAAAAGAAGGGTAGGGAATAAAAGGGGGAAAACAGAGAAGAAAAATAGGAAAGGGGAGGGTAGAAATAAGAGGGGAAAACAAACCAGGAAAGGAGGGGAAGGGAAAAAAGGGGGTTAAGGGGGGGGCTGCAGAGCACAAAGCCTGGGGGCAGCCCCCCCAGAGCCTCCCCCAGCCCCTCCTCACCTTCTCCACATAGTATCCTGTCCCCACGTCGATCAGGACGTGCTCCACGTCCGACAGCTTCCCAGGGACATACATCTGGGGGCAGGGTCAGGGAAAGCACCACGGGGGGGGCACAGAGAGCTCCACTGGGAGGGGCTCTGGGCTGTACTGGGTGGGGGGAGGGGGCAGCTGGGGGGCAGTGGGAAGCAGGGAAGGATACAGAGCTGGTGAGCGGCACCAGCAGGTCCTTGCCTGGGGGAGAGAAGAGAAGGTCAGGAGGGAGACAGAGACACACCACTGGAGGGGGGAAGCTGCAGCAGCTGGGAGGGGGGAAAAGAATCAATCTGGGGGGGTCTCCACTCGCCTTCATTGCTCTTGGTGAGCACATTCAGGCAGTCCTTGGCCTCCACATACTTGGTCTGCACCACCTTGAGCTGGGCGATGGAGGACGAGAGGAATTCCACCTCCTGAGCCAGAAGAGAGATTGGAGTGGGGAGGGGGCAGCTGGGGACCCCCCCCCAGCAAGCTTTCCCCTCCTCTCTGGGGGTCCCCTTCCTGGTTTCTGCCCCACATGGCAGTACTCCTCCCACTGCCCTCAGCCCAGGCTGGCCCAGACCCTCCCCTCCCAGTCCAGGCAGGTTCCACACCACCTCTCCCAGTGCCCACAGCCCAGGCTGGCTCCACACATCCTTACAGCCCAGTCTGTTCCTCCCAGTGCCCTCAGCCCAGGCTGCCCCAGTCCATCCCTGCCCAGTGCCCGCAGCCCATGCCGGTCCGGTCCCTCCCCTCCCGGCCCCCGCAGCCCATCCCTGCCCGGTGCCTCCCCTCCCGGCCCCCGCAGCCGATCCCCTCCCGGTGCCCGCAGCCCATCCTGGTCCTGTTCCTCCCCTCCCGGCCCCCGCAGCCGATCCCCTCCCGGTGCCCGCAGCCCATCCCGATCCGGTCCTTTCCCTCCCCTCCCGGCCCCCGCAGCCGATCCCCTCCCGGTGCCCGCAGCCCATCCCGGCCCTATCCCTCCCCTCCCGGCCCCCGCAGCCGATCCTCTCCCGGTGCCCGCAGCCCATCCTGGTCCTGTTCCTCCCCTCCCGGTGCCCGCAGCCCATCCCTGCCCAGTGCCTCCCCTCCCGGCCCCCGCAGCCCATCCCTGCCCGGTGCCCGCAGCCCATCCCGGCCCTATCCCTCCCCTCCCGGCCCCCGCAGCCCATCCCTGCCCGGTGCCCGCAGCCCATCCCGGCCCTATCCCTCCCCTCCCGGCCCCCGCAGCCGATCCCCTCCCGGTGCCCGCAGCCCATCCTGGTCCTGTTCCTCCCCTCCCGGTGCCCGCAGCCCACCCCTGCCCAGTGCCTCCCCTCCCGGCCCCCGCAGCCCATCCCCTCCCGGCCCCCGCAGCCGATCCCATCCCGGTGCCTCCCCTCCCGGCGCCCGCAGCCGCTGCCTGCCGGGCCGCACCTGGTCGAGCTGCCCCTTGAGCAGCTCCAGCTGGGGCAGGCTCAGCTCCCCCACGTTCACCGCCTGCGCCATCTTGGGCCGGCCGCGCCGCCCCGCGCCGCCGCACGGCGACCCCTGGCGGCCGGAGGCCTGCAGCAGCAGCAGCGCTCCGAGGCGGGGCAGGAGCGGCGGCGGCGAAGAGTCGAACCCCCCACCGAAAAATGCGGGGAGGGGAGAGGGGAAGGAGGAAACAGCGTCCCGGAAATGGGATGGAAGAGGAAGGAAAAGGCCTCCCCCCCCCCTTAAACCTGAGAAATAGGGGATGGGAAAGAAAGCCTCTTAAAAACACGGGAGAGGAAGGGGAAAGACCCCCAAAAAAGGGAGGGGGGAAAGGAGGGAAAAAGGAGGGACAGGAAACCTCCAAAAATGGAGGGGGGGAAAAAAGCAGAACCCGCAAAAATGGGGGGAAGGGGAAAAAGCAGCCCCCCACTAAAGGGAGGGAGGGGGAAGGGAGGAAAAAGCAGCCCCCCATTAAAGGGAGGAAGGAGGGGAAGGGGAAAAGCAGCCCCCCCCCAAAAGGGAGGAGGGAAGGGGGGAAGAAGCAGCCCCCCACTAAAGGGAGGGAGGGGGGAAGGGGAAAAAGCAGATCCCCACTAAAGGGAGGAGGGAAGGGGAAGGGGAAAAAGCAGATCCCCCAACTAAAGGGAGGAGGGAGGGGGGGAAGAAGCAGCCCCCCACTAAAGGGAGGAGGGAGGGGGGGAAGAAGCAGCCCCCTACTAAAGGGAGGAGGGAGGGGGGGAAGGGGAAAAAGCAGATCCCCCAACTAAAGGGAGGAGGGAGGGGGGAAGAGCAGCCCCCCCACTAAAGGGAGGAGGGAGGGGGGAAGGGGAAAAAGAGACTCAGGGAGGGCCCAGCGGGGAAGGCAGCAGCTTTATTATCACTCCAGAGGGTTAAAACCAACCTGTGTTAAAATAAATTAGTTCAGAGCAGTGACAAACCTGAGCCCCCTCCCCTCGCTCCCGAGCAGCTCCATCCCTCTGTGGCCCCCTCCCCCAGACCCTCAGCGCAGGCTGACAGGCAGCCCATAGGCCACGGGGGCAGCCCCGATGAGGAACTTCAGCTTGGGAGCCTGGCGAGCCAGGGCCACGTGGGGCAGCAGGGGGGTCCCAGGGCCCCCCCGCAGCCAGCCCTGCAGCAGGGCCTGGGCGTAGCGATCGATGTCCCGGTCGGTGACGTCCCACAGGTTGCCCAGCACCAGGGGGCTGCAGAGGGGAAGAGGAGGGCAGAAGGAATTCCCAGCCCAAAAAGCCCAAGCCCAGGTTTTGACACCCCCAAAAGAAGTGAGCCAGGGAAGGCAGCCAGGGAGGGGAAGAGAGCTTCAAGGTGAGAGAGTCCAACCCCTGACCCGGCACAGCCCCAGAGCAGCACCAGCCCCTGGCCCTCAGCGCCACAGCTGCAGGGCTCTGGAACCCCTGTGGGCACGGGGACTCCACCAGCACCTCCCTGGGCAGCCTGGGCCAGGCTTGCAGAACCCTTCCAGGGCAGAAGTTTCTCCTCAGGGCCAAGCTGAGCCTGCCCTGGGGCAGCCTGAGGCCAGCTCCTCTGGTCCTGGCCCTTGGCCCCACAGCCCAACCCCCCCTGGCTCCAGGCTCCTCTCAGGCACTTGCAGGCAGCCAGGAGGTCTCCCCTCAGCCTCCTCTCCTGCAGCCTCAACCCCCCTAGCTCCCTCACAGCTGCTCCTCCCCTGCCCTCTCCCCCAGACCCTTCCCCAGCTTTCTTGCCCTTCCCTGGCCCTGCTGCAGCCCTCCAAGTCCTCCTGGCCCTGAGGAGCCCAAGGCTGCCCCCAGGCTGCCAGCTGTGCCCCCTCCCCAGTGCCCAGCCCGGGGGCAGCATCCCTGCCCTGCTGCTGCTGCCCACAGCACTGCTGCTCCAGCCCAGGCTGCTGGTGGCCTCCTTGCCCCCCTGGGCACCCCCTGGTTCCTCTCCCACCAATCAGCCTCAGTCACTGCCCCCCTCCTGCAGCAAGATGCAGGGGAAGGATGAGGCCCCTGGGCACACAGAGCAGCAGCCCTGTAGGGAGCTGGAGGAAGGAAGACAGTGAGGTCCCCAGGATGGCCACCAGGCTAAGGCCAGCACAGGAGACTCTCAGAGCAGCCTCATGGTGGCCTTGGTCAGCAGCCTGATGCCCCCAGCCAGCTGCTCTCCCCAGGCCCCTTCCACAGGGGAACTGCTATGGAAATGGGAGAGGAAACCTCAGCATGGGGCAAGACAGGGACCAGGAGGCCACTCCCCAGTCCCCAGCCCTGCCAGAACCCCAGTTTGGGGCCAACCACCTCTCTTCCAGCCCAACCCCCCCAAGCTCCTTTTTCCCCACTCCCAGCCCCTCTGCCCCCAGCCTGGAGCCCTCCTGGGGTGGCTGTGACCCGAGGGCAGCCCCCAAGCCCTTGCTGACCTCATCCATCCCCCAGCTCCACTTCCCCCTGGGGCAGCTCCCAGCCTGGCACACAGGGGGTCGGTGCTGCCTGTTTCCTTCTTCCCTTAAGGGTGCAGCCTGCCCACCCCACCCCAAGCCCTTTGAAGGTTCCCCAAGAGGAAGGAAGGTGCCCCAGGGCTCACCAGCCAGCCATGATGTACTTGAGGACGATGCCAGAGGCCTCCAGGCCGCCCCTGACCTCGAGGGCGGCGCTGCTGCAGCCGAAGAGGAAGGCGACAGCGCGGCAGCGCAGCCGGGCGATGGCCTGGCCATCCAGCAGCCTGGCTCCTGCCCCGTGCCCAGCATAGCTGCAGGGCAGAGGGCACCACACACAACTCACCAGCCTGGAAAAGGCCCCTGGAGATCATCCAGCCCAGCCTCTCCCCCAGCACCGCCTGATCAGCTCAACCCCAGCCCCCAGGGCCTCATGCAGGCTGCTCTTGAACACCCCCAGGGCTGGGGACTCCACCACCTCCCCGGGCAGCACTTCCCCAGGGCCAATCTCTCTGACTGGGGAAGAATTCCATCCTCACATCCAACCTAAACCTCCCCTGGCACAGCTTGAGGCTGTGTCCTCTCCTTCTGTCACTGCCCAGGAGAAGAGCCCAACCCCCACCTGGCTGCAACCTCCCTGCAGGGAGTTGGAGACAGCAAGAAGGTCTCCCCTGAGCCTCCTCTGCTCCAGGCTAAGCAACCCCAGCTCCCTCAGCCTCTCCTCACAGCCCTCTGCCCCAGACCCCTCCCCAGCCCTCTGCCCCAGACCCCTCCCCAGCCCTCTGCCCCAGACCCCTCCCCAGCTTTGTTGCCCTTCTCTGGACACCTTCCAGCAGCTCAACCTCTTTCCTCCCCTGAGGAGCCCAGAGCTGGACACAGGACTCCAGGAGTGGCCTCAGCAGTGCTGAGCACAGGGCAGGATGAGTTCCCTGCTCCTGCTGCCCACACTGCTCCTGACCCAGGCCAGGCTGCCCTTGGCCTTCTTGGCCCCCTGGGCACACTGCTGGCTCCTGTTCAGCTGCTCTCCACCAGCACCCCCAGCTCCCTCTCTGCCTGGCTGCTCTCAGCCACCCTGTCCCCAGCCTGCAGCCCTGCCTGGGGTTGCTGTGGGCAATGTGCAGCTCCTGGCACTTGGCTGTGTTCAATCTTCTGCCCTTGGCCTCTGCCCCTCTGCCCAGCCTGGCAAGGTCTCTCTGCAGCTCTGCTACCCTCCAGCAGCTCCACTCCTGCCCCCAGCTTGGTGTCAGCTGCAGATGTGCTGCTGACTGACTCCATCCCCTCCTCCAGATCATCAATGAAGATATTGATCAGGATGGGGCCAGGTTGAACCCCCAGACAGCCTCATGTCCCCCTCCCCCACACCCTTCAGGACACCCTCATATCCTCCCCTCCCCCCCAGCACACCCTCAGCCCTCCCCAGCCCTGCTCACATGTAGAGGTCATGCTCCAGGAGCGCTGCCTCCATCTGCTGCTGGTTCGGCACGGCTCTGGTCACTCCCTTCCAGCCAGGCTCACTGGGGGACAAGTGGTGAGACAGGAGGTGGTCTGTGTGTGCCCCCCACCCCCCCAGACCTGCTGAGGCCTTGACTCACCTCTCAAACCAGGCCCTGAACCTCTCCTCGGTGCCCAGCAGGTTGCTGCTGGGGTTGAGGACGTAGAAGGTGTTGCTGGGGTCGACGCCGCGGCTCAGCACCGACCCTGCCTGGTGCTGCAGGGGGGAGAGGGGGCCCAGGCCAGCGTGAGGGGGGCACCAAACCCCCCAAAAGTGGGGCCCTACAGGTCATGGAGCCATACAGGCCATAGTGGGGCCATACCCCACAAGTTGAGCACTCAGGGTCCTCCAAACCCTCCTCCCCCCTACGAGTCCTCTGGACCCTCAAAAGTGGAGGCACCAAGGGGCTTCAAACCCCACAAGGAGAGCCCTGAGAGTCCCCCAAAGTGGGGGGCAGTCTCCAAACATGCCCCCCCCAAGCATCCCCAAAGTCCTCCAGAGGAGAAGACCTGAAGAGTCTCCAACCCCACCCCCAAGTAGGGCACTCAGGGTACTCCAAAACCCCCCCAGAGTGGGGGCATGCAGAGTCTCCAACCCACCCCCAAGCAGGGACCCCAAGGGTCCCCAAAGTGAGGCCCTGAAGGTCCCCAACCCCCACCTCAAGTGGAGGCCACAAGGGTCTCCAACCTCCCCCAAAAGGAGAGCACTTAAGGCTCCCTAACACCCCAATGTGGGGTCCCAAGGGGCTTCCAAATGCTGCCAAAGTGAGGCCCTGAGAGCCCTGCAAGCCCAAAAGCTGGGGGGCTGTGGGGGTCCCCCCCCTGCTGTCACCTTCTGTGCCAGGCTGTAGCTGAGCAGGAAGCGCAGGGAGGGAAGCCTGGTCACAGGCAGAGCCTGCAGGCAGGAGATGTTCTCCCAGGGCAGCTTCTGCAGGTGCTGGGAGGAAGAGGAGGATGGAATGATGGAGGGGAAGGACCCCAGCAGAGGTCACCCAGGGCAAGCCCCCCTGCAGGCAGCAGGGATGTCCCCAGCCAGAGCAGGTTGCTCAGAGCTCCAAGCAAGCTGACCCAGGAGGGGGTCCAGGGATAAGGCAGCTCCAAGCCCTCTGGGCAGCCTGGGCTGGGGTCTCAGCAGCCTCAGGGGGACAAAAAACATCCACCTTGGGTCCACCTAAACCCACCTTGGAACTACAGAATGGGTTGAGTTGGAAGAGACCTTGAAGATTGCTCTCAGTCCAACCCTTCTCCACCCCTGCCCAGGCTGGGGCTGAGCCCTGGCCCTCAGCACCACAGCTGCAGGGCTTGGGAACCCCTCCAGCCATGGGGACTCCACCACCACCTCCCTGGGCAGCCTGGGCCAGGCTTGCAGAACCCTTCCAGGGCAGAAGTTTCTCCTCAGGGCCAAGCTGAGCCTGCCCTGGGGCAGCCTGAGGCCAGCTCCTCTGGTCCTGGCCCCACAGCCCAACCCCCCCTGGCTCCAGGCTCCTCTCAGGCACTTGCAGGGAGCCAGGAGGTCTCCCCTCAGCCTCCTCTCCTCCAGCTTCACCCCCCAGCTCCCTCAGCTGCTCTTCTCCAGCCCCTTCCCCAGCTCCCTTGCCCTTCTCTGGGCCAGAGGAGGCTGGGGCTGGGCTGGCAGCACTCGGTGCCAGCTCATGGGCAGCTTTGCACCCCCCCAGCACCAGGAGAAAGAGGAGGAGGAAAGTGTGAGGGCAAAGGCAGCAGAGCCAGCAGGAGGGGAAGCAGGAGCAGGGCTCTCACCTTATCCAGAACTAGGATGAGGGAACCACTGGGCTGTGTGCTGCAGGTTTTCCTCCTCTCCACAGCCTCCTCCAGGAGGAGCTGAGCCTTGTGGGGCTGCCCCGGGCAGAGGCCACAGGCCAGGGCCTGCACATCCTGGGAGGTGAGGAGGGGAGCAGCATTCAGCACCACCTGTGAGGAGAAAGAGAAGGGAGAAGGAAGGAGGAGTGAGAGCTCTGGCAGAGCAGGAGCTGAGCTCCCCAGAGCCCTGCCCCAGGCACAGCACCTTCAGCAGGGTAGGCTCCAGGCCCCTCCAGCCGCAGCGGCGGAGCTGGGCGTGCAGCTGGGCAGCTTCCTCCTCCAGGCCAGGCTGGGGGCTGAGGGGCAGCAGGGCAGCCCTCCAGCAGCCCAGCACCTGCCTCTCCAGGGTCTCAATGAGGCTCTGCAAGGGGTCAGAGAGTCACTGGGAGGTGGATCCAGACCTCCCATCCCCTCCCCTCTGAAATGTGTCCCACAGGGAGGTTTCATCATGGAATAGGTTGGGTTGGGAAGAGGTCTTGGAGATGACTGAGGTCAACCCTTCCACAGCCCTGCCCAGCCTGAGGCCATCTCCTCTGGTCCTGGCCCCAGAGCCCAACCCCCCCTGGCTCCAGGCTCCTCTCAGGCACTTGCAGGCAGCCAGGAGGTCTCCCCTCAGCCTCCTCTCCTCTAGCCTCACTCCCCCAGCTCCCTCAGCTGCTCCTCCCCAGCCCTCTCCCCAGCCCCTTCCCCAGCCCCCTTGCCCTTCCCTGGCCTTGCTGCAGCCCTCCAAGTCCTCCTGGCCCTCAGGAGCCCAAGGCTGCCCCCAGGCTGCCAGCTGTGGCCCCTCCAGTGCCCAGCTCAGGGGCAGCATCCCTGCCCTGCCGCTGCTGCCCACAGCACTGCTGCTCCAGCCCAGGCTGCTGGTGGCCTCCTTGCCCCCCTGGGCACCCCCTGGCTCCTCTCCAGCTGCTCACACCAACCCCCAGCTCCTTTTCCCTTGGGGCAGCTCCCAGCCCCTCTGCCCCCGGCCTGAAGCCTTCCTGGGGTTGGTTTCCTGCCTTCATCCTCTGGTCCAGCTCCAGGCGCCGCAGCCACCACTGCTCTCTGTCTCTGCAGCTGTTGGTCTCCTTCTGCTCCTTCTGGATGGTGCCAAAGTCACTCAGCACCGAGGGCAGCGGTGCCTGGAGGGGGGAAACAGCTCTCAAACAGGTCCCAGAGGTGCCCAGGCTGCTCCTGTGCCCTCCCTGCCCAAGCTGCCCCCATCTCTATCCAAGCCCCTAGGGTGCCCCAGCTGCCCCTCTGCCCTCCCAGCCCCAAGGGTGCCCCAGCTGCCCCTCTGCCCTCCCAGCCCCAAGGGTGCCCCAGCTGCCCCTCTGCCCTCCCAGCCCCAAGGGTGCCCCAGCTGCCCCTCTGCCCTCACCTTGCTGAGCCTGGTGGGGATGCAGAGGCTGAAGGGGAGCTGCTGCCCTCTCCAGCCGTGTCAGCAGCAGGGTGTCCCCCAGGCAGCCAGGCTGGGTGCTGCTCAGGGCCAGCAGGCAGACAGTCACCCCTGCAAGTCACAGCCAAGAGACCTTCAGCACCACCCCCAGGGGCAGCAGCTGTGCCCTCAGCAGCAGGCTGGGTGGCAGAGGAGGGGTCCCTGGGGGGGGGTCCCATCAGCTCTCACCGCTGGGGATCTGCTGGAGCTGTGCCTGGAAGCTGTCCCTGTCCTCGGGGCCCAGCTCCCTGCAGCTGAAGGTGAAGAGCTCCTGGAGCTCCCTCAGGTGCTGGGCAGAGCCTCCCTGCTGCAAGGAGAGGCCCTGGAGCTGCTCAGCCACATCCCCTGCTGCCTTCTTCTCCTTGCTGTGGTGGGGGAGTGGCTGTTAGAGGAGGAATCACCACCCCCCAAGCCCCTCTGCCCGGGGGGAGGGAGGCCTGGGGGAGCCCAGGCTGAGGAGCTGGGGGCAGGGGGAGCCCCAGGCACTCACTGCAGCTTCCTGTGGAGGATGTGGAGCAGCTCATGGCGAGTGGTGATGCAGAGAGACTCAGAGAGCAGGCAGGCAGTGAGGAGGGGGTCCTGGTCCCCCAGGGCCCGAGCCAGCAGCTGGCAGAGCTGGCTGTAGAGGGTGGCAGGGGGGCAGTGCCTGATGGAGTTGAAGGCATCCTTCAGGAGCTCCAGGACTGTGTCCAGTGAGGAGGCACCTGGGAGGCACAAGGAATGGGTTGGTTTGGCAGAGAGCCTCCAGATCCAAGTCCAGCTCTGAACCCAGCACTGCCCCAGGGCACCACCAAGCCCTGGCCCTCAGCACCACCACCTCTGGAACCCCTCCAGGCAGAGGGACTCCAGCACTGCCCTGGGCAGCCTGGGCCAGGCCTGCCACCCTCAAGGAGCAGAAATTGTTCCTCAGGGCCAAGCTGAGCCTGCCCTGGGGCAGCCTGAGGCCATCTCCTCTGGTCCTGGGTCCTGGCCCCAGAGCTCAGCCCCCCCTGGCTCCAGGCTCCTCTGTGGCACTTGCAGGCAGCCAGGAGGTCTCCCCTCAGCCTCCTCTCCTCCAGCCTCAAACCCCCCAGAGCCCTCAGCTGCTCCTCCCCTGCCCTCTCCCCCAGACCCTTCCCCAGCTCCCTTGCCCTTCCCTGGCCCTGCTGCAGCCCTCCAAGTCCTCCTGGCCCTCAGGAGCCCAAGGCTGCCCCCAGGCTGCCAGCTGTGCCCCCCCCCCAGTGCCCAGCCCAGGGGCAGCATCCCTGCCCTGCTGCTGCTGCCCACAGCACTGCTGCTCCAGCCCAGGCTGCTGGTGGCCTCCTTGCCCCCCTGGGCACCCCCTGGCTCCTCTCCAGCTGCTCACACCAACCCCTAGCTCCTCTCCCACCAAGCAGCCTCAGTCACTGCCCCCCTCCTGCAGCAAGATGCAGGGGAAGGATGAGGCCCCTGGGCACACAGAGCAGCAGCCCTGTAGGGAGCTGGAGGAAGGAAGACAGTGAGGTCCCCAGGATGGCCACCAGGCTAAGGCCAGCACAGGAGACTCTCAGAGCAGCCTCATGGTGGCCTTGGCCAGCAGCCTGATGCCCCCAGCCAGCTGCTCTCCCCAGGCCCCTTCCACAGGGGAACTGCTATGGAAATGGGAGAGGAAACCTCAGCATGGGGCAAGACAGGGACCAGGAGGCCACTCCCCAGTCCCCAGCCCTGCCAGAACCCCAGTTTGGGGCCAACCACCTCTGTCCCAGCCCAGGATCTGTCCCCATCCCCCTGCTTTTGCCCCCACCCCCCCCCCCAGGCTCCATAGCAAGCCCAGCTCCAGGTCTTCCTCCCCACCCCCACCCCACGCTGGGTGCTCACCACCAGCCACGGGCAGGGTGCTGGAGATGCTCCCCTGGGGGTTCAGGGGGTCCCCAGTGCCTAGCTCTGGTGCTGCTGGGAGGTCCTGGCCAGCCTGCTGCTGCCTGCACTCTTGGCTCCTGCCTGCAGGGAGGGACAGAGGGGCTGGGGGCCCAGAGTGGCCTCCTAGGGGGGCTGCAAAGGCAAGACCCCTTCCTCCCCTGCCCCACCCCCCAGACCCCCAGGGGTGACCCCAGCTCACCTGGGGCTCCCTCCTCTTCCTGGCAGACCTGCAGGGCCTCGAAGCTCAGCTCCAGCTCCTTCTGGCCCTGCTCCTCAGCAGCCCTCAGCAGGTCCAGGTCCTCCTCCGCTCTCCTGCTGGCAGCCCTGCGGCCGCCCTTCTCCTTCTTCTCCCCCCCAGCCCCAGCCCTGGGGGTGCCAGGTTGCCCTCTGCGGGGCTGTGCCCCACTCCTGCGCCCCCCAGAGGCCTTCAGGCCGCCCTGGCAGCCTGCTGTGGGCCTGGGGGAGAGGGCTGGGCGGGCAGCACAGGAAGCCTTGCGAGTGGCCCTGGGGGGCAGCGCCACTGGGGGCTCCTCCTGGTCGCTGTCGTCGCTGAATATCACCTGGAGGAGAGGGACAAGGCCCTGAGGGCTGGTGCCAGGGGTGCCAGCCTGCCCCCCTGCCCCTTTTACCCACCTGCAGGCGAGATTTGACTTTGCCCACGGCTCTGGGGGCCCTCAGCAGCCTCGACCTGCCAGGGGGTGGGGAGGACTCGCTGAAGATGGTGAAGGGGGTCCTGGACCCGGGGGCCAGGCCTGGCTTGGCGGGCAGGGGGCAGCTTTTGTGGCAGGGGGTGCAGGGCCCTGGCCCTGGCCCTGGCCTGAGGGTGATGGTTGGCACCTCGCTGTCAGAGTCACCCAGGGCAAAGATGTCCTTGGGGCCAGGCAGGGCTTGGGCCTTGCCCCTCTGGCTCTTCCTCACCCCAGGCTTGGGGGCAGCAGGGGCCAGAGGCTTCTTGGGTTTGTGCTTCGGGGGGGCACGCTTCGGGGGGGCAGCCTGGTCCCCCCGGCGGGGTCGAGGAGCGGTTGGCACTTCAGGCTCTGCGGCAGGCGCCGCAGGCAGCCGCCAGGCCCAGGAGCCGGCAAGGACCTCATCGACAGAGCCACCCCGCCCGGAGGCCAGGCGGCCCAGGCTGGCAGCCGCTTTGGCCAGCAGCAGGCTGGCCCTGGCGACCCCCAGGCCGGGCAGCTGCGGCCGGCAGGAGGCCAAGAAGCTCAGCCCCCGCTCCAGCTCCCCGCGCAGCTCCTCCGCCAGCCGCGGGCTGCCCAGGCTCTGCAGGGCCAGGGCGGCGTAGGCGGCGGCTGCCAGGCCGTGCAGCGGCCCCGGGGCCGGGGGCAGCGGCTCCCTGCCCGGGCAGCTGCCCCGCAGGGCGGCCCCGAGCCGGGCGGCGGCGCTGGAGGCGGCGGCGGCGCAGCGCGGGGGCAGGCGGCGCAGCAGCGCCAGCCCCGCGGGCACGGCGCCCGCGGCCAGCTCGGCCTGGGCGCTGCACAGCAGCCAGCGCAGGCACAGCGCGGCCAGGGCCGGGTCTGAGCACAGGCAGCAGCAGCAGGCTGCGGGGTGGCTGAGGAAGGCCAAGCTCCTCCTCCTCCTCCTCCTGGCGGGTGGCAGCTCGGGGGAGGCCGTCAGAGCCTCTCTCTTCTCCGGCGCGCCCAGGGTGGGCACCGAGGCCAGGTCGGGGCCCTGCAGGAAGCCTTCCTCCTCCTCGGGGGGCTTGGAGCTGGGGGCTGGGGGCTGCTTGCCCTGGAGCTTGCCCTTCCTGAGCAGGATCTTGGCCTGGCCTGGCTGCTTCTGCTGGGAGCCAAACTCTGGGGGGAGGAAGGGGAAAGGTCTCTGGGTGTGCGGCCACCCAAGGAGGGGAGCAGGAGGCTGGACCCCAAAGCTGCTGCCCTGGGCAGGGGGAGGCTCCTGGTGACCCCAAAGGGGACCCCAAAGGTGGTCCAGAGTCACCTCCCACCAGCAGACCCTGCTGGCCCCCAACAGCTCCCCCAGCCCAGAGCCTCCCCCCAGCCTGGCCCTTGGGAACAACCCTGCCTGGGTTTGGGGCTCCCCCCCAGCACCCCACACTGCCCTGCTGGGAGCCCAGGGGGAGGCCTCACCGGTGTCAGACTCCAGGATGAAGAGAGCCTGCTCGAGGTCCAAGTGGCTGAGCTCCAGCTCGCCCTGCTGCAGCTCCAGCTGGGACTTCAGCACCAGGAAGGATGTGCACCTTGGGGGGAGGGGTGGCAAAAAACAGCCCTCAGAGACTCCCCCACCCCCAGAACAGCACCCACTGCACCCCAGGGTGGGCAGCAAGGGAGGTAGCAAGGAAGCAGCAGCAGTGGCCTGGAGACATGGACTGGTTGGAAGAGACCTTTTGGATCCAGCCCAATGCTAAGCCCAGCACCAAACCCTGGCCCTCAGCACCACAGCTGCACCCCCCTAGGGCTGGGGACTCCACCACTGCCCTGGGCAGCCTGGGCCAGGTTTGCAGAACCCTTCCAGGGCAGAAGTTTCTCCTCAGGGCCAAGCTGAGCCTGCCCTGGGGCAGCCTGAGGCCAGCTCCTCTGGTCCTGGTCCTTGGCCCCACAGCCCAACCCCCCCTGGCTGCAGGCTCCTCTCAGGCACTTGCAGGCAGCCAGGAGGTCTCCCCTCAGCCTCCTCTCCTCCAGTCTCAGCCCCCCCAGCTCCCTTCCCCAGACCCTTCCCTGGCCCTGCTGCAGCCCTCCAAATCCTCCTGGCCCTCAGGAGCCCAAGGCTGCCCCCAGGCTGCCAGCTGTGGCCCCCCCAGTGCCCAGCCCAGGGGCTCCATCCCTGCCCTGCTGCTGCTGCCCACAGCACTGCTGCTCCAGCCCAGGCTGCTGGTGGCCTCCTTGCTCCCTGGGCACCCCCCCCTGGCTCCTCTCCAGCTGCTCACACCAACCCCACCACCACCACCACCACAGCTCCCAGCCCCTCTGCCCCCAGCCTGGAGCCTTCCTGGGCTGGTTGTGAGCCAAGGGCAGCCCTCGGTGCCCTCCTGCCATTGGCCTCAGCCATGGCTGCAGCCTGCCCAGGGTCCTGTGCAGAGTCTGCAGCCCCCAGGAGCTCAACTCCCAGGCAGCTTGGTGCCATCTGCAGCAGCCTGAGGCAGGCTCCCTGCCCTCCCCCAGCTCAGTGCTGAAGGCATTGAGCAGAACTGAGCCCTGGGGAACAGAGCTCAGGGGCCCACAGGAGAGGTTGACTCCAGCTCTTGCTCCAGGGACAACTCCAAGCCCCTGCTCCCAGGGGAGGGAAGGGGGCTGGGATCTGGGGGAGGAGGGGGAGCAGGAGCTTGCCTGTGGGAGCCTCCCTGCCCTCACCCAGCTCTTTGCTGCAGAGCAGCTCTCCCCTAGAGCATTCCCTGAGCTGAGGGCCAGGCTGTGCCCTCCCCCCCTACAGCCAACTCACCACCTCACAGCCTGCAGCTTCATGGCCACCTTGACAGCTTCCAAGCAGAAGGCTTTGCCTCTGCAGACCACCTCCAGCCTGCTGAGGAGAGCCACCAGCTGCTCTGAGGCAGCCAGCACGTCCCCCAGCACCTGCCACTTCAGCAGCACGTTGTCCCCTGCCAGGAAGAGGACCCAGAGGTGACCCAGGGGAGCTGCTGGAGGTGGGAGCACAGGAGCTCAAGCTCACTGCAGAGGGGGTTGGGGGCCCACAGCAACTCACCACAGTCCACAAAGTGAGCATCTGAGGCTGCTTCCTGGCAGCCCAGCAGGCTGCCCCCCAGCAGCAGGAGGAGGATGCTGCGGAGGAGCTTCTGGGCATCCACCAGAGCTGCCATGGGGCTCCTCCAGCCTGGGTGGGGGGCAGCAGCAGCAGCAAGTAAGAGCCTTGCCAGCCCCAAATCCCCTCCCCTCCTCCACCCCCCAAACCAGGCTTGCTGTGGGGAAAGCCAGAGGTGAAAAGCTCTGCAGGGAGAGCTTTGGCCATGAGCCCCTCCCCAGCTTGGTGCTCACCCAGAGGGTTTGGAAGGGAATCACAAAGGGGTTGGGGCTGGAAGGGAGCTCAGAGCTCAGCTCCAAGCCCCTGCCCTGCCCAGGGACACCTCCCCCCAAGCCCAGGCTGCTCAGGGCCTCATCCAGCCTGGCCCTGAGCACCTCCAGGCTCAGAGTCTCCACAGCCTCCCCTGGGCAGGGTCCCAGGGTCTCTCCACCCTCCTGGGGAAGAATTTCCTCCTCCTGTCCCAGCTCCATCCAGCTCCTCCCAGCTGGAAGCCACCACCCCTCCCCCTGGCACTCCAAGTCCCTCTCCAGCTCTCCTGCAGCCTCCTTCAAGGCCTCCAGGAGGTCTCCCTGGAGCTGACCAACCCCAGCTCCCTCAGCCTGGCCTCCCAGCAGAGGCCTCCCAGCATTGCTGTGGCCTCCTCTGGCCCTGCTCCAGCAGGTCCCTGCCTGTGCTGAGGGGCTCCAGAGCTGCCCCAGCCCTGCAGGGAAGGTCTCCCCAGGGCTGCCCTCCAGCCCTTCACCCCCAGCCTGGGTGGACAGCAGGGCTTGTCCCAGCCCATGCTCAGCACCTTGCCCTCTCCTTGAAGCTCCTGAGGCTGGCCTGGCCTGGCCTCTCCAGCTGCCCCCCCCAGCTGGATGCAGCCCTCAGGAGTCCCCAAGCACAGCCCTGGAGCTCACCTTGCCCCAGGATCTGCTGCCTGAGCTCAGGGGGGAGATGGGCAGGGGGCAGGCTCAGGTAGGTGGTCAGCAGGCACAGGGCCTGGGCCCGCAGCAGGTACCAGACCTTCATTGCCCTCTGCAGAGCTGGGTGCTGCAGCACCCCCAGCAGCAGGCTGAGCCCCTCCTGGACCTGCAGGCAGGGAAACAGGGGGGTCAGGCCAGGAGAGGCTGATACCTGGAGGCTGAGGGGAGGTGGTTCTGCGGGTGGGGGAGAGGGGGGGTGTTTGACACCTGGAGGCTGGGGGAGTTGGATACCAGGAGGGGTGGGTTTGATATCTGGAAGCTTAAGGGGAGTGGTTCTGGGGGGAGTGTTTGATACCTGGAGGCTTTGGGGGTGGTTGATACCTGGAAGCTTAGAGGAGGTGGCTCTGGGGGGGGGTTGATACCTGGAGGCTCAGGGGGGGCTCTAGGGGGGGTGGTTGATACCTGGAGGCTCAGGGGGGTGGCTCTGGGGGGGGTGGTTGATACCTGGAGGCTCAGGGGGGTGGCTCTGGGGGGGGTGGTTGATACCTGGAAGCTTAGAGGAGGTGGCTCTGGGGGGGGGTTGATACCTGGAGGCTCAGGGGGGTGGCTCTGGGGGGGGTGGTTGCTACCTGGTGGGTGGCACAGCAGAGCTGGCTCCGCAGCACCAGGCAGGTTTGCTGCAGCAGCAGGAAGGAGTCTTGGCTGCTGTCGGCTTCCTGCAGGCAGGACTCAGCCTCCTCCAGGAAAACCTGGAAAGCCACACCACACCCCCCCCAAATGGATGTGAGAAGGCTTCAGCCTCCTCCTCTACCTCCTTCCCAGCCTGCCCCCAGCCTTACCTGGGCATAGGTGGGACAGTCCAGCTGGCAGAGCAGCCTGGTGAGCTGGCACAGGGCGCCGGCAGTGCCCAGGCTGTCCCCCAGCGCGCTGCAGAGGGCTCGGAGCAGGAGGTAGCTCTCCATGGCTTGGAGGGGCTGGGAGGCAGGAGAAACACGCTTGAAGGACTCTGGGGGGCTGAAAGGGCTCCTGGCCCCCCTGCCAGGCCACCTCCCCAGGCATTACCTTGGCCATCAGCTTGTAGAGGGCTGCCAGGAGCTGCAAGGAGGCGACGGTCTGCTCGGGGCTGCGCAGGGCAGGGACGCGAGGGCTGGGCAGGAGCTGCTTCCACAAGGCCAAGGCATCATCCAGGCTCTTGGAGAGAGCTGAGGGGACACCAAGGCTCTGAGAACCACAAGGCAGGCCCTCCCAAGGGGCCTGAAGCAGGAGCAAAGGCAGCCCTGGGCTCACCAGTGTCTGTCAGCAGGTTGGAGGTGATGCCTTCGTAGAGGAACCTGTCCTCCAGCAGCCTCCCCTCGTAGCCGAGGTCGTTGGGCTCAAACTCCTCCAGCTGCTTCAGCCCCTGGGCCTTGGCTCTTTGCTCCCTCTCTATGCCCTGCAGCAGAAGGAAGAGACAAGCTCAGAAGGGCCAAAGGCCACCCAGTCCAACCCCCCTGCAGTCAGCAGGGACAGCCCCGAGCGGAGCAGGCGGCTCCCGGCCCCACCAAGCCTCAGCTGGGCTGGTGCCAGGGCTGGGGCAGCTCTGCCACCTCTGGGCAGCCTGGGCCAGGGTCTCACCACCCTCAGCATGAAGAGCTGCTCCCTTCTCTCCAGCCTAAGCCTCCCTCTCTCAGCTGGCCCCCACCCCTCCTTGTCCTGGCACAACAGATCCTGCTCAAAACTCTGTTCCCAGCTTGCCTCTGAGCCTCCCTCAAGCTCTGAGAAGCCTCCAGGAGGTCTTCCCCAGGCTGCAGCAGCTCAGCTCCCTCAGCCTGGCCTCACAGCAGCATACTGCCCCAGGGCCTCAGCACTGAGCTGGGGGAGGGCAGGGAGGCCCCCTCAGGCTGCTGGAGATGGCAGCCAGCTGGAGGTGACCTCAAAGACCACCCAGCTCCAATTGCCCTGGCAGGGGCAGGGACACCTCCCAGGCTGCCCAGGAGGGAGGGATCCTTCCCCTCCACCTCCCCCCCTCCAGGGCACTGCTGGAGAGGGCAGCCAGCATTAGCCCCAATGCAGAGCCCTGGGGGTCAGCACTTGGCACCAGCCCCCAGCTGGACACCAAGGCAGTGCTGATGCCACCCCCCCAGGGACACCACAGGGCTCCCAGTGCCAGCTGAGTGGCTTCTGGTGGCCCTGCTGCTGAGCTGAGCACAGCCAGCAAGGCTGAGGCCACCCAGCCCATGCACAGAGCCCCAGATCTGCACCTTTCAGCATCCCAAAGCCCCCTGGCCCCCAGCCCCCACCCACCTTCTGAATGTTGGACTCCAGGGTGCAGATGTAGAGCCAGAGCAGAGCCTGGGCTTGGTCATCCAGCAGCTGATCCTGGTTCTGGGAGCTCCTGGGCACCACCTCCAGCAGCCTCAGGGCTTCATGGATGGAATCCAGGGAGGAGCTGTGGGGAAGGGAAGGTTAGATCCAACCTCCTGCCCACCCCAGCCCTGCAGCATGGCAAGGAGAAGGACAAAGAGACTCTTAGAATGGTCAGGGCTGAAAGGGAGCTCAGGGCTCAGCCAGTCCCAGCCCCCTGCCATGGGCAGGGAGCCCTCCCACCACAGCAGGTTGCTCACAGCCACCTCCAGCCTGGCCTTCAGCACCTCCAGGGATGAGAAGGAAGCTTCCACCACCTCCCTGGGCAGCCTGTGCCAGGCTCTCAGCACCCTCCTGGGGAAGAATTTCCTCCCCACATACAATCTGAGTCTCCCCACTTCCAGTTTTGCTTCATTCCCCCAGGTCCTAAACCTGACAGCCTCCAAAGTCCCTCCCCAGCTTTCCTGCAGCCCCCTGCAGCCCCTGGGAGGCCACCAGAAGGTCTCCTCAGAGCCTTCTCCTCTCCAGCCTGCACAAGCCCAATTCTCTCAGGCTGTGCTCCCAGCAGAGCAGCTCCAGCCCTCTGCTCCTGCTCCTGGCCCTGCTCTGGACACCTTCCAGCCCCTCCAGAGCCTTCCTGGAGCAGAGGCTGCAGAGCTGGCCCCAGAGCTGCAGCTGTGGTGTGAGCAGAGTGGAGCAGAGGGGCAGAATCCCCTCCCTGGCCCTGCTGCCCACACTGCTGCTGCTGCAGCCCAGGCTCTGCTTGGCTCTCTGGGCTGCAAGTGCTCCCTGCTGGCTCCTGCTGAGCTTCTCCTCCCCCAGCACCCCCAAGGCCTTTCCTGCAGGGCTGCTCTCAGCCAGATCCTGCCCAGCCTGCAGCAGTGCCTGGGATTGCCCTGCCCCAGCTGCAGGACCTTGCCCTTGGCCTTGGTGACCCTCCTGAGCTTGGCTTGGGGCCACCTCTGCAGCCTGCCCCCAAAAGCCCAAGGCACAAGAGCCCAACCCCTCCCAACTGGCCCTGAGAAGCCTCAAAGCCTCCTTGGGGACTGGGGGGGGGGTGATGCCAGGCCAGCAGTGCCCACTCACCAGTCTGGCTGCTGGGCATAGGAGTGGTAGCAGAGGAGCTGTGCCAGCTCAGTGAGGCTGGCAGCTCTCTGCTGCTGCTGGCTGCTGCCCTCTGGGCAGAGCTGCAGCAGGTCACAGAGGACGTTGTAGCGCTCCTGCCCTGTGTCCGCTCTCACTGCCTTGTAGGCCTTCAGCTCTGCGAAGAGGATGCCCACCAAGGTGTCCACAGCCAGGTTGTGCCCTGCCAAGGCATCCTTCAGAGTGCTGGGGGAGGAAAGGAAGAAGTTCAGAGCAGGACCTGGCAGTGCTGGGGCACAGGAAGGTGCCCAGGAGCCAGCAACCTGCCCTGGGGGCAGCCAGGGGAGTGTGGGCAGCAGGGCAAGGGAGGTTCTGCTGCCCCTCTGCTCTGCCCCAGGGAGGCCACAGCTGGAGGAGGCCTGGGGCAGCCCTGGGCTCCCCAGCTGCAGAGGGCCAGGGGAGGGCTGGAGAGAGGCCAGAGGAGGCTGGGAAGCTGCTGGGAGGCCTGGAGCAGCTCTGGGAGGAGCAGAGGCTGAGAGCCTGCAGCAGAGCAGCCCCAGAGGGGCTCTGAGCAATGCTCAGCAGGAGCTGAAGCAGCTGGGGGGGGCAAGAGGCTGGGGCTGGCAGCTGCTGAGTGGTGCCCAGGGCCAGGGCAAGGGGCAGAGAGTGGAGGGCAGGAGGAGAAAGCAGTTTAGGGTGAGGCTGCTGGAGGCCTGGAGCAGCCTGAGCCCAGAGAGGTTGTGGAGAGCTTCCAACCCCCCCTGGGCACTGTGCCCCTGGGCAAGCTGCTGGGGCTGCCCTGCTGGGGCAGGGGGGGGTTGGGGATGCCCTACTGGAGCAGGGGGGGGGGTTGGGGGAGCTCCAGAGGTCCCTTCCAGCCCCTCCCCACCTTAGGCTTCAGGGAGTTTGGCAGCTTGGGAGCTGCAGCTCTGCAGACCTCCATCCCCCACCCCCCAGCCCCGGGGGTTCCTCCAGGGCTCACCGCAGCTGCAGCTCCTCAGGTCCCTGCTTGGCCACATCCACCTTGACTCTCACCCAGAGGGCCACAGGCTCAGCCAGCAGGTCCCCAAGCCGTCCCTGCAGGGCCACCAACCACTGCACCACGCAGCCCAGGGCCCCCTCCAGCTGCCCCAGCTTGCGGAGGCTTTCCACCTGCAGCCTGAAGCATTTGTGCAGCTGTGGGGGGGAGGGGGAAGAAAGAAAGCAGCTTCAGGATCCTGCCCCCCACAGCCCAGCCACCTTCCTCCCACAGCCCAGCCCCCTTCCCTTCCCTGGGGCAAGACCTGGTGCCAGCCTCTCCTGTGGTCCCCTGAGGCTGGGACCGAGTTGTGTCCCCCAGGGCTCAGCGCTGGGCCCAGCTCTGCCTTCAGCACTGAGCTGGGGGAGGGCAGGGAGCCTGCCTCAGGCTGCTGCAGATGGCTCCAAGCTGGCTGAGAGTTGAGCTGCTGGGGGCTGCAGGCTCTGCACAGGGCCCTGGGCAGGCTGCAGCCATGGCTGAGGCCACTGGCAGGAGGGCACCGAGGGCTGGGGGCTGCCCTTGGCTCACAGCCACCCCAGGAAGGCTCCAGGCTGGGGGCAGAGGGGCTGGGAGCTGCCCTGGGTGGGGGGGGTTGGTGTGAGCAGCTGGAGAGGAGCCAGGGGGGGCCCAGGGGGCAAGGAGGCCACCAGCAGCCTGGGCTGGAGCAGCAGTGCTGTGGGCAGCAGCAGCAGGGCAGGGATGGTGCCCCTGGGCTGGGCACTGGGGAGGGGGCACAGCTGGCAGCCTGGGGGCAGCCTTGGGCTCCTCAGGGCCAGGAGGACTTGGAGGGCTGCAGCAGGGCCAGGGAAGGGTGAGGGAGATGGGGAAGGGGCTGGGGGAGAGGGCAGGGGAGGAGCAGCTGAGGGAGCTGGGGGGGTTGAGGCTGGAGGAGAGGAGGCTGAGGGGAGACCTCCTGGCTGCCTGCAAGTGCCTGAGAGGAGCCTGCAGCCAGGGGGGGTTGGGCTCTGGGGCCAAGGGCCAGGACCAGAGGAGCTGGCCTCAGGCTGCCCCAGGGCAGGCTCAGCTTGGCCCTGAGGAGAAACTTCTGCCCTGGAAGGGTTCTGCAAGCCTGGCCCAGGCTGCCCAGGGAGGTGCTGGTGGAGTCCCCAGGCCTGGAGGGGTTCCCAAGCCCTGGAGCTGTGGTGCTGAGGGCCAGGGTTTGGTGCTGCCCAGGGGCAGGGCTTGGAGTGGCTCTCTTCCAGCCTCCCCCACTCCATCACCAGACCATTCAAGCTCAGCCTCCTCTTCCCCAGCAGCCCCAGGCCTGCCCTTACCCTCTCTGGGGGGATCTCTGGGCACATGAAGGCATCTCCCTGCTGCAGCCTCTCACAGAGGCCCTCACAGATGGTGATGGCCTCCTGGTGCATGTCCTGGCTGTAGAAGATGTAGGCCAGCCTGAAGGTGCAGGATGCTGCCAGGAGGGAAACCCAGAGGTCAGAGAGCCATGGAGGGAAGCTCCTGGGGTGCAGACACTGAGCTGTGAGCAGGTTTGGTTCCCCCCCCTCCAAGGCACTGACCAGTGACATCCAGGTACTTGGCTCTCTCACTCTCAGGGAGCCCTTCCAGGGCCTCCAGCATCCACCTCAGGCTCCTCACACAGCTGCTCCTCAGCTGCTCCAGTCCTGACCACTGGGCCAGGGGCAACATCTGTGGGGAGGGGGAGGCTGCTGAGGGGGGGCAGGGCAGGGAGGCTGGCTGGGTGCCCTGGGGGAAGCCTCCCAGCCCAGGGAGGGCCTGAGCCCCATGGCCATGCCCAGGGGTACCTGGGGGCTCTGGCAGGTGTCGTAGAGGACGTTGGTGAAGAACTGGAGGTTGCGGTAGAGCAGCTGCTTGACCAGGAGCTGCTGCCTGGCAGCACCAGCAGGAACCTGGGGGAAGGAGAGAAGGGGAAAAGTGAAGCCCTGGAGCCTGAGAGACACCACTGAGGCTGGAAGGGACCTCTGGAGCTCCCCCAGCCCCAGCAGGGCTCCCCCCAGCAGCTTGCCCAGGGGGGGTTGGAAGCTCTCCACAACCTCTCTGGGCTCAGCCTGCTCCAGGCCTCCAGCAGCCTCACCCCAAACTGCTTTCTCCTCCTGCCCTCCACTCCCTGCCCCTTGGGCTGCCCCTGGGCACCACTCAGCAGCTGCCAGCCCCAGCCTCTTGCCCCCCCTCAGCTCCTTCAGCTCCTGCTGAGCATTGCTCAGAGCCCCTCTGGGGCTGCTCTGCTGCAGGCTCTCAGCCCCAGAGCTCTCAGCCTCTGCTCCTCCCAGAGCTGCTCCAGGCCCCCCAGCAGCTTCCCAGCCCCCCTGGCCTCTCTCCAGCTGTGGCCTCCCTGGGGCAGAGCAGAGGGGCAGCAGAACCTCCCTTGCCCTGCTGCCCACACTCCCCTGGCTGCCCCCAGGGCAGGTTGCTGCCTCCTGGGCACCTTCCTGTGCCCCAGCACTGCCAGGTCCTGCTCCTTGGAGCTGCTTCCAGCTCTCAGCCCTCCCTGGGCTGCTGCAGGAGCTTCCTCCTCCCCTCGTCCTGCTTCAGCTCCCTGAGCTTCCTCTCCCCCAGCTTTCCCCCTGCCCAGCCTGAGGGGTGCCAGCCCCTGCTGCCAGCCTGGCACCCCCAGCAAACTGCCTGAGGGGCCACAGAGCCCCTGGGTCCAGGTCCCTGCTGAGGATGCTGAGCAAGACAGCTCCCAGTCCTGCCCCCCTGGGGAGCACCACGAGCTCCAGGCCTCAGGATTGAGGCAACCCCCAACCCCCAAAGGCAGGTTAGGAAGCCCCCAGCTGCTCTGGGCTCCCCCAGCAGGCGCTGGCCTCACTCCCAGCCCAGCCTCACCTTCTCCAGCAGCTGCTGCAGGACCTGGCAGTGCCTCTGGGTGAAGGCACAGAAGCTGAGAACCTCCTCCTGCCCCAAGGGCTGCTGCTTGCTCTTCTTCATGAGCTCTCCCAGGGTGGACAGCAGGAACTGGCAGCTCTCAGCCAGCACCCTGAGAAGCTGCTCTGAGTCTTCTGTCACCATGCCAAGAGCCACCAGGGCCTGGGAGAAGGGAGACCCAGCGGGGCAGGAGCTCCCAGCCCCCACCCTGCTGAGCTGCACCCCAGCTTCCAGCAGGGCCAGGAGGCCCCCAAAGCATTGGGCAGTGCCCAGGAAGCTCCTGGCGTCCTGCAGAGCCTGCTGGGCGCGCTGGTGGAGGCCGGCCCTGCAGAGCTGCCGGCAGAGCTCCAAGGTCAGCTCCAAGTAGCAGAGGCTCTGCTGGGGGCTGGGCGGCCGCCGGCCCTCCCCCCGCAGCGCCCCCAGGAGCTGCTCCCGGAGCTGCTGGGCGATAAGGGCCGGGGGAGGAGCCCGCGGGGCGCTGCCCAGGGCCAGGGCGATAGCCGCCGCCGCCTGCTGCGCCGTCTGCGAGGCGAAGAAGGGAGGCTGCAGGGCGGGAGGGGTGGCGGCGCCGGGCTGCTCCAGCAGCAGCAGGAAGCGCAGCGCCCGCAGCCGCGCCCCCAGCGCCCCCCCGGGCCCCTGCCCGGGCTGGCCCAGGGCCTCTGCTTCCCTCCACAGCAGGCTGAAGCTGCTGTAGGCGACGGTGGTGAAGTCCTTGGGGGGGGCCCGGTAGGTGAGCAGCCTGGCACGCAGCAGCTTGGCCACCCGCCAGCAGGAGGCGGCCCGGGGCCCGCTGGCCAGGCGGCGCAGGAGGTGGTAGAGGATCTTCTCCAGGTAGAGAGGAGGAGGCTTGGGCACCAGGCTGAGGTAGCCCTGGCAGGCGGCCTCGGCCACGGCCACCAGGCTGCTGACCTGGGCAGGGCTGCCCCCGGGCCGGGAGAGCTGCTCCACGCAGAGCCGCAGCGTCTGGTCACAGGCACGGCTGGAGGGGGCGCCGGGGACACCGCCTGGGGAGCACTGCAGCTGGCCCTGCGGAGAGGAGAGAGGGCTCAGAGCCTGCCAGAGGGGAGAGGAGAGAGGAGAGAGGGCTCAGAGCCTGCCAGAGGGCCCTGGGGAGAGGAGAGAGGGCTCAGAGCCTGCCAGAGGGGAGAGGAGAGAGGAGAGAGGGCTCAGAGCCTGCCAGAGGGGAGAGGAGAGAGGAGAGAGGGCTCAGAGCCTGCCAGAGGGGAGAGGAGAGAGGAGAGAGGGCTCAGAGCCTGCCAGAGGGGAGAGGAGAGAGGAGAGAGGGCTCAGAGCCTGCCAGAGGGGAGAGGAGAGAGGAGAGAGGGCTCAGAGCCTGCCAGAGGGGAGAGGAGAGAGGAGAGAGGGCTCAGAGCCTGCCAGAGGGGAGAGAGGAGAGAGGAGAGAGGGCTCAGAGCCTGCCAGAGGGGAGAGGAGAGAGGAGAGAGGGCTCAGAGCCTGCCAGAGGGGAGAGGAGAGAGGAGAGAGGGCTCAGAGCCTGCCAGAGGGGAGAGGAGGAGAGAGAGGAGAGAGGGCTCAGAGCCTGCCAGAGGGGAGAGGAGAGAGGAGAGAGGGCTCAGAGCCTGCCAGAGGGGAGAGGAGAGAGGAGAGAGGGCTCAGAGCCTGCCAGAGGGGAGAGGAGAGAGGAGAGAGGGCTCAGAGCCTGCCAGAGGGGAGAGGAGAGAGGAGAGAGGGCTCAGAGCCTGCCAGAGGGGAGAGGAGAGAGGAGAGAGGGCTCAGAGCCTGCCAGAGGGGAGAGGAGAGAGGGCTCAGAGCCTGCCAGAGGGGAGAGGAGAGAGGGCTCAGAGCCTGCCAGAGGGGAGAGGAGAGAGGGCTCAGAGCCTGCCAGAGGGGAGAGGAGAGAGGGCTCAGAGCCTGCCAGAGGGGAGAGGAGAGAGGGCTCAGAGCCTGCCAGAGGGGAGAGGAGAGAGGGCTCAGAGCCTGCCAGAGGGGAGAGGAGAGAGGCTCAGAGCCTGCCAGAGGGGAGAGGAGAGAGGGCTCAGAGCCTGCCAGAGGGGAGAGGAGAGAGGGCTCAGAGCCTGCCAGAGGGGAGAGGAGAGAGGGCTCAGAGCCTGCCAGAGGGGAGAGGAGAGAGGGCTCAGAGCCTGCCAGAGGGGAGAGGAGAGAGGGCTCAGAGCCTGCCAGAGGGGAGAGGAGAGAGGGCTCAGAGCCTGCCAGAGGGGAGAGGAGAGAGGGCTCAGAGCCTGCCAGAGGGGAGAGGAGAGAGGGCTCAGAGCCTGCCAGAGGGGAGAGGAGAGAGAGGGCTCAGAGCCTGCCAGAGGGGAGAGGAGAGAGGGCTCAGAGCCTGCCAGAGGGGAGAGGAGAGAGGGCTCAGAGCCTGCCAGAGGGGAGAGGAGAGAGGGCTCAGAGCCTGCCAGAGGGGAGAGGAGAGAGGGCTCAGAGCCTGCCAGAGGGGAGAGGAGAGAGGGCTCAGAGCCTGCCAGAGGGGAGAGGAGAGAGGGCTCAGAGCCTGCCAGAGGGGAGAGGAGAGAGGGCTCAGAGCCTGCCAGAGGGGAGAGGAGAGAGGGCTCAGAGCCTGCCAGAGGGGAGAGGAGAGAGGGCTCAGAGCCTGCCAGAGGGGAGAGGAGAGAGGGCTCAGAGCCTGCCAGAGGGGAGAGGAGAGAGGGCTCAGAGCCTGCCAGAGGGGAGAGGAGAGAGGGCTCAGAGCCTGCCAGAGGGGAGAGGAGAGAGGGCTCAGAGCCTGCCAGCTGGCCCTGGGGAGAGGGAGAGAGGAGAGGGGCTCAGAGCCTGCCAGAGGGGAGAGAGAGAGAGGGCTCAGAGCCTGCCAGAGGGGAGAGGAGAGAGGGCTCAGAGCCTGGCCAGAGGGAGAGAGAGGAGAGGGGCTCAGAGCCTGCCAGAGGCCCTGGGGAGAGGAGAGAGGGCTCAGAGCCTGCCAGAGGCCCTGGGGAGAGGGAGAGAGGGCTCAGAGCCTGCCAGCTGGGGGGAGAGGAGAGAGGGCTCAGAGCCTGCCAGAGGGGGAGAGGGAGGAGAGGGCTCAGAGCCCTGCCAGAGCCCTGGGGAGAGGAGAGAGGGCTCAGAGCCTGCCAGAGGGGAGAGGAGGAGGCTCAGAGCCTGCCAGAGGGAGAGAGAGAGAGAGGGGCTCAGAGCCTGCCAGAGGGGAGAGGGAGAGAGGGCTCAGAGCCTGCCAGAGGGGAGAGGAGAGAGGGCTCAGAGCCTGCCAGAGGGGAGAGGAGAGAGGGCTCAGAGCCTGCCAGAGGGGAGAGGAGAGAGGGCTCAGAGCCTGCCAGAGGGGAGAGGAGAGAGGGCTCAGAGCCTGCCAGAGGGGAGGAGAGAGAGAGAGGGCTCAGAGCCTGGCAGAGGGGAGGAGAGAGAGAGGGGCTCAGAGCCTGCCAGCCCTGGGGAGAGGAGAGAGGGCTCAGAGCCTGCCAGCTGGCCCTGGGGAGAGGGAGGAGAGAGGAGAGAGGGCTCAGAGCCTGCCAGAGGGGAGAGGAGAGAGGAGAGAGGGCTCAGAGCCTGGCAGCCGGCCCTGGGGAGAGGAGAGAGGGCTCAGAGCCTGCCAGCTGGCCCTGGGGAGAGGGAGGAGAGAGGAGAGAGGGCTCAGAGCCTGCCAGCTGGCCCTGGGGAGAGGGAGGAGAGAGGAGAGAGGGCTCAGAGCCTGCCAGCTGGCCCTGGGGGGAGAGAGGAGAGAGGAGAGAGGGCTCAGAGCCTGCCAGCTGGCCCTGGGGAGAGGGAGGAGAGAGGAGAGAGGGCTCAGGGCCTGGCAGCTGGGGAGACAGGAGGGGGCTCAGAGCCTGGCAGCTGGCCCTGGGGGCAGGGAGCTTGGGTGCCCAGGAGCCCCTAGAGGGGCTGGGGGCCAGGGGGTCCTGGGGACACTGGCCAGTGACCCCAAGGGCCCCAGAGGTTAGCAGGGAGCAGGGCTGGGGGCTCCCAGAGGACTGAGGGACAGGACCCAAGGAGGTGTCTGCTCCCTCCCCCACCCCCCCCCGGGCCCACAGCTCACCCACAGCTCAGCCAGCAGCTCCTGGGTGCCCTCCCAGGGCTCCATCGTGTGGGGAGGGGGGAAGGGAACTGCTCAAGAGTGCTTCAGGTGAAACAAGGAGCTGGGGAGGGGGCAGGGAGCAGGAGTGAGCCCCACAGCTCTCAGCCAACACCAATCCCACCCCCACCCCCCCCAGTGCTCACAGTCTGCCCCACAACAGCTCTGCAGCCCCCCAGGAGCTCCCAGTGGTGCTCTCCAAGTGCCCCCCCAGGACCCCCAGCCCCTTGGGAGTCCAGAGTGGTCCCTCCTGCCCCCCCAGGACACACAGCATCCCTTCAGTCCCACACCCCCACCCCATGAGGGGGCACTACCCCACTGGGCCCCCCAACCCAATCCCCCCAGCCCTATTCCCAACCCCCCCCCAGCTCCACTGTGCCCTGCAGGCCCCACACCCAAGGCCCCACAGCCCCCACCCCACAGCCCTGCTCCCAGCCCCCCAGCTCCTGCAGGCCCCCCAGCCCTGCTCCCAGCCCCCCAGCTCTGCTGCCCCACACCCAAGGCCCCCCAGCCCCCACCCCACAGCCCTGCTCCCAGCCCCCCAGCTCCTGCAGGCCCCACACCCCCCACCCCACAGCCCTGCTCCCAGCCCCCAGCCCCCACTCCACAGCCCTGCTCCCAGCCCCCAGCTCTGCTGCCCCACACCCAAGGCCCCACAGCTCCTGCAGGCCCCACAGCCCTGCTCCCAGCCCCCCAGCTCAGCTGCCCCCAGCTCCTGCAGGCCCCATACCCAAGGCCCCCAGCTCCTGCAGGCCCCACAGCCCTGCTCCCAGCCCCCAGCTCTGCTGCCCCACAGCCAAGGCCCCCAGCTCCTGCAGGCCCCATACCCAAGGCCCCCAGCTCCTGCAGGCCCCATACCCAAGGCCCCCCAGCTCCTGCAGGCCCCATACCCAAGGCCCCACAGCCCCCACCCCACAGTCCTGCTCCCAGCCCCCCAGCTCTGCTGCCCCACACCCAAAGCCCCCAGCTCCTGCAGGCCCCCAGCCCCACTGTACCCTACAGCCACCGCCCTCTGCCCTCTCCCCTTCCCCTCCCTTTCCCCCTCCTTCCCTTCCCCCTCCCCCTCCTTCAGAGCCTGGACTCGCCCCAGTCCCGTTCCCCGGGGCCCGCCGGTCCCGCCCTGTGCCCCGGCTAGTCCCGGTCCCGGTCCCTCCCTCACCTCCTTTCGGCTCCTGTGGCTTCCCGGCCGCGCCGCGCGCCCCCTTCAAATCCCGCCCGCAGCCAATCAGAGCGCGGCTCCGGGCGGACCGCCCGCGCGGGGCATGCTGGGAGCCGTAGTCTCGGCCGCCCTCCGCCTCACCACCACCCTGGCTGACAACGACCCCTGGCGGCGGGGAGGAGCTCTGCTCCCTGCCCCCGGTGCGGCGCTGCCCTGCTGCGTGGAACCCCCCAGCGGACCCCCCCAGCCAAGGGGGCTGCGGGACACGGTGGGAGGAGGTGGCCTGGGGGGACTGAAAGTGGGACAGGTCCTAAAGGTAGGCAGAGCTCTGCGCAGCACAGAGCACGCTGGGATGAGCAGATCCTGCTCTGCTTGGACCCTCAGCAGCAGCAGCTGGGGTCACAGCCCTTGGGTCACAACCACCCCAGGAAAGCTCCAGAGGAGCCGGAAACTGCTCTGGGAAAAAAAGGAGCTTGGGGGGGCCGTTGGTGTCAGCAGCTGGAGAGGAGCCAGGGGGTGCCCAGGGGGGCAAGGAGGCCACCAGCAGCCTGGGCTGGAGCAGCAGTGCTGTGGGCAGCAGCAGCAGCAGGGCAGGGATGCTGCCCCTGGGCTGGGCACTGGAGGGGGCCACAGCTGGCAGCCTGGGGGCAGCCTTGGGCTCCTGAGGGCCAGGAGGACTTGGAGGGCTGCAGCAGGGCCAGGGAAGGGCAAGGGAGCTGGGGAAGGGGCTAGGTGGTGATGCCTTGCTCTAGGGTTACTGGTGCTGCTCATGGCAGTTGCTGGTCGTTTGTGCTGGGGTTCTCGATGCCTTGTCCTGGGGATGCTGATCTTAAGTACTGGGGGTGCTGATCCTTTGCACCGGGGGTGCTGATCCCTTGCACAGGGGGTGCTGATCCCTTGCACTGGGATTGCTGATGCACAGGCGTTGCTAGTGCCTTGCACTGGGGGTGCTGATCCCTTGCACTGGGATTGCTGATGCCTTGCACTGGGGGTGCTGATCCCTTGCACTGGGATTGCTGATGCCTTGCACTGGGGGTGCTGATCCCTTGCACTGGGATTGCTGATGCCTTGCACTGGGGGTGCTGATCCATTGCACTGGGATTGCTGATGCCTTGCACAGGGGATGCTGATCCCTTGCACTGGGATTGCTGATGCCTTGCACTGGGGGTGCTGATCCCTGCCGCTGGTCCCTGGCGCGCTGCCGGCTGCCGGCGCGGGCGGCTCCGCCAACCACAGCATCAGCCACTGCCCGGCCTGGCCCCGCCCACCCGGAGCGGAGGGGGCGGGCCGCTCATAGTCACGTGACGGCTCCATCCGGGTCCTTTGCCTTCTCTGCCTCTTCCCAACATGGCGGCCACAGGTGAGCGCTGCGCGCTGGCGGCGGGGCCCGGCGGCCTCTACGGGGCGCTGCCGGTGCCGCTGGGTCTTCTTCTCTGAACGCACTGGGCTCCGCCGCTCCCCTGGGCGGGTTGAGGGGGCGGCTAGGGGGCCGGGTGGTGGCGGTGGGACCGGGAGAGCGGCGGTAGCGAGCCGGGTCCTGTCCCCGTTCTCCCCCCCCCACCCCCCCACCCCCACTTCCTCCTCTGCCATTCCTCACATCGTCCCCTCAGGCCGGGCGCGCGCGGCCTCTCCCCGCCCTTCTCCTAGTGGCGGGAGGGCGGGGGAGAAGGAGGAGGAGGGGGTTGCGCGCGCGCCGCCGCCGCACCCCATTGGTGAGGGGCGCGCGGTGGCACTCCCCATTGGCGGGGGGGGGCGCGCGCGCGCGCCGCCGCCCTGATTGACGTGCGGAGCGGGGGGGGGGGGGGCACAAAATGGAACCTTGGAGGCTTTCAGTGCGCAGGCGCGGGGCGGCCGCGGGGCGCTGGGTTGAAAGGGGGGGACGGGGGCGGGGCCGGGCCGCACCCACGTGGATGAGCGGCGAGCACGCGGCCGGTACCGGCGCTCTGCCCCCCCCCCGGGCCCTGCTCCGGCCCAGCCTGCGCCCTTGCTCCGCCGCCCTTGACTCTCCTTGCGGCCCCCGGGACCCTTCCCAAGCGGAAGGGGGAAAGGGACAGCCCTGCCCTGCCCTACCCCCCCCCTCCCCGGCCCTTCAGCTCCGTAAGGTGGTGGTCGTGGGGGCTCCGGGCAGGCCCCTGTGGGGGAGCGGCTGGTTCCCTCCCCCCCCCCCCGCCGCTGATGCTTTTCACCGTTTCCTCCCCACCCCTCGGCCGCCGTCCCCGTGAGTCGGTCCCCCCCCGGCCGGGGGTCGGCAGCTCGGTTCCCGCCGCCGTGTGGGAGGCTGGGGGTGGGTGGGTAACGCCGGAATTATTCGCTCCCTAACGCCACCCCCCTCCCCCCTCTCTCTTAGATCTCTGCGGTGTGTCCGTGCTGCTGCCTGGCCCGCAGCCGGGGCCGCAGTGAGCTCCTTCCCAGCCGGGCACCAGCAGCCTGAGCTGGGGGCGCGGTGGCTGCTGCCCGGTGGTGTTTGCTGTCAGCCCCAGGGAGCATCCAGGGCCCCAACCCGGTGGCGTTTGGGGGAGCTCTGAGCTCTGGGAGAGTGCAGACACCTGGAGAGTGCCACCCCGGGGGGGCTGCCCCGGCTCCAGCCTCTAGCTAGGGGGGGGAGGTGCAGCTGGTCCCCCCCTCCCCCGGTGGGGTTAAATCCCTCGGGAGGGGGCAGCTTTTCCCCCCCCGGGGGGGTAGGTTTTGCTCCCCCCTGCCTCATGGCATCGGCTCCGGGTGGGGTGAGCCTGGCCAGGGCCATTCCCAGAAGCTGTTGGGAAGTGGATCCGGGGGGGTGTGGTGGGGAGGAAATCCAACTTCCTAGCTTCCTCCCCTCGGGAATGGGGCTGGGGGCAGCTCCAGACCCTTTCTCCTCCTTGCTCCCCACCTTCTGGCCCCGTGCTGGAGTCACCTTCCCATGGCTCCCATGGCTGGAGCTGTCCCAAGCTGGAGTTCTGCCCTTCCCCATGGACCCTCACCCACCCCCAGCCCCCCATGGGGGACCCAGAGCTGCCTGTGGCTGGTGAGGAGACCCCAGGGCTGGGCAGCAGGTTCCTCAGGGCTTGGTTCCTCCCATCCCCCCAGCTGTGCTCACTCAGGTGGTGCTGGAGGAGGGGTTGGGAGGTGCCAGCACCACCTCCTGAGCTCCCCAGCAGCTCTCTGCCAGGCTCCCCAGGGCCTCCAGGCTGGCAAGGTGGTGCCAGGGTGGGGGTCAGGCCCATTGGAGCAGCTCCATGTGGAGAATCTTCCCAAGGAGAGCTGAGGTGTGGCTGTCCCTGGGTCACCTCCTCAAGGTGTGTTTGGGCTCCTGGGGGAAGCTCTTCTGCTCCCCAGGAGGCCCAGAGCTGAGGCTGGGCAGGAAGGGGTTGGAGATGCCCTAAGTGCTGCCAGGATGTTCCCAGAGCACATCCAGGAGGGGCCAGGGGTTGGAGCTGGGGGCAGCAGGCAGGCTCAGGGGGTGGAGGAGCCAAGCAGGACCTGGGCTGGGGGCCCCAGGGGGTGGTGGGAGGGCCCCAGGGGGTGGTGGCAGGGCCCCAGGGGGTGGTGGCAGGGCACCAGGGGGTGGTGAGTGGACACCACCCAGGGCTGGGGGTGGAGGGGAGGTGGCTCCAAAGGAGAGGCTGAGCTGCTGTGGGGGTTCCTCTGCACCCCAAGAGTCCTTCAGCCCCTGTGGGTGCAGCCCAGGGCCCAGACCACAGGGGGATGCTTGGGGCTGGGCTCAGTTCTTCCCTCTCTATGGCTGCTGGGGGGGAAGCTCTTCTCCCTGAGGCTGCTGAGGCTCTGGGGGAGGTTGCTGAGGGAGGCTGTGGAGGCCCCAGACTGGGCTGGAGCCTGCTGAGCACTGAGGTCCCTCCCAAGCCAAAGCATCCCATGGTGCCAGGGGGCAGAGCTCCCTGCAGGGCCCAGGGGGCTTGGGAGCAGGGAAGGGTTTCAGTGCCTTGGGGCAGCAGGAGGAGGCTCAGGGAATGGATTCAGAGCCTTGGGGCAGCAGGAGGAGGCTCAGGGAATGGATTCAGAGCCTTGGGGCAGCAGGAGGAAGGCTCAGGCAGAGCCTTGGGGCAGGGAATGGATTCAGAGCCTTGAGGCAGAGCAGGAGGAGCCTTGGGGCAGCTCAGGGAATGGATTCAGAGCCTTGGGCCTTGCAGCAGGAGGAGCCTTGGGGCAGCAGGCTCAGGGAATGGATTCAGAGCCTTGGGGCAGCAGGAGGAGGCTCAGGGAATGGATTCAGAGCCTTGAGGCAGCAGGAGGAGGCTCAGGGAATGGATTCAGAGCCTTGGGGCAGCAGGAGGAGGCTCAGGGAATGGATTCAGAGCCTTGAGGCAGCAGGAGGAGGCTCAGGGAATGGATTCAGAGCCTTGGGGCAGCAGGAGGAGGCCTCAGGCTGCCCTGGAAGCCCTGGGCTGAGGCTGGAGGGGATGAGGAGGACCCAGCAGAGGTGAGGGTGAGGGGCTGGGGAGCAGGCTGCTGGGGGCACAGGGGGTGGTTGTTCCCCCCCTGGGGCTTGGGGGGCTGAGAGCTGAGCTTCCCATCCTGCAGAGCCTCCCTGAGGCCCTGGGGTGGTTATCAGCACAGCCAAGCCCCCCCCTGGGAGCTGCTCCTGGCCCAGCTGAGAGCCACTGCTGGCCTTGGCCTCCCCAGGCTGGGGCAGAGCTGCAGCCAGCCCCCAGGGCTGGGCTGGGCCAGGGGGGGCTGAGGGAGGGGATCAGCCTGGGGGTGGCATCTTGGTGGCAAGGGGGGCGTTTTGGGGGTGAGATTGGCATTTTGGGGGGTGAAGGTGGCATCTGGGGGGGTGAAGGTGGCATTGGGGGGGTGAAGGTGGCATCTGGGGGGCCCTGGCAGCGGAGCCCCAGCCCTGGGCTGGCTGAAGGGCCTGATGCCACCTCTGGCTGGCTGGCACTGCCACCCCCCCCCCCGGGGCTCCTGCTGGTGGCACTGGGCTGCCTGTCCCTCTGTCACCCCTCCCCACGGCGGTCCCCCGAGGGGAGCTGAGCCCCAAAGCCCTTGGGGGGGGGGGCAGGGGAGGCCTGGTGCCTGCTTGGGGCTGGGGATGGGACAGAAACTGGGGGGAGGTGGCCTCTGGTGCCCCTTGGTGGCCTGAGTCACCCCTTGGTGGCCTGAGTCACCTCTTGGTGGCCTCTGTCCCATCCTGGTGGCCTGCACCGTGTCTCCATGGCCTGTGTGGCACCTTGGTGGCCTCTGTCCTGTCTCAGTGCCTGAGTCACCTCTTGGTGGCCCGGGTCAGGTCTGTGGTGTGGCCCTGTGTGACATCTTGGTGGCCTGCATCGTGCTTCCGTGGCCTGGCTCACCTCTTGGTGGCCTGGGTCACATCTCAATGGCTTCTGTTGCACCTGGGTGGCCTGAGTGGCATCTCAGTGACCTGTGGCACCTGGGTGACACCTGGGTGGCCTGAGTGGCATCTCAGTGACCTGTGGCACCTGGGTGACCTGAGTGGCATCTCAGTGACCTGTGGCACCTGGGTGGCCTGGGTGACACCTGGGTGACCTGAGTGGCATCTCAGTGGCCTGTGGCACCTGGGTGGCCTGGGTGACGCCTGGGTGACACCTGGGTGACCTGAGTGGCATCTCAGTGACCTGGGTGACACCTGGGTGGGCTGGGTGGCATCTCAGTGGCCTGGGTGACACCTGGGTGGCCTGGGTGGCATCTCAGTGGCCTGGGTGACACCTGGGTGGCCTGGGTGGCACCTGGGTGACCTGAGTGGCATCTCAGTGGCCTGGGTGGCACCTGGGTGGCACCTGGGTGACCTGAGTGGCATCTCAGTGGCCTGGGTGACACCTGGGTGGGCTGGGTGGCATCTCAGTGGCCTGGGTGACACCTGGGTGGCCTGGGTGGCACCTGGGTGACCTGAGTGGCATCTCAGTGGCCTGGGTGACACCTGGGTGACCTGGGTGACACCTGGGTGGCACCTGGGTGACCTGAGCGGCATCTCAGTGGCCTGGGTGACACCTGGGTGGGCTGGGTGGCATCTCAGTGGCCTGGGTGGCACCTGGGTGTCCCCTGGGTGAGCCCTGGGTGTCCCAGCTGGGTGACAGCTGGGTGTGGCAGGCAGCCCTGCTGAGCCTGCGCTGTGCCTGCAGCAGCAGCCAAGAAGAAGAACAAGAAGGGCAAGACCCTGACCCTGACGGACTTCCTGGCGGAGGACGGCGGCGGCGGCGGCCCGACCTACATCCCCAAGCCCGTGGTGTGGGCCGACGAGACCGACGACCTGGAAGGTGTCGGTGCGCTGCTGCCCCGCCCCCGGCCCCGCCCCCCTGCCCCCGGCCCCGCCCCCTGCCCGCAGCCTACTCGCCCCCGGCCCCGCCCCCGCCTCCGGTCCCGCCCCCTGCCCGCAGCCTACTCACCCCGGCCCCGCCCCCTGTCCCGCCCCTCTCCCCGGCCCCCGCCCGTCCCCTGCCCACCTTCTTCCCAGCTCCATCCCTGCCTCTTTCCCAGCTGCTTCCCATCATCTGCCCAGTTGCATTTCTGCTTCCTTCCCATCCCCTTCCTGCTTCCCTCCCCAGCTCCCTCCCCAGCTCCTTCCCCAGCTCCCTCCCCAGCTCCTTCCCCAGCTCCCTCCCCAGCTCCTTCCCCAGCTCCCTCCCCATCCTTCCCTAGCTCCCTCCCCATCCTTCCCTAGCTCCCTCCCCATCCTTCCCTAGCTCCCTCCCCATCCTTCCCTAGCTCCCTCCCCATCCTTCCCTAGCTCCCTCCCCAGCTCCTTCCCCAGCTCCCTCCCCAGCTCCTTCCCCAGCTCCCTCCCCATCCTTCCCCAGCTCCCTCCCCATCCTTCCCCAGCTCCCTCCCCATCCTTCCCTAGCTCCCTCCCCATCCTTCCCTAGCTCCCTCCCCATCCTTCCCTAGCTCCCTCCCCATCCTTCCCTAGCTCCCTCCCCATCCTTCCCCAGCTCCCTCCCCATCCTTCCCAGCCCCACACCTGTGGAGCCTTCACCCTCCCCAGCTCCCTCCCCAGCTCCCTCCCCAGCTCCCTCCCCAGCTCCCTCCCCAGCTCCCTCCCCAGCTCCCTCCCCAGCTCCCTCCACATCCTTCCCAGCCCCACACCTGTGGAGCCTTCACCTTCCCCAGCTCCCTCCCCAGCTCCCTCCCCAGCTCCCTCCCCAGCTCCCTCCCCAGCTCCCTCCCCAGCTCCCTCCCCAGCTCCCCCCAGCTCCCCCCCAGCTCCCTCCCCAGCTCCCCCCCAGCTCCCTCCCCAGCTCCCTCCCCAGCTCCCTCCCCAGCTCCCTCCCCAGCTCCCTCCCCAGCTCCCTCCCCAGCTCCCTCCCCAGCTCCCTCCCCATCTTTCCCAGCCCCACACCTGTGGAGCCTTCACCTTCCCAGGCCTGGGACACTTCCACCTTCCCAGGAGGTGGAGCCTGCACCTCCCAGGCTTTTGGAGCCTCCCTTAACCAGCTTGGATTGGGGGGGGGAGCTCCTTTGTCCCCACCTCCACCATCCAGCTTGGATTCTGGGGGGAGCTCCTTTCCTCCCACCTCCACCATCCAGCTTGGACTGAGGGGGAGCTCCTTTGCCCCCACCTCCACCATCCAGCTTGGACTGAGGGGGAGCTCCTTTGTCCCCACCTCCACCATCCAGCTTGGATTGGGGAGGGAGCTCCTTTGTCCCCACCTCCACCACCCAGCTTGGATTCTGGGCTTCCCTCTTTCCCCTCCCCATCCCTCACCCCCCTCAGCCCTCTGCAGCTGGCTGAGCCTCCCCTGCAGGGCTGCGGTGCTGGCTGAGGGGGGGAAGGTTGTGACCCTGCTGCCTCCTCCCCCTTCAGTCTGCACCACCTGGCACAGCAACGATGACGACGTGTACCGAGCGCCCCCTATCGACCGCTCCCTGCTGCCGACCGCCCCCCGCGCCGCCCGGGAGCCCAACATCGACCGCAGCCGGCTGCCCAAGGCCCCTCCCTACACTGCCTTCCTCGGCAACCTCCCCTACGACGTCACCGAGGACTCCATCAAGGACTTCTTCAGAGGCCTCAACGTGAGTCAGGCTGCAGGCAGGGCAGGAGGCTGGGACAGGCCTCAGGAAGGGCACAGGGCTGAGGGAGAAGGCTGGAACAAGAGATCAGGAAGGGCACAGAGCTGATGGAGAGAGAGCAGGGCTGGAACAAGAGATCAGGAAGGGCACAGAGCTGATGGAGAGAGAGCAGGGCTGGAACAAGAGATCAGGAAGGGCACAGAGCTGATGGAGAGAGAGCAGGGCTGGAACAAGAGATCAGGAAGGGCACAGAGCTGATGGAGAGAGAGCAGGGCTGGAACAGGAGATCAGGAAGGGCACAGAGCTGATGGAAAGAGCAGGGCTGGAACAAGAGATCAGGAAGGGCACAGAGCTGATGGAGAGAGCAGGGCTGGAACAAGAGATCAGGAAGGGCACAGAGCTGATGGAGAGGGCAGGGCTGGAACAGGATATCAGGAAGGGCACAGAGCTGATGGAGAGGGCAGGGCTGGAACAAGAGATCAGGAAGGGCACAGAGCTGATGGAGAGAGCAGGGCTGGAACAAGAGATCAGGAAGGGCACAGAGCTGATGGAGAGGGCAGGGCTGGAACAAGAGATCAGGAAGGGCACAGAGCTGATGGAGAGAGCAGGGCTGGAACAGGAAATCAGGAAGGGCACAGAGCTGATGGAGAGAGCAGGGCTGGAACAAGAGATCAGGTAGGGCACAGAGCTGATGGAGAGGGCAGGGCTGGAACAAGAGATCAGGAAGGGCACAGAGCTGATGGAGAGAGAGCAGGGCTGGAACAAGAGATCAGGAAGGGCACAGAGCTGATGGAGAGAGCAGGGCTGGAACAGGAAATCAGGAAGGGCACAGAGCTGATGGAGAGAGCAGGGCTGGAACAAGAGATCAGGTAGGGCACAGAGCTGATGGAGAGGGCAGGGCTGGAACAAGAGATCAGGAAGGGCACAGAGCTGATGGAGAGAGAGCAGGGCTGGAACAGGAGATCAGGAAGGGCACAGAGCTGATGGAGAGAGCAGGGCTGGAACAAGAGATCAGGAAGGGCACAGAGCTGATGGAGAGGGTAGAGCTGGAACAAGAGATCAGGAAGGGCAGGAGGCTAGAACAGATCTCAGGAGATCAGGAAGGGTACAGGGCTGATGGAAAGAGCAGAGCTGGAACAGGAGATCAGGAAGAGCCTGGAGCTTGGTCAACCACCCCAGGAAGGCTCCAGGCTGGGGGCAGAGGGGCTGGGAGCTGCCCATCAAGGAAAAGGAGCTGGGAGGGGTTGGTGTCAGCAGCTGGAGAGGAGCCAGGGGGTGCCCAGGGGTGCAAGGAGGCCACCAGCAGCCTGGGCTGGGGCAGCAGTGCTGTGGGCAGCAGCAGCAGGGCAGGGATGCTGCCCCTGGGCTGGGCACAGCTGCCATCCAGGGCTCCCCATGAGCACAGTTCCCATTCCCAGCCACCATGGGGATGGAGCAGGAGCCCTTCCCTAGCAGCTGCTGCTGCTCCACCCAGAGGATGAGGAGACCTTGGCCTGGATCCCTGGAGTGATCTGAGGAGCAAACCACCCCTAGGTGCTCAGCCTTTGGCCTCCTCTGCCTCCAGCCCTTTCCAGGGGCTTTCCCAGCTGGAGCTGGCCCAGGATCCATGGCCAAGAGCAGGGGGCACTGGGAGGAGCCTGCAGCAGCCACCACAGGATGGCTTTGAGGCTGGTGGAGCCCTTGAGTCATTCAGTGGGGGAGATGAGGAGGGTGAAGGAGGGGCAGGGCTGGGAGGTGGCCACTTCCCCCCTGGAATGTGGGCCTGGGAAGCCTGGCTGGAGCAGCCTGGCAGCAAACCCTGCTGAGGGCAGCAGAAAGCTGCTGTGGGCAGAGCTCTGCAGCCTCTCTGCAGCTTCTGCTGCTGGTTGTTGTCCTGACCCCCGGGGTCTGCTGAGGCAGCATCTGGAATCCCCCCCTCCCATAGAGCCACAGCCTGGGAGATGATCCTGTGGGGGAGGAGAGGAGGAGGAGGGAGGGGAAGCCAAATCTGAAATGCTTGGGGCAGGGTTGGGCTCCTCAGGGCCAGGAGGACTTGGAGGGCTGCAGCAGGGCCAGGGAAGGGCAAGGGAGCTGGGGAAGGGGCTGGGGGAGAGGGCTGGGGAGGAGCAGCTGAGGGAGCTGGGGGGGTTAAGGCTGGAGGAGAGGAGGCTGAGGGGAGACCTCCTGGCTGCCTGCAAGTGCCTGAGAGGAGCCTGCAGCCAGGGGGGGTTGGGCTGTGGGGCCAGGACCAGAGATGGCCTCAGGCTGCCCCAGGGCAGGCTCAGCTTGGCCCTGAGGAGAAACTTCTGCCCTGGAAGGGTTCTGCAAGCCTGGCCCAGGCTGCCCAGGGAGGTGCTGGTGGAGTGCCCATGGCTGGAGGGGTTCCCAAGCCCTGCAGCTGTGGTGCTGAGGGCCATGGGCTGAGGCAGTGCTGGGTTGGACTTGATGATCTTCAAGGTCTTCTCCAAAGCCTTCTGTGGCTCCATGCTTCTAGGAGGGGGGAGCCAAGGGGCTGCAGGATCCAGGCAGAGGGATCAGAAGCCAAGGCTAGTGCTGGCCCTCCCCTTGCAGAAGTCCTGTGGTCCATATCCATCCTCCTCCTCCCTGCCCTGCCTCTCCCAGTGCTGCTCTGAGTGATGGTTCCTCCCAGGGGGCTCACCCAAAGGTCATTTGTCCTTTCCCAGGGCCAGCCCCACAGCCTGCTGCCCCCTCCCAGCCCCTGGAGCTGGGAGCTGCCACCCTTGGGACCCAAAATCCAGTGGGATGAGCTCTGGGGGGCAGGCAGGAGGCAAAGGGATGTGAGGAGCCTGCCTGGGGCTCAGAGGTGGTGCTGGGGGTGCAGAGAGCCTCCTCAGCCACCCCACAGCTTCCCACCAGCAGGGCTTCCAACCTTGTCTGGAGGCAGGAGGCTGCCCCCAGCCAGAGGGTTCCAGCTGCAGGCCTGGAGCTCCAGCAGGGATGGGGCTGAAGGGCCTGGAGAGCTGGTGGGAAGCTGAGGAGGGGTTGAAGATTTTCTCCTCTCCTCAGGGAAGTTTATGAGGTCCTTGGGGGGGGCTGGAGCCGACTGAGGAGGGGTTGAAGATTCTTCCTCCTCCTTTCTCCCCTCTGAAGGAGGTTTATGTAGTCCCTGGAGGGTCTGGAGCTGGCTGGGGGAGTTTGAAGGTTCTTCCTCCTCTCCTCAGGGAGGTTTCTGCAGTCCTTGGAAGGTCTGGAGCTGGCTGGGGAGGGGTTGAAGGTTCTTCCTCCTCTCCTGAGGGAGGTTTATGAGGTCCTTGAAGGGTCTGGGGCCAGCTGAGGAAGGGTTGAAGATTCTTCCTTCTCCTTTCTCCCCTCTGAAGGAGGTTTCTGCAGTCCCTGGGGGATCTGGAGCTGGCTGAGGAGGGGTTGAAGATTCTTCCTCCTCTTTTCTCCCCTCTGAAGGAGGTTTATGCAGTCCCTGGGGGGTCTGGAGCTGGCTGGGGGAGTTTGAAGGTTCTTCCTCCTCTCCTCAGGGAGGTTTCTGCAGTCCTTGGAGGGTCTGGAGCTGGCTGGGGAGGGGTTGAAGGTTCTTCCTCCTCTCCTGAGGGAGGTTTATGAGGTCCTTGAAGGGTCTGGGGCCAGCTGAGGAAGGGTTGAAGATTCTTCCTTCTCCTTTCTCCCCTCTGAAGGAGGTTTCTGCAGTCCCTGGGGGATCTGGAGCCGGCTGAGGAGGGGTTGAAGATTCTTCCTCCTCTTTTCTCCCCTCTGAAGGAGGTTTATGCAGTCCCTGGGGGGTCTGGAGCTGGCTGGGGGAGTTTGAAGGTTCTTCCTCCTCTCCTCAGGGAGGTTTCTGCAGTCCCTGGAGGGTCTGGAGCTGGCTGGGGAGGGGTTGAAGATTGTTCCTCCTCCTTGCTCACCTGAAGGAGGTTTCTGCAGTCCCTGGAGGGTCTGGAGCCAGCTGGGGAGGGGCTGAAGGTTCTTCCTCCTCTCCTGAGGGAGGTTTCTGCAGTCCCTGGGGGGCCTGGGGCCCTGGGGGGTGTTTGCTGACCTGCAGGGGCAGAGGCCCTGACGGAGCTGCTTGCCCTGCAGATCAGTGCCGTGCGCCTGCCCCGGGAGCCGACCAACCCCGAGAGGTTGAAAGGCTTTGGCTATGCTGAGTTTGAGGACATTGATTCCTTGTTCCAGGCCCTGAGCCTCAACGAAGAGGTGAGTCCAGCCCCCACCCCCCCAGCAGCAGCAGCTCACTCCCTGGGGCTGGGCTGTCCTTGCTGGAGGAGTTAAAAGGCTGGGAGGGTCCGGGAGGAGGTTCTCAGCTTCTGTGCCTTCACCCAGAGGCACTGCCAGGTCCTGCAGCAGCTGCTGGAGAAGGTGAGGCTGGGCTGGGAGTGAGGCCAGCGCCTGCTGGGGGAGCCCAGAGCAGCTGGGGGCTTCCTAACCTGCCTTTGGGGGTTGGGGGTTGCCTCAATCCTGAGGCCTGGAGCTCGTGGTGCTCCCCAGGGGGGCAGGACTGGGAGCTGTCTTGCTCAGCATCCTCAGCAGGGACCTGGACCCAGGGGCTCTGTGGCCCCTCGGGCAGTTTGCTGGGGGTGCCAAGCTGGCAGCAGGGGCTGGCACCCCTCAGGCTGGGCAGGGGGAAAGCTGGGGGAGAGGAAGCTCAGGGAGCTGAAGCAGGACGAGGGGAGGAGGAAGCTCCTGCAGCAGCCCAGGGAGGGCTGAGAGCTGGAAGCAGCTCCAAGGAGCAGGACCTGGCAGTGCTGGGGCACAGGAAGGTGCCCAGGAGGCAGCAACCTGCCCTGGGGGCAGCCAGGGGAGTGTGGGCAGCAGGGCAAGGGAGGTTCTGCTGCCCCTCTGCTCTGCCCCAGGGAGGCCACAGCTGGAGGAGGCCTGGGGCCAGCCCTGGGCTCCCCAGCTGCAGAGGGCCAAGGGAGGGCTGGAGAGAGGCCAGAGGAGGCTGGGAAGCTGCTGGGGGGCCTGGAGCAGCTCTGGGAGGAGCAGAGGCTGAGAGCCTGCAGCAGAGCAGCCCCAGAGGGGCTCTGAGCAATGCTCAGCAGGAGCTGAAGGAGCTGGGGGGGGCAAGAGGCTGGGGCTGGCAGCTGCTGAGTGGTGCCCAGGGGCAGCCCAAGGGGCAGAGAGTGGAGGGCAGGAGGAGAAAGCAGTTTGGGGTGAGGCTGCTGGAGGCCTGGAGCAGGCTGAGCCCAGAGAGGTTGTGGAGAGCTTCCAACCCCCCCCTGGGCAAGCTGCTGGGGGGAGCCCTGCTGGGGCTGGGGGAGCTCCAGGGGTCTCTTCCAGCCCCTCCATGCTGTGGGATGGGGCAGAAGCTGCTGCCTGGGGCTGTTGGGGCAGTCCCTGTGTGGGGTCAGCAGGGCTGAGGTCCCACTGCTGTCTGCAGTCCCTAGGGAACAGGAGGATACGTGTGGATGTGGCTGACCAGGCTCAGGATAAAGGTGAGTGACCTGCTGCCCCCTGCCCCTCCCTGCCTCCGGGGTCCCCTCCCTGCCTCCGGGGTCCCCTCCCTGCCTCTGGGGTCCCCTCCCTGCCTCCAGCCCCTGCTGAGCTCACCTCCTGCTGGGGAGCCCTGGCTGCAATGCCACTGCCTGGCCGCTTCCTCCCCTCCCCTCCCTCTCTCCTCTCCTCCCCTCCCCTCCCTCTCTCCTCCCCTCCCCTCCCTCTCTCCTCTCCTCCCCTCCCCTCCCTCTCTCCTCTCCTCTCCTCCCCTCCCTCTCTCCTCTCCTCCCTCCTCTCCCCCCTCCCTCCCCTCTCCCTCCCTCCCCTCCCTCCCCTCCTCCTCCTCCCCTCTCCTCCCTCCCTCCTCCTCTCCCTCCCTCCCTCTCTCCTCTCCTCCCCTCCCTCTCTCCTCTCCTCCCCTCCCTCTCTCCTCTCCTCCCCTCCCTCTCTCCTCTCCTCCCCTCCCTCTCTCCTCTCCTCCCCTCCCTCTCTCCTCTCCTCCCCTCCCTCTCTCCTCTCCTCCCCTCCCTCTCTCTCTCCCCTCCCCCTCCTCCCCCTCTCCTCTCCTCCCCTCCCTCTCTCCTCTCCCTCCCTCTCCCTCTCTCCTCCCTCTCCCCTCCCTCCCCTCCCTCTCTCCTCCCTCCCTCCCTCTCCCTCTCCTCCCCTCCCTCCCTCCTCTCCTCCCCTCCCCCCTCCCCTCCCTCCCTCTCTCTCCCCTCCCTCTCCCTCCCTCCTCCTCCTCCCTCTCTCCTCCCTCCCCTCCCTCTCCTCCTCCTCCCTCTCTCCCTCCTCCTCCTCCCCCCTCCCTCTCTCCTCTCCTCCCCTCCCTCTCTCCTCTCCCCCCTCCCTCTCTCCTCTCTCCCTCCCTCTCTCCTCTCCTCCCCTCCCTCTCTCCTCTCCTCCCCTCCCTCTCTCTCCTCCCCTCCCTCTCTCTCCCTCCCTCTCCCCTCCTCTCCTCCCTCCCTCTCCTCTCCTCCCTCCCTCTCTCCTCTCCTCCCCCCTCCCTCTCTCCTCTCCTCCCCTCCCTCTCTCCTCTCCTCTCCTCCCTCCCTCTCTCCTCTCCTCCCCTCCCTCTCCCTCTCCTCCTCCCTCCCCTCCTCCTCCTCCCCTCCCTCCCCTCCCCTCCCTCCCTCCCTCCCTCCCCTCTCTCCCTCCCCCCTCCCTCTCTCCCTCTCCTCCCCTCCCTCTCCCTCCCCTCCCTCCCTCTCTCCTCCCCTCCCCTCCCTCTCCCTCCCTCCTCCCTCTCTCCTCCCTCTCTCCTCCCTCTCTCCTCCCTCTCTCTCCCTCTCCTCCCTCTCTCCTCCCTCTCCCTCCCTCCCTCCCTCTCCCCCTCCCTCCCCCCTCTCCCTCCCTCCCTCCCCTCCCTCTCCCTCCCTCTCCCCTCCCTCTCCCCTCCCTCTCCCCTCCCTCTCCCCTCCCTCTCCCTCCCTCTCCCCTCCCTCTCCCCTCCCTCTCCCCTCCCCTCCCTCTCCCCTCTTCCTCGCCTCCCTCCTTTCCCCCTCGCACCGATTCCCTCCTCCCAGCGCTCCCCAAGGCTCCTTCCCCTCCTGTGCCTCCCTGCAGACCGGGACGATCGCTGCTTCGGGCGGGACCGGGACCGCTTCCGGGACTCGGAGAGGTTCGAGAGCGACTGGAGGGCGAGGCCGGCCCCCAGCGACAGCTTCGACGACTACCCCCCGCGGCGCGACGACTACGGCGACAGTGAGGCGGCGGGGGCGGGGCGGGGGGCGGGGCTGGGGCGGCTGGGGGCGGGGCTGGGGGCGGCTGGGGGCGGGGCTGCAGCCTTTCTGGGTGCCTGAGGGGGAGAGGGAGCTGGGCTGGAGCCCCTCTGGGTGCCTGAGGGGGAGAAGGAGCTGGGCTGGAGCCCCTCTGGGTGCCTGAGGGGGAGAAGGAGCTGGGCTGGAGCCCCTCTGGGTGCCTGAGGGGGAGAAGGAGCTGGGCTGGAGCCCCTCTGGTGCCTGGGTGGGGAGAGGGAGCTGGGCTGGAAGCATTTTGGTTTCTAAGCAGGGAGAGAAGGAGCTGGGCTGGAGCTGGGGTATTTCTGCCCCCCCCCCCCGGGGGTATTTCTGCCCCCTCGGGGTTGCTTCCTCTCTCCCCTGGAGCAGTCACCCCCAGAGCAGCTCCTTCCCTGGCCAAGCTTGGGGATGCTGCAGGCTCTTCCTGCTCCCCTCGGGGTCTGAGCCTCTCCCTGCTGGGCTGTTGGGGCTGGGGGGGATGTGTGCTGCTGGCTCCCAGCCCCCCCCTGCAGGGTCCAGGCCCTGGGGGGGATGTGTGCTGCTGGCTCCCAGCCCCCCCCTGCAGGGTCCAGGCCCTGGGGGGGATGTGTGCTGCTGGCTCCCAGCCCCCCCCCTGCAGGATCCAGGCCCTGGGGGGGATGTGTGCTGCTGGCTCCCAGCCCCCCCCTGCAGGGTCCAGGCCCTGGGGGGGATGTGTGCTGCTGGCTCCCAGCCCCCCCTCTGCCCCCCTGCAGGGTACAGGGACCGCTACGACGATCGGTACCGCGACAGCCCCCGGAGGGACCTGGACAGAGGCTTCGGGGGCAGGGATCGCTACGACGACCGCAGCAGGGACTACGACCGAGGTGGGAGCCAGGGCCCCGGCCCAGGGCCCCAGCCCAGGGCAGCTCCGGGTCTGAAGCCCCTCTGAGGGCAAGGGGCTGCTCCTGGGGCGGGGGTCAGGCCCCTGAGGTAGCTCCTGGGGACAGCTTCTCCTGGGCTTGGGCCCTCAAGGTAGCGCCTGGGGGGGTGAGGCTCTGGGAGAGGTTGCTCAGGGAGGCTGTGGAGGCTCCAAGGCTGGATGGGGCCTGGAGCAAGCTGGGCTGGCAGGAGGTGCTTCTGATCACCCCCTGGGGTGCCCTTGAACCAGCCCCTGGGTGCCCCCCCCCGGGTGCCCCTCATCCACCCTCTGGGTGCCCCTCATCCACCCACTGGGTGCCCCTCATCCACCCACTGGGTGCTCCTCATCTACCCACTGGGTGCCATCCCCTGGGTGCTCCTTAATCTACCCCCTAGGTGTCCCTCATCCCCCACTGGGTGCCCCCGGTGCCCCTCATCCCCAGTGCCCCCTGCTCCTCTTTCCCCCCCGGGGTCCTCCTCCCCCTCCACCTTGGCTCAGTCTGCTCCAGACCTCCCCCAGCCCAGCCCCGAGCCAGCCGCGGAGCGCTGAGGCCGCCCCGGAGGGAGGGAGGGAGGGAGGGAGGGAGGAGAACCTCTGGCGCCGCTCTCCGGCAGGCTACGACTCGCGGCTGGGCGGCGGCAGGAGAGCCTTCGGCAGCGGCTACCGGCGGGACGACGACTACCGGGGCGGGGACCGCTACGAGGAGCGCTACGAGCGGCGGGAGGAGCGCTGGGGCGGCCGCGACGACTACGGCCGCGACGACTTCCGCAGGGACGACCGAGGTGAGGCCGGCCCCGACCCCGACCCCGACCCCGGCCCCGACCCCGGCCCGGCAGCCAGGGCTGCTCCAGAGCGGAGCCCCCAGCCCTGCAGCTCAGCCCTGCCAGACCGCTGCTGAGTGCCCCCCAGCCCCACTCCTGAATCCCCCCACCCCCGGCCCGGCAGCCAGGGCTGCTCTGGAGCCCCCAGCCCCACAACAGACCCCCACCAGATGGCTGCTGAGCCCCCCAGCCCCACTGCTGAGCGCCCCCCAGACCCACTGCTGAGCGCCCCCCAGCCCCACTCCTGAATCCCCCCACCCCCGGCCCGGCAGCCAGGGCTGCTCTGGAGCCCCCAGCCCCACAACAGACCCCCACCAGATGGCTGCTGAGCCCCCCAGCCCCACTGCTGAGCGCCCCCAGCCCCACTGCTGAGCGCCCCTGGCCCCGACCCAGCAGCCAGGGCTGCTCCGGAGCCCCCAGCCCCTCAGCTGAGCGCCCCCCAGCCCCACTGCTGAGCCCCCAGCCCCTCTGCTGAGCGCCCCCGCCCCCAATCCAGTAGCCAGGGCTGCTCTGGAGCCCTCAGCCCTGCAGCAGACCCCTGCTGAGCCCCCCCCAGCCCCTCTGCTGAGCCCCCCAGCCCCTCTGCTGAGCCCCCTCAGCCCTGCTGCTGAGCCTCCCTAGCCCCACTGCTGTGTGCCCCCAGCCGAGCCCCCAGACCACTCCTGACCCCACCCAGCCCTGTTCCTGTGCACCCCAGCCCCACTGCTTACCCCCAGTCCCCCTCCCCATCCCCCTCCTGTGCACTGCCAGCCCTTCTCCAGCCTCCCCTCCCCCCACCGGGGGGGGGGGGGCTTTGGGCTGATTCTTCTCCTCCCTCCCCCTGCCCAGGTCCCACCCAGAGGCCAAAGCTGAACCTGAAGCCTCGCAGCGCCCCCAAGGAAGAGGAGCCCTCGGGGGCCCCCGTGCCCCCCTCCAGCAGGGCAGCTGCCATCTTTGGGGAGGCCAAGCCTGTGGACACTGCTGCCAGGGAGAGGGAGGTGGAGGAGAGGCTACAGAAGGAGCAGGAGAAGCTGCAGAGGCAGCTGGAGGATGACAAAAGGATAGAGAGGAGGCCCCGGGAGAGGTGAGTTGGGCTGGGGGGGCAGGGCTGTGCCCACAGCAAGGGGGTTCAGGCATGGTCCAGGTGCCCACAGGGCATCCCTGGCACACCCCCAGCAGCACCAAACCACTCCAGGTGCCCACAGGGCATCCCTGGCACACCCCCAGCAGCACCAAGGGCATCCAGGTGCCACCCCAGCAGCATCCAAACCAACTCCAGCTGTGCCCACAGGGTGTCCCTGGCACACCCCCAGCAGCACCAAACCACTCCAGGTGCCCACAGGGAGTCCCTTGGGCAACTCCAGCTGTGCCCACAGGGTGTCCCTGGCACACCCCCAGCAGCACCAAACCACTCCAGGTGCCCACAGGGAGTCCCTTGGGCAACTCCAGCTGTGCCTACTGGGCATCCCTGGCACACCCCCAGCAGCACCAAACCACTCCAGGTGCCCACAGGGCATCCCTGGCACACCCCCAGCAGCACCAAACCACTCCAGGTGCCCACAGGGCATCCCTGGCACACCCCAGCAGGCAACCACTCCAGGTGCCCACAGGGTGTCATCCTGGCACACCCCCAGCAGCACCAAACCACTCCAGGTGCCTACAGGGCATCACAACCCCAGCAGCACCAAACCACTCCAGGTGCCCACAGGGCATCCTTGGCACACCCCCAGCAGCACCAAACCACTCCAGGTGCCCACAGGGCATCCTTGGCACACCCCCAGCAGCACCAAACCACTCCAGGTGCCCACAGGGCATCCTTGGCACAACCCCAGCAGCACCAAACCACTCCAGGTGCCCACAGGGCATCCTGGCACACCCCAGCAGCACCAAACCACTCCAGGTGCCCACAGGGAGTCCCTGGCACACCCCCAGCAGCACCAAACCACTCCAGGTGCCCACAGGGAGTCCCTTGGGCAACTCCAGCTGTGCCCACAGGGTGTCCCTGGCACACCCCCAGCAGCACCAAACCACTCCAGGTGCCCACAGGGCATCCCTGGCACACCCCCAGCAGCACCAAACCACTCCAGGTGCCCACAGGGTGTCCCCCAGCAGCACAAAACCACTCCAGGTGCCCAGCATCCACACCCCAGCAGCACCAAACCACTCCAGGTGCCCACAGGGCATCCTGGCACACCCCAGCAGCACCAAACCACTCCAGGTGCCCACAGGGCATCCCTGGCACACCCCCAGCAGCACCAAACCACTCCAGGTGCCCACAGGGCATCCCTGGCACAACCCCAGCAGCACCAAACCACTCCAGGTGCCCACAGGGAGTCCCTGGCACACCCCCAGCAGCACCAAGTCACTCCAGGTGCCCACAGGGAGTCCCTTGGGCAACTCCAGCTGTGCCTACTGGGCATCCCTGGCACACCCTCAGCAGCACCAGGTCACTCCAGGTGCCCACAGGGCATCCCTGGCACACCCCCAGCAGCACCAAATGACTGCAGGTGCCCACAGGGAGTCCCTGGCACACCCCCAGCAGCACTAAATGCCTCATCCAGAGGCCTTCCCCCGCCTTTGGGGTGCTGCTGCCCCCCCTTGGCACCCCTGCCCCCTCTGCCCCGTGCCAGGCACCCCAGCTGGCGCAGCGAGGAGACGCAGGAGCGCTCGCGGACGGGCAGCGAGTCCTCCCAGACCGGCACCTCGGGGCCCCCCCCCGGCACCTCAGCAGGCACTGGGCCCACAGGCAGGAGTAAGTTGGGGGTCTTTAGGGGTGGGGAGAGTGGGTCCCTCCCTGGGGGGACCCTCAGCTGTGACCCCCAGAGCCCCACCGTGCCCTGTGCCCCCCCCCGCAGCCACGCGCCGGAGGGAGAGCGAGAGGTCCCTGGAGAATGAGAGCTGCTGCAAGGAGGAGGAGCTGCTGCCCCCCTCCCCCCCCAGGGCCAAGGAGGAGAAGCAGCCCCTGAAGGTGATGCCAGCCCCCCCCCCCAAGGAGAATGCCTGGGTCAAGAGGAGCAGCAGCAGCAGCAGCAGCGCCCCCCCCGGGGCCCGCAGCGCCGAGCCCGAGCTGCACTCCCCCAGCAGGTTGGTGCCACGGGGCTGGGGGCAGCCCCTGGGGGGGCTTGGGCCCCCCAGGTGGCTCCTGGGGACAGCTTCTGATGGGGGTCAGGCCCTGGAGGTGGCTCCTGGGGGGGCTGGGGACAGCTCCTGATGGGGATTAGGCCCTGGAGGTAGCCCCTGGGGGGGCTGGGGACAGCTCCTGATGGGGATCAGGCCCTGGAGGTAGCCCCTGGGGGGGCTGGGGACAGCTCCTGATGGGGATCAGGCCCTGGAGGTAGCCCCTGGGGGGGCTGGGGACAGCTCCTGATGGGGATCAGGCCCTGGAGGTAGCCCCTGGGGGGGGACAGCTGATGGGATCAGGCCCTGGAGGTAGCCTGATGGGGACAGCTCATGGGGATCAGGCCCTGGAGGTAGCCCCTGGGGGGGCTGGGGACAGCTCCTGATGGGGATCAGGCCCTGGAGGTAGCCCCTGGGGGGGCTGGGGACAGCTCCTCATGGGGATCAGGCCCTGGAGGTAGCCCCTGGGGGGGTTGGTCCCTTGAGGAGGCCTGCAGGCTCTGGGAGCTGCTGCCCCATCCAGCTGTTTCCATCCTGGTCCTGGGAGCCTCTCCTCGAGGTTTTCATCTTCTTTGTCTCTTTTTCTCCTCTTCCTTCTCTCTCCCTCCTGAAGTGGCAGCCAGACAGCCCCCAGCCTGCCTGGGGAGGACATGGCCCCCCCAAAGGGCACCCCCAGGAGAGGTGAGAGGGAGCTGGGGGTGGCTTGGGTCCCACTGCCTTTTCCCCCTTGTTCCTCCCTTCCCCCTCCCTCCTTTTCCCCCTCCCTCCTTTTCCCCCTCCCTCCTTTTCCCCCTCCCTCCTTTTCCCCCTCCCTCCTTTTCCCCCTCCCTCCTTTTCCCCCTCCCTCCTTTTCCCCCTCCCTCCTTTTCCCCCTCCCTCCTTTTCCCCCTCCCTCCTTTTCCCCCTCCCTCCTTTTCCCCCTCCCTCCTTTTCCCCCTTTTTTCCCCCTCCCTCCTTTTCCCCCTCCCTCCTTTTCCCCCTCCCTCCTTTTCCCCCTCCCTCCTTTTCCCCCTCCCTCCTTTTCCCCCTCCCTCCTTTTCCCCCTCCCTCCTTTTCCCCCTCCCTCCCCCTCCCTCCTTTTCCCCCTCCCTCCCCCTCCCTTTTTCCCCCTGCCCCCCCCTCCCTCCTTTTCCCCCTCCCTCCCTCTCCCTGCCCCCTCTCCTCTCCTCTCCTCTCCCAATCCCCCTCCCCTCCATGGCTCTCAGGGGGTTCACGTCACATTGGGAGCTCTCCAGCAGGGCCCCCCCCATCCCCTGGGGGCTGTTTTGTGCTTGGGGGGGGGGGTTAGGCTGAGCCCTCAGGGTCTGTTTCTGTGCTTCCCCCCCCCCAGGAGATGAGAACAAGCCCGAGGGGGGCAGGGAGAGCAGCTCCAAGGTGCGGAGCGGCAGCTCCGGCCGCGGCCCCGGAGACTCCGACAGGTCGGTGCCTGGGGGCAGCACCTCGGCCCTGCTGCCCCCTCCCCCCCATTTTGGGGACCCCCCTCCCCCTATCCCCATTTTGGGGATCCTCCCCCCTAATTATCACCTTTGGGAGGGGTGGTTCTGATCTTGTGCCCATTTGGGTCCCCCCTCCCCTACCATGTCCCCCCCTTGGCCACCCATCAGGGTGGGTCCCCAGCTCCCCGTCCCCATATCTCAATTTTGGGGACCCCCCCTCCCTATATCCCCATTTTGGGACACCCCCCCCGAAATTATTATCTCTGGGGGGAGTGGTTCTGATCCTGTGCCTATTTGAGTCCCTCCCTGCCATGTCCCCTCCTTGGCCACCCATCAATGTGGGTCCCCAGTCCCCTGTCCCCCCCCACACCCCCATGTCCACATTTTGGGCACCCCCTCCCCCTAATTATCATCATGGGGGGGGTGTTCTGATCCTGTGCCCATTTGGGGGCCCCCCCCCCATATTATGTCCCCTCCTTGGCCACTCATCAGGGTGGGTCCCCAGCCCCACCTCCACCCCAACCCATATTGGGCTGGAGACCCCCCCCAAGTCAGAGCTGAGCTCCCCCCTCAAGTCAGAGCTGAGCTCCCCCCCTCAAGTCAGAGCTGAGCTCCCCCCCCAAGTCAGAGCTGAGCTCCCCCCCCAAGTCAGGCTGAGCTCCCCCTCAAGTCAGAGCTGAGCTCCCCCTCAGGCAGAGCTGAGCTCCCCCCAAGTCAGAGCTGAGCTCCCCCAAGTCAGAGCTGAGCTCCCCCTCAAGTCAGAGCTGAGCTCCCCCTCAAGTCAGAGCTGAGCTCCCCCTCAAGTCAGAGCTGAGCTCCCCCTCAAGTCAGAGCTGAGCTCCCCCCAAGTCAGAGCTGAGCTCCCCCCCAAGTCAGAGCTGAGCTCCCCCCTCAAGTCAGAGCTGAGCTCCCCCAAGTCAGAGCTGAGCTCCCCCAAGTCAGAGCTGAGCTCCCCCAAGTCAGAGCTGAGCTCCCCCAAGTCAGAGCTGAGCTCCCCCCCAAGTCAGGCTGAGCTCCCCCAAGTCAGAGCTGAGCTCCCCCAAGTCAGGCTGAGCCCCCAAGTCAGAGCTGAGCTCCCCCAAGTCAGAGCTGAGCTCCCCCAAGTCAGAGCTGAGCTCCCCCAAGTCAGAGCTGAGCTCCCCCCAAGTCAGAGCTGAGCTCCCCCCAAGTCAGAGCTGAGCTCCCCCCAGGTCAGAGCTGAGCTCCCCCTCAAACCCTGCAGGAAAGAGAGCAGGAAGGATCAGGACTCAAGGCCTGCACCTGAGCCAAAGAAGCTGGAGGAGACTCCCCCCTCAGTGAGTGGCTTTTGGGGGGTGGGTGGCACAAAGTTGGGGGGGGGGTGGGCAGACCCAGACCCCCTGCCCCCTAGGCCCCCCTCTGGGGGTTCCTCCCCTCAGAGCCTGAGTTTTGGGTCCACTTTTGGGGTGTTTGGGGTTTTTTTACACCATGGTATGAGGATGAGGGGGTCCTGGGCAGCCTTCCCTGGGTGGGGGGCTAGGGGCACATTTTGGGGTGCCTTAGAAGCCACCTTTGGGCAGGGGCACATTCTGGGGGGGTTGGAGCCCCAGCTCCTGCTGTGCCCCCTGCCTCCCCAACTGGGGTTCCTGTGCTCAGCCCCTGAGGTTTGGGGGTCCCCTTTCCTCCAGACACTGAGGTGGGGAGGGAGGGGAAGAAGTGGAGGGAGAAGGAGAGGAGAAAGAGGAGGAGGAGGAAGGAGAGGAGGGGAAGGAGAGGAGGAAAAGAAGAGGGGGAAGGAGGGGAAGAAGAGGGGGAAGAGGGGAAGAAGAGGGGAAGAAGAGGGGGAAGAAGAGGGGGGAAGAAGAAGAGGGGGGAAGGGGGAAGAAGAAGAGGGGGGAGGGGAAGAAGAGGGGAAGGAGGGGAAGAAGAGGGGGAGGGGGGAAGAAGGGAGGAAAGAAGAGGGGGAAGAAGGAAGAAGAAGGGGGAAGGAGGAAGAAGAGGGGAAGGAGGAAGAGGGGGGGAGGGGAAGAGGGGGAGGAGGAAGAAGAGGGGGGAGGAGGGGAAGAAGAGGGGGAGGAAGGAAGAAGAGGGGGAGGAGGGGAAGAAGAAGAAGAAGGGGGAAGGGGGGGGAAGAAGGGGGAAGGGGGGAAGAAGAGGGGAAGGGGGAAGAAGAGGGGGAAGAAGAAGAAGGGGAAGGGGGAAGAAGAGGGGGAAGGGGGAAGAAGAGGGGGAAGGAGGGGAAGAAGAGGGGGAAGGGGGGGAAGAAGAGGGGAAGGAAGGAGGAAGAGGGGGAAGGGGGAAGAGGGGGGGAAGAAGAGGGGGGGAAGAGGAGGAAGGGGGGAAGAAGAGGGGAAGGGGGAAGAAGAGGGGAAGGAGGGAAGAAGAGGGGGAAGAAGAGGGGGAAGAAGAGGGGAAGAAGGGGGAAGAAGGGGAAGAAGAGGGGGAAGAAGGGGGAAGAAGAGGGGAAGGAAAGAAGGGGGGAAGGAGGAGGAAGAAGAGGGGAAGGGGGGAAGAAGAGGGGGAAGGAGGGGAAGAAGAGGGGGAGGGAGGGGAAGAAGAGGGGGAAGGAGGAAGAAGAGGGGAAGGAGGGGAAGAAGAGGGGGAAGGAGGGGAAGAAGAGGGGGAAGGAGGGGAAGAAGAGGGGGAAGGAGGGGAAGAAGGGGGAAGGAGGGGAAGAAGAGGAGGAAGGAGGAAGAAGAGGGGGAAGAGGGGAAGAAGAGGGGGAAGGAGGAAGAAGAGGGGAAGGAAAGAAGAGGGGGAAGGAGGGAAGAAGAGGGGAAGGAGGGGAAGAAGAGGGGAAGGGGGAAGAAGAGGGGGAAGGGGGGAAGAAGAGGGGGGGGGAAGAAGAGGGGAAGGGGGAAGAAGAGGGGGGAAGAAGGGGGAAGAAGAGGGGAAGGGGAAGAAGGGGAAGAAGAGGGGGGGGAAGAAGAGGGGGGGGAAGGAGGGAAGAAGGGGGGAAGAAGAGGGGAAGAAGAGGGGGAAAGAGGGGGAAGGAGGGGAAGGAGGGGAAGAGGGGAAGAAGGGGGGAAGAAGGGGGAAGAAAGAGGAGGAAGGGGAAGGGGGGGAAGAAGAGGGGAAGGAGGGGAAGAAGAGGGAAGGAAGGAGGGGAGAAGAGGGGAAGGAGGGGAAGAAGAGGGGGAAGGAGGGGAAGAAGAGGGGGAAGGAGGAAGAAGAAGGGGGGAAGGAGGGGGAAGAAGAAGAAGAGGAGGAAGGAGGAGAAGAAGAAGGAGAGGAGGGGGAAGGAGGGGGGAGGAAGGAGGGGAGAAGAGGAGGGAGAGGGAGGAAGCTGGGGGGCAGTCTGACTCCCTCTCTCTTCCCTCCTGCACCCCCCCAGTTCAGCCACGCCAGCAAGTACGCCGCGCTGTCGGTGGACGGCGAGGATGAGGATGGTGACGATGAAGAATGCACCGAGTGAAGCCTTCCTCCTCCTCCTCCTGGAGCTCTTCCTCCAAGCCCTCTGCAGCTCTGGGGCAGAAATAAAACAGGAAGCTTCCTCCCCACCCCCCCCAGTCCCCCCCTCAGAACTTCTTCACTGGCTACAAAGGATCCCCCCAGGAGCAACCCCCAGGAGCCACCCCCAGGGGGAGCTCTGCTGCTGTGCTGCTGCCGGGGGGGACCCTGCTGGGGGGGAGGAAGAGCTGCTGCTGGGCCTTCCTCTTCCTCTTTGTCCTCTTCCACCCTCTTCCTCCTCACTCGTGTCTCCCTCTTCCCTCTCTTTTCCCTTTCTTTCCTCTTTCTCCTTCTTCCTCCCTCTGTCTCTTTCCTCCTTTTACTTCCTTTTTCCCCTTCTTCCTTTTCCTCTTTCTTTCCTCCTCCCTTCTTCCTTTCTCTTCACCTTCCCCTTCCTTCCTTCTTAGTTCCTCACTCTTTTCCTCTCCCTTTCTTCCTTTTCCCCCTTCTTGCTCCTCCTTCATTATTTCTTCACTTTCTACTCCCTCTCCTCCCTCCTCTCCTCCTCCCTCCTCTCCTCCTCCCTCCTCTCCTCCTCTCCTCCTCTCCTCCTCCCTCCTCCTCTCCTCCCTCCTCCCCTCCCTCCTCCCTCCCTCCCCCCTCCTCCTCCTCCTCCTCCTCCTCCTCCCTCCTCCCCTCCTCCCCCTCCTCCCTCCTCCTCCTCCCTCCTCTTCTCCTCCTCCCTCCTCCTCCTCCCCTCCTCCCTCCTCTCCTCCTCCCTCCCTCCTCCCCTCCTCCCTCCTCCTCCTCCTTCCTCCTCCCTCCTCTTCTCCTCCCCTCCTCCCTCCTCTCCTCCTCCCTCTCCTCCTCCTCCTCCCTCCTCCTCCCTCCTCTCCTCTCCCTCCTCCCTCTCTCTCCCAGCCTGCACCTCCTCAGCAGTGCTGCTGCTCTGGGCCTTCAGCCTCCTCTTTCTCCTCCTCCTCACAGGTCTGTGTCCCTCCCCCTTCACCCCACACCTTCCCCCCCCCCTCTTTGTTTTGGGCACAAACTGCCCCAGATCAGAGCAGGAAGCAGCTGGGGAGTTGTGACCCAGGCTGGGCAGAGCCCCCCCGGGGGAAGAGGCACTCGGGGGGATACCCCCCAAATTCACCTCCTTCCTCCAGGGGCCCCCCCACTGGAATTTGGGGGACCTCTCCCCCTCCTCACCTGGTACCTCACTCTGGGGGTCAGGGTTCTTTAAGCTGCCTGGGAGGGGGGGAACCCTGTGGCTGATTCCCCAGGGACCCCCCCCCGGGCCACGGGGACCCCCTCCAGGGGTATGGCGACCCCCCCTGGGCCATGGGCAGCCCCCTGGGCCACAGAGACCCCCTCCAGGGGTATGAGGACCCCCCCCACAGGGCCATGGGGACCCCCCCCCGGGCCATGGGGACACCCCCCCCCGGGGCTGGCTCCCCGTGTCCTGCACCCCCCTTTCCCCATTATGAGGACCTGTAAAAATGTACAAAAACGCTGAGAGAAGTTTGTAATTTTGGGGGCCTTGGGGGCCTCTGAGCCTCGCCCCCCCCTCAACTCCCACACCTCACTGGTGGGGGAGGGCCAAAGGGGGGAGGGTTTGGTTTCCTCAATAAAACTCATCTTGAAAACAGCCCAAAAGGTCCTGAGCCTTGCAGCCCCCCACTAGACCACAGCCCCCAAAACCACAGCCCCCAGCCTTCCTCTTCCTCATTTGTAGTTCCTTCCACCCCCTTTCTTCCTCATCCTCCCTGAGCTTCCTTGGTGCCCTCCCCCCCTCCCTCCTCATCTTCCCTGTGGACCCCCCAATGTTTCCCCATCCTCTCTCTGTCCTTCCTCTTCCTCCTCCCCCCATTTCCATCCCCCTCCCCTCTCCCATTAGCCCCCGCTAATGAGCCCAATTAGACTTAATTACCGGGGGGCAGTGACCTTGTGGCCTCCCCCCTGAAGATGCCTTTACTGGGGGGGGGGGAGGGCTCTGGGGCCTGGATCCCCCAGGGGACATCACCTCCTCCCCCTCCCCCAACCTCTGGTCCCCTCCTCAGCCACAGCTACCAGGAGCCCCCAACTCCTCAGCACCCCAGTTTTACACCACCCCCCCCCCAGCCTCTCCCCAGGTGCCACCTGGGGCTGTCCTCATTTGGGGGGGGACACACAAAGCCCCCCAGGGTGGGCACCCACTGAGGTGGGCACCCAGGGAGGGGCACCCCCACCTCCTGTCGATGTTTTAGGGATCCCCTTCCCCCATCCCCATTTTGGGGACCCCCTCCCCATATCCCCATTTTGGGGACCCCCCATATCCCTCTTTGGGGGACCCCTGCTCCCCATATCCCCCTTTTGGGGACCCCCCTCCCCATATCCCCCTTTTGGGGACCCCCCATCCCTCTTTTGGGGACCCCTTTTCCCCCATCCCCATTTTGGGGACCCCCATATCCCTCTTTGGGGGACCTGCGCCCCCCATATCCCTCTTTTGGGGACCCCCCTCCCCATATCCCCTTTTTGGGGACCCCCCATATCCCTCTTTGGGGGACCCCCTGCTCCCCATATCCCCCTTTTGGGGACCCTCCTTCCCCCATCCCCATTTTGGGGACCCCCTTCCCCATATCCCTCTTTTGGGGACCCCTCTTTCCCAAATCCCCATTTTGGGGACCCCCAGCCCCATGGCCCTACTTTGGGCCCCCCCCATATTACCATCTCGGGGGGGGGGTGATTCTGAGCCCATCCCCCATCCCCTCCTTGATCCCCATCCCCCCTTCCCCCCCCCATTTTGGGGGGACCCGCCCTCCCCCCCCCCCCAGCAATCCCTCCCCCACCCCCCCCAGCGATGTCCTCAGCACCCAGCAGTGGCCCCAGGGGGAGGAGGAGGAGGAGGAGAAGGGGAGGGTGAAAACGAGGGGGGGAGGGGAGGGGGCGGAGCCTTCCTGTGGGCTGTTTGGGTTTGTTTTAAGGCCATTCCCAGGAGTTTTGGGCAAAACTCTCCCGGGAGGGACCGGACCCCATGGGGCGGGGGGGGGGCGGCCGCTGGTGCTGTTCGGACCCCCCCGGAACCCCAAAGGTGCGTTCGGATTTGGGGGGGGGGGAGAGAGGGGGGAAAAGGCTCTTTGGGGTGCCCAAAGCTCCCCCAGACTACCGGGGGTGGGGGTGGACTCAGCCCCGTGTGCCCCCCCCCCGCGCCGTGGGAGGGGAGGGGGGGTTGGGGGGGGTCGACGCTCGAAGTGGGGTTCAGGTTATGCTGGGAGGGGGTCCTGGGGGGCGTGTCGGCTGTGGAGTCCGGGAGGAGCTGCGGCAGGGTCGCTGCCCCCAACGGGAAGCGGGGGCGGGGTGGGGTGGTGAAAGGGACCCTCCCCCCGCACCCCAAAATGCCTCCTGCAACCCCACGCGGCCCCCCCCCCCCCGCTGCAGGGGCAGCCCCTAGTGGGGGGAAGTACAACCCTCGGGGGTGGGCTGGGGGCTGCCCCCTCCCCTTCCCCAGCCACTATAGGACCCCACCCCCCCACCCTCCCCGGGCCCTATAGATCTGTAGTGCCCTGTGGGCCCCCCGGCTGATGGCCCAGAGCCAGGGGGACCTATAGGTGCCCCATAGGGAGCTGAATGTCCCTCTGGACGCCTCTGTGTCCCCTGTGGGACCCCTATGGGACCTCTATGTCCCCTCCAAGCCACTCTGTGTCCCATATGGGACCCCTATGGGACCCCTATGGGACCCCTTTGGGACCTGTATGTCCCCTCCAGGCTCCTCTGTGTCCCCTATGGGACCCCTGTGGGACCTATATGTCCCCTCCAGGGATCCCTATGGCCCCTCCCGGCCACTCTGTGTCCCCTATGGGACCTATGTGGGACCTCTATGTCCCCTCCAGGCCACTCTGTGTCCCCTACGGGACCCCTACGGGACCTATATGTTCCCTCCAGGCCACTCTGTGTCCCCTATGGGACCCCTATGGGACCTATATGTCCCCTCCAGGGATCCCTATGTCCCTTCCAGGCTCCTCTGTGTCCCCTATGGGACCTATATGGGACCTCTATGTCCCCTCCAGGCCACTCTGTGTCCCCTATGGGACCTATATGTTCCCTCCAGGCGGCTCTCTGTCCCCTATGGGACCCCTATGGGACCCCTTTGGGACCTATATGTCCCCTCCAGGCCACTCTGTGTCCCCTATGGGACCCCTATGGGACCTATATGTCCCCTCCAGGGATCCCTATGTCCCCTCCAGGCTCCTCTTTGTCCCCTATGGGACCTATATGGGACCTCTATGTCCCCTCCCGGCAGCGCTCTGTCCCTTACAGGCACCCACATGTCCCCTGTAGGCACCTCTGTCACCCCCTGTATGTCCCCCCTAGGCACCTCTGTGTCCCCTCTAGGGACTCACAGGTCCCCTGTGGGGATCTGTCTGCCCCCTATGAACCTGTGTGCTCCCTATGGGACCTATATGTCCCCTATAGGTACAGCTGTGTCCCCTAGAGACGCCTGTGTGTCCCCTGCAGGGACCTGGATGTCCTCGACAGAGACCTGTGTGTCCCCTCTAGGGCCTTGAATGTCCCCTGTAGGGATCTGTGTGTCCCCCCTGGGACCTCCCTGTCCCCCCTGGGTGCCTGTATGTCCCCCCTGGGACCTCTCTGTCCCCTCTGGGTGCCTGTGTGTCCCCATGGGACCTCCCTGCCCCCCCTGGGTGGCTGTGTGTCCCCCCGGGACCTCCCTGTCCCCCCTGGGTGCCTCTATGTCCCCCCTGGGACCTCTCTGTCCCCTCTGGGTGCCTGTGTGTCCCCCCTGGGACCTCTCTGTCCTCCCTGGGTGCCTGTGTGTCCCCCCTGGAACCTCTCTGTCCCCCCTGGGCGCCTGTATGTTCCCCTGGGACTTCCCTGTCCCCCCGGGTGCCTGTGTGTCCCCCCTGGAACCTCTCTGTCCTCCCTGGGTGCCTGTGTGTCCCTCCTGGAACCTCTCTGTCCCCCCTGGGTGCCTGTGTGTCCCCATGGGACCTCTCTGTCCCCCCTGGGTGCCTGTGTGTCCCCCCGGGACCTCCCTGTCCCCCCTGGGTGCCTCTATGTCCCCCCTGGGACCTCCCTGTCCCCCCTGGGTGCCTGTGTGTCCCCCCGGGACCTCCCTGTCCCCCCTGGGTGCCTCTATGTCCCCCCTGGGACCTCCCTGTCCCCCCTGGGTGCCTCTATGTCCCCCCTGGGACCTCTCTGTCCCCCCTGGGTGCCTGTGTGTCCCCCCGGGACCTCCCTGTCCCCCCTGGGTGCCTCTATGTCCCCCCTGGGACCTCCCTGTCCCCCCTGGGTGCCTCTATGTCCCCCCTGGGACCTCTCTGTCCCCTCTGGGTGCCTCTATGTCCCCCCTGGGACCTCTCTGTCCCCCCTGGGTGCCTGTGTGTCCCCATGGGACCTCTCTGTCCCCCATGGGTGCCTGTGTGTCCCCCCTGGGACCTCTCTGGCCGCTGTAGGAAGCTCCTGGGCGCCTACCCCATGCCCTTTCGCCACCTCTCTGTCCCCCTGCAGCCACTCAGGCTGCTGGCACAGGCCCACAGGCACCTGGAGCTCCCTGATAGGGACCTGTGTGTTCCCCCCCGACTGGATGTGTGTGTGTGTGTCCCCCAACAGGGGCCTCTGGGGTCCCGTGCAGCCCCAAGGCTGGGGGCTGGGGGATGTATGTAGTGCCCTACACCCAGGCTGAGGTCCTAGGACCATAGGCACCGACTGCTGACCTATAGGGCCCTATATGTTCCCCTGCAGTGATCTCTACATTCCCCTATAGCCCCCTGGACTGGCTGTCCCAGGGCCACACAGACCTTATGTCCCCTGGGGGACCCAAATGTCCCTTATGACACCTGCCTGTCCCCTCCAGTGACCTCTATAGGCATTTCTATGCCCCCTATATGTCCCCTACAGGCACCTATATAGCCCCCATAGGGATCTCTATGTCCCCCACGGGATCCAAATGTCCCCTATAGGCACTTCTGTGTCCCCTATAGGGATCAATATGTTCCCTATAGGTAACCCTTAGGGATCTGTATGTCCCCTATAATCACTTATATGTGCCCCATAGGGATCTATATGTCCCCCATAAGGATCTATATGTCCCCTCTAGCTACCTCTATGATCCCTATAAGCACCTCTGTGTCCCCCATAGGGATCTATATGTCCCTCCAGGGATATCTCTGTCCCCTATAGGGATCTATATGATGTCCCCCATAGGGATCTATATGTCCCCTATAGACACCTCTCTGTCCCCCATAGGGATCTTTATGTCCCTTATAGACACCTCTCTGTCCCCCATAGGGTTCTGTATGCCCCCTATAGGGATCTCTATGTCCCCTATAGGCATTTCTCTGTCCCCCATAGGGATCTCTATGTCCCCTATAGGCACCTCTATGTCCCCCATAGGGATCTATATGTCCCCCAGGGATATCTCTGTACCCTATAGGGATCTATATGATGTCCCCCATAGGGATCTATATGTCCCCTATTGGCACCTCTATGTCCCCCATAGGGATCTGTAGGTCCCCTATAGGGATCTATATGTCCCCTATAGGGATCTATATGTCCCTCCAGGGATATCTCTGTCCCCTATAGGGATCTATATGATGTCCCCCATAGGGATCTATATGTCCCCTATTGGCACCTCTATGTCCCCCATAGGGATCTGTAGGTCCCCTATAGGGATCTATATGTCCCCTATAGGGATCTATATGTCCCTCCAGGGATATCTCTGTCCCCTATAAGGATCTATATGATGTCCCCCATAGGGATCTATATGTCCCCTATTGGCACCTCTATGTCCCCTATAGGGATCTGTAGGTCACCTATGGGGATCTATATGTCCCCTATTGGCACCTCTATGTCCCCCATAGGGATCTATATGTCCCTCCAGGGATATCTCTGTCCCCTATAAGGATCTATATGTCCCCTATAGGTACCCCTTTGATCCCTATTGGCACCTCTCTGTCCCCCATAGGGTTCTCTGTCTCCCATAGGGGTCTGTATGCGCCCCCCCCCGGGGATCTCTCAGCCCCCTATAGGGATCTATAGGTCCCCTGTGGGACCTCTGTGTCCCGCTGGGGTTAACGAGGGGGGGGCGGGCCCGGGTCGGAGCGGGAGCGAGGTGGGGGGGCAGGAGGAAGAGGAGGAGGATGAAGGCTGCTGCGGGGCGGGGGGGCATTGCTCCGCCAGCTCCTGCAGCGGCAGCAGCTGGGGGTCGCAGCGCTATGAAGGTACCAGGCTGGGGGAGGCACCGGAAATCTCGGGGGTAGGTTCGGAGGGTGTCACTTTTGGGTGTTTTTCCTACGGGGGAGTGGGGGAGGAGGCGTGGAGGGAAACTGAAGCAGCGAGCGCGCCCCCCGTGTCACTGTGGTCCCCCGGTGTCGTCGTCGCGTCCCCCTCCCCACCCCCGCGCTGTGCCTGTCCCGTCCCCGTCCCCCCCCCGGTGACCCCCTCCCGGCCACGGGAAGCTCCGTTCGCGGAAGCCGGGGCGGGTCCGATCCAAGCTCAGGCTCCCGTCGGGCTCCAGAGCCGCTCCTGGACCCCCCCCTCCGGGACAGCCTTCCCCCCCAACCCCTCCCCCGAGCCCCCGCCCCGGGCTGCCCCAGACCCCAGCATGAAGCCCCGGGGCGGTGGGGACCTTGCTGCGGCGTTCGGTCGCCGCGACGGCCCCGGAACGGTACGGAACGGGGGTGGGCGGGATCCGAGGTGGGGGTCACCGGTTGGGGGGTGGGGTGTGCCGTGGGAAGCGAGAGGCACAAGGAAGGGGGGGTGGGGGTCAGCGAGGGGGAGTCTCTGTCTCCCCCCTGATTTGACTCTGCCTCCCCCCTCTCCGCCGTCCTGCCCCCACGCGTGACGCTGGGGGGGGTAGATTTGGGGGGGTGGGGGGTGTCGGGGGTGCTGGGACCTGGACACCCCCCCAAGACTGATGTCCCACGGCCCCCCCCCCCCGCGCTGTGCCCCCATTTTCCCACTCTCCACTCCCCTTCCCCCCCCGTTTCCCACTGCATTTTTGCTGCTTTTCCCACGCCCCCCACGCTGCCCCCTCCACGCTGCCCCCCACGTCCCCCTCCCCTTTTTCCCGCACTTAACCCCCACGCTGCCCCCTCCCAATTTTCCCCTTTCCCCACTTTCTTCTTTTACTGTATTTCCCCCCCCCCCTCCCTCCCCTTTCCCCCACGCCCCCTAACCCCCACGCCCCCACGCCCGTGGGAACCAGCGGGACCGTCCCGTGGGGGGGGTTCAGGCCGCTGCCCCCCGCAGCCCCCCCCCCCCCGGGGCTCCGTTTCCTGGGCTGGTCCCGGCCCCGCTTCCTGCGGAGGGACACAGAGTGCCCGGGGGACACACACGGGGGACACCGAGGGGACACCGGAACCGGGACACGGAGCCCGGTGGGGGGGGGAGGCACCGAGGCGACACCGGGACGCGGGGGCGGGAGGGGGCACGGAGGGGATACCTGGCCCGGGACAGAGGGGGACCAGGCCACGGGGGAGCACCGAGGACACCGGGACCGGGATGTGGGGAGGGGGACACGCCGGGGGCACGCAGGGGATACCTGGAGCGGGACACGCCGGGGGTGACACGGGGCGGGGGTGGGACACACAGAAGGGGAGCAGGATACGGGGGGGGGACACGACGACGACACCGGCAGGAGAGTGGGGACACGGGGGAGGGGGACACAAGAGAGCAGGACACCGTGGGGACACGCGTGGGGGACGCAGGGAGCAGGACGCCGGGGGCGGGGGGAGGGGACACATGGGTGGGACACGGGGGAGGGGACACAGGACAGCGACACGCGCGGGACGTGGGGTGACAAGGCGCGGGGGCACGCGAGGACCAGGACATGAGGGGAAGGGACACGGGGGACGACACGGACACACGAGTGGGGGCACAGAGACAATGACACGGGGGGACGTGGGGGCACACAGGTGGGGAACAGGACACGGGGGGGGGACCCCGTGGGACATATTGGGGGGGGGTCCCGGGGTGGTGTCGCCGTTTCCCCTCACCCCAACTCAGCCTCTGCCGTGCGGGGGGGGAGGGCAGGGTCCGTGCCTCAGTTTGCCCCCGTGGGGTGTTGGGGGCGGGGTCAGCGATGCCGTGGGTGTTCGGGGAAGGGTAGCCCCCCAACCCCTTACCCACTCGTGTCTGTGCCCCCCAGCCCCCCCCACCCCACAGCTTCAGGGAGAAGGCTTTGAGGAGGGGGGGGACCTGCGCTGCCTGCGGGGACACCCTCGGCCCCCAGGGCCTCGTCTGCAGAGGTGACCCCCCCGGGACCCCTCCCCCCCTCCAACCCCCCACTCCGGGACCCCTCCCCAGCCCAGGGACCCACGCGGGGAGGGAACCTGGGGGGGGACGTGCTGGGAAGGGGATTTGGGGAGGGGGAATTGGAGGTGGGGGAGGGTCTGGGGGACTGGAGTGGGGGAGCTGGGAAGGGGGTTCGGGGGACTGGAGTGGGGGGAGCTGGGAAGGGGGTTCGGGGGACTGGAGTGGAGGGGAGCTGGGAAGCGGGTTCGGGGGACGACTGGAGTGGGGGTGGGGGGGTATTTGGGGGGCTGGGCTGCTGGAGTCCGTTGGTGCCACTGGGGGTGCTGGTGGCCTGGACTGGTTTAGCTGGGGGAAGAGGGTTGGGGTCCGGGGGCGGGGGGTGGGGCGTCCTGATGTCCCTTTTGCCCCCACCCCGCAGTGTGCAAGGTCACGAGCCACAAGAGATGCGAGGCCAAGGTGAGGGGGCTGTTGGTGGTCCCACTTTTTGGGGGCGCGGGAGGGGCGCGGGGGTGTGTGGTGTGACAGTGTGGTGTCGTGTGTGCCCCCTCCCCCAGCAGGATGCTCTGGGTTGGGGGGGGGGGAGGGGGGAGTGGTGGTGGTGAAAAATGTCACATCGTGTCCCCAACCTCCCCCCACCCCCCCCGGTGCCCCCCCCCCGCGGTTGTGCAACGCTGGCCTTGGCCGGCGGCCCAGGGCTGCAGCTGGACAAACCGCGGGGGGGGGAGGAATATGGACACGGAGTAGCGGCGGCGGGCGGGGGGTCAGTGTCCCCCAAGGGAGCAGCCAGGTCCTGGGATAGAGCAATGACACTCCCCCCAATAGACCACAGTGACCCCCTCCCCCCAAATAAATCACAGCGACCCCCAAATAAATCACAGCGACCCCCAAATCCAAATATCACAGCGACCCCCAAATATCACAGCGACCCCCAAATATCACAGCGACCCCTCCAAATATCACAGCGACACCCCCCCCGAAATAAATCACAGCGACCCCCAAATATCACAGTGACACCCCCAAAATAAATCACAGCGACCCCCAAATATCACAGCGACCCCCAAATATCACAGCGACCCCCGAAATAAATCACAGCGACCCCCAAATATCACAGTGACACCCCCAAATAAATCACAGTGACCCCCAAACAGACCACAGCGACCCCCAAATAAACAACAGTGACCCCCTCCAATAAATCACAGTGACACCCCCAAATAAGTCACAGCGACACCTCCCCCAGACTAACCACAGTGGGACCCCCAAATAGCCCCCAGTGACTCCCTCCCAAATAAACCCCAATGACCTCCCCCAATAGACCAGGTAACCCCCAAATAAACCCGAGGACCCCCAAATAGACCCCAATGACCCCCAAATAGACCACGGTGACCCCCAAATAGACCACGGTGACGCCCCCAAATAAATCACAGTACCCCCGATAAACCCCCGGCCCCCGAATAAATACCAGTGACCACCCCCAAATAAACAACAGTGCCCCCGAATAGATCACAGTGACCCACCCCCAAATACACCCCCGTGCCCCCATGGGGGTGGGGGCACAAACAGACTCCAGACACCTCCCCCAGATGAGGCGGGGGCGATGTCCATCGCCTCCCCCCACTTTAACCCAACCCCCTCCCCCCCCTCAGTTTCCCCGCGGCTGGAGGAGCAAGGGGGAGCTGTGGGCTGGGTTGGGGAGGGGGGGGTTGGGTTATTGGGGGGGGGGTCGCCCGCCGCCGCAGGGCACTGAAAGGGCTCCTGTGCCGCCCGCGCTATTTTTAGCGCCCCCCGGCAGCCCCGCCCCGGCCGCAGTCAATGGGGGCAGTGTCCCGGCTGGGGAGGGAGCCAAGAGCAACACCGCCCCGGGGGGGGGGCAGGGAGCGGGGGAGGGGAGGGAGGGGTCCTGCCTGAGGGGGGGCGGGGGTGTCCTACTAACGGGAGTTGGGGGGGGGCTCAAAGGAGTCCTGCTGGGGATAGGGGGCTGGGGGCCCTCTATGGGGCTGGGGTCTCTATGGGGCTGGGATCTCATTCTGGGGTCCCTCTATGGGGCTGGGGTCTCTCTATGGGGCTGGGGTCTCTATGGGGCTGGGGTCTCTATGGGGCTGGGGTGTCTCTATGGGGCTGGGGTCTCTATGGGGCTGGGGTCCCTCTATGGGGCTGGGGTCTCTATGGGGCTGGGGTCTCCCCATGAGGCTGGGATCTCCTTCTGGGGTCTCTATATGGGGCTGGGGTCCCTCTGTGGGGCTGGACTCCTTATATAGGGCTGGGGTCTCTATGGGGCTGGGGTCTCTCTGTGGGGCTGGGGTCTCCCCATGAGGCTGGGATCTCCTTCTGGGGTCTCTATGGGGCTGGGGTCCCTCTATGGGGCTGGGGTCTCCCCATGAGGCTGGGATCTCCTTCTGGGGTCTCTATATGGGGCTGGGGTCCCTCTGTGGGGCTGGAGTCCTTATATAGGGCTGGGGTCCCTCTATGGGGCTGGGGTCTCCCCATGAGGCTGGGATCTCCTTCTGGGGTCTCTATATGGGGCTGGGGTCCCTCTGTGGGGCTGGAGTCCTTATATAGGGCTGGGGTCTCTCTATGGGGCTGGGGTCTCTATGGGGCTGGGATCTCCTTCTGGGGTCCCTCTATGGGGCTGGGGGCCCTCTATGGGGCTGGGGTCTCTATGGGGCTGGGATCTCATTCTGGGGTTTCTATGGGGCTGGGGTCACTCTATGGGGCTGGGGTCTCTCTATGGGGCTGGGGTCTCTATGGGGCTGGGGTCTCTCTGTGGGGCTGGGGTCTCCCCATGAGGCTGGGATCTCCTTCTGGGGTCTCTCTATGGGGCTGGGGTCTCTATGGGGCTGGGATCTCATTCTGGGGTCCCTCTATGGGGCTGGGGTCTCTCTATGGGGCTGGGGTCTCTATGGGGCTGGGGTCCCTCTATGGGGCTGGGGTCTCTATGGGGCTGGGGTCTCCCCATGAGGCTGGGATCTCCTTCTGGGGTCTCTATATGGGGCTGGGGTCCCTCTGTGGGGCTGGACTCCTTATATAGGGCTGGGGTCTCTATGGGGCTGGGGTCTCCCTATGAGGCTGGGATCTCCTTCTGGGGTTTCTATGGGGCTGGGGTCACTCTATGGGGCTGGGGTCTCCATATGAGGCTGGGATCTCCTTCTGGGGTCTCTATATGGGGCTGGGGTCCCTCTGTGGGGCTGGAGTCCTTATATAGGGCTGGGGTCTCTCTATGGGGCTGGGGTCTCTATGGGGCTGGGATCTCATTCTGGGGTCCCTCTATGGGGCTGGGGTCTCTCTATGGGGCTGGGGTCTCTATGGGGCTGGGGTCTCTCTGTGGGGCTGGGGTCTCCCCATGAGGCTGGGATCTCCTTCTGGGGTCTCTATATGGGGCTGGGGTCCCTCTGTGGGGCTGGACTCCTTATATAGGGCTGGGGTCCCTCTATGGGGCTGGGGTCTCCCCATGAGGCTGGGATCTCCTTCTGGGGTCTCTCTATGGGGCTGGGATCTCCTCCTGGGGTCCCTCTGGGGCTGGGGTCTCTCTGTGGGGCTGGGGTCCCTCTGGGGCTGGGGTCTCTCTGTGGGGCTGGGGTCTCCTTCTAGGGTCTCTCTATGGGGCTGGGGTCCCTCTGGGGCTGGGGTCTGTCTGTGGGGCAGGGCCCCTCTGTGGGTCTCATTTTGGGGGGGGGTCCCAAGCTGCCCCCCCTCATTTCCCCCCCCCCCGCAGGTGACTTCTCCATGCCAGGCTCTGCCCCCCCCGGAGCTGGTGAGCCTCGGGGGGGGTCCTCGCTCTGTGCCCCCCCCCAGTATCCCCTCGTGACTGTGGGGGGGAGGTCAATGGGGCAGCGACCCCCCCCCAACCCCCCTGCACCCCCAACCCTCTGTGCCCCCCCCCTTGCGACCCCCCCCACCCCCTGTGCCCCCCCAAACCCTCTGCCCCCTCCCCTTTGCCCCCCAGAGGAGGAACACAGCCCCGGTGAGGCGCAGCGAGCACCTGGTGAGACCCCCAAAAAAAGGCGGCCGGACCCCCAGGTGTGCCCCCACCCCCGTGACCCCCTCCCCCCATGACCCCCTCACCCTGTGCCCCCCAGGGCTCCACCAAGTCCCTCAACAGCAGCAGGCAGAGGAACACCCTGCCCAGGTACGGGGCGCTGCGGGGGCACGGGGGGCACAGGGCTCGGGGGCTGGGGGTGGCACAGGGGCTGGGCACAGGGGCTGGGGGCACAGGGCTCAGTGGGGGGCTGGGGGTGGCACAGGGGGCTGGGCACAGGGGGCTGGGGGGGCACAGGGCTCAGTGGGGGGCTGGGGGTGGCACAGGGGGCTGAGCACAGGGGGCTGGGGGGGCACAGGGGGCTGGGCACAGGGGGCTGGGGGGGCACAGGGGTGGGGAAATGCCAAGGGGGGTTGGGGGGCACTGAGAGCAAAGCTCCTGTGGGTGCCATGGCCCAGGGCTGCCTCCTACCCCCCAAGGGTGGGCACTGCCACCATGGGCTGGGTGCCAGGGTGCCATGGTCGGTGCCATGCCCCTAGGGCCGGGTGCCAAGGTGCCATGGCCGGCGCTGCCACCCTAGGATGGGTGCCACAGCCCTGGGCTGGGTACCATCACCCAAGGCCGGGTGCCAAGGTGCCATGGCCGGTGCTGCCACCATGGGCTGGGTACCAGGGTGGGTGCCAGGGTGCCATGGTCGGCGCCATAACCCACAGCTGGGTGCCAGGGTACCAGGGTCGGTGCCAGGGTGCCATGGTTGGTACCATCGTCCATGGACGGGTGCCAGGGTGGGTGCCAGTGTGCCAGGGTGGGTGCCATGTCCCCGGGGCCGGATGCCAGGGTGCCAGGGTGGGTGCCAGTGTGCCATGGTTGGTGCCGTGCCCCCAGTGCTGGGTGCCAGGGTGGGTGCCAGGGTGCCATGGTCGGTGCTGCCACCATGGGCTGGGTGCCAGGGTGGGTGCCAGGGTGCCATGGTCGGTGCTGCCACCATGGGCTGGGTGCCGGGGTGGGTGCCAGGGTGCCATGGTCGGTGCCATGCCCCCAGTGCCGGGTGCCAGGGTACCAGGGTGGGTGCCAGGGTGCCATGGTCGGCGCCATCGTCCATGGACGGGTGCCAGGGTGGGTGCCAGTGTGCCAGGGTGGGTGCCACGCTCGCTCGCCCGCAGGAGCTTCAGCCTGGAGCAGGTGATGGAGAAGGAGTTCGACCTGGACCTGACCTACGTCACCGAGAGGATCATTTGCCTCCGGTTCCCGCCGGCGCTGGACGAGCCCCGGTACCGGCGGCACCTCCGCGACGTGGCGCAGATGCTCAGCTCCCGGCACCGCGAACACTACATGGTCAGGGGGTCAGGGGGCGCCGGGGGGGCAGCCGCGGGGAGAGGAGGGGCAGCTGGGGGAACTGGGGAGAGAGAGGAGGGGAGATGAGGAGGAGCTAAAGGGGAGATGAGGGAGAGAAATCATGGGGAGCTGGGGGAAGCTGGAGGGGAGAGGAGAAGCAGCTGGGGGAGATGAGGGGGAGCTGGGGGTAGGTAAGGGGGAGGTGGAGGGGAGAGGAGGGGGCGATGAAGGAGAGAAGGGGGAGATGAGAAAGAGATGAGGGGAGCCCGGGGGAGATGAGGAGGAGCTGGGGGAAAGCTGGGGGAGAGGAGAGGCAGCTGGGGGAAGTGGAGGGGCAGCTGGGGGAATGAGGGGGAGCTAGGGGTAGATAAGAGGGGCTGGGGGAGATGAGGAGGAGCTGAGGGGAAGCTGGGGGAGAGGAGAGGCAGCTGGGGGAAGTGGGGAAGCTGGGGGAATGAGGGGGAGCTAGGGGTAGATAAGAGGGGGCTGGGGGAGATGAGGAGGAGCTGGGGGAAAGCTGGGGGAGAGGAGAGGCAGCTTGGGGGAAGTGGAGGGGCAGCTGGGGGAATGAGGGGAGCTAGGGGTAGATAAGAGGGAGCTGGGGGAGATGGGGAGGAGCTGGGGGGAAGCTGGGGGGGAGAGGAGAGGCAGATGAAGGAGAGATGGAGGGGAGATGAGGAGGAGCTGGGCGGGAGATGAGGGGGAGCTGGGGAGGGGCGATAAGGGGGGGATGAGGGAAAGCTGGGGGGCAGCTGGTAAGGAACTGAGGGAGAGCTGAGGGGGAGCTGGGGGGCAGCTGGAGGGAGCTGGGGGGAGCTGGGGGAAGTGCCCAGGGGAGGGGAAGGGCAGGGCAGGAGGTCACAGGGACAAGGTGACAGCAGGTGGGGGGCAGCACATTGGGGTCCCCAAGGGGAGGCTGGGGGGCAGCACACAGAGGACCACCGGCGCAGGACGCCCTGGGGACAGGGTGGGCACAGGGTAGGGGTCGTCAGGGGCAGGGTGAGGCCGGGACGCTGGAGCCAGGGCGGGGCCAGGGCGTTGGCATCCTCAGGACGTCTTCGGAGCAGGACAGCAGGGACAGGACGTGGGGACCCTGGGGAGGGGGTGGGGACCCCGGGGAGAGGGCGTGGGGACCCCGGGGAGAGGGCGTGGGGACCCCGGGGACAGGACGTGGGGACCCCCCCCTTACCCCTACGACCCCCCCAAACTCCCCCAGACCCTCCTGACACCAGGCTCCCCCTCAACCCTATGACCCCCTCAGACCCTCCTGACACCACAGACCCCCCCCTTACCCCTACGACCCCCCCAGACCCTCCTGACACCAGACTCCCCCTGACCCCTCTGAACTGTTCAGACCCCTTAGACCCTCCTTGCCCCTCCCGACCCCTTCTTGCCCCCCCCCCAGATTTTCAACCTCTCAGAGAAGCGCAGAGACATCGCTCGCCTGAACCCCAAGGTGAGGGCCCCCCCCTTCTCAAGGGGGGGGGGGGCTGGCTTTTCGGGGGGCGGGGGGGGCGCCTCAGAGTTCTGTTGGGGGGGGAGTAGGGGTCCTGGAGGGGGGGGGGTCTGACAATGCTGTGTTTCCCCCCTCCTCCCTCCAGGTGCAGGATTTTGGGTGGCCAGACCTCCATGCCCCCCCCCTGGACAAGCTCTGCTCCATCTGCAAGGCCATGGAGGGGTGGCTGAGGGGACACCCCCAGAACGTGGCTGTGCTGCACTGCAAGGTGGGGGGCTGGAGGGGCTGGGGGCTAGAGAGGCTGGGGGTATATGGGGCAATGGAGCATGGGGGACTTTGGAGGGGCTGGAGGGGTTGGGGGCTATAGGACCTGGGGTTAATAGGGACTTAGGGGGCTGGAGGTCTATAGTGGCTGGGGTCTATAGGGGCTGGGGGCTACAGGGGCTATGGGGGGCTATGGGGGCTGAGGGGTCTATAGGAGGTCTATAGGGGCTGGGGGCTATAGGGGCTGAGGGGAAGCTATAGGCCCTAGGGGGCTGTAGGGGACTGAGAATATGGGGGCTCTAGGGGTCTATAGGGGCTGGGGGCTATAGGGACTGGAGGGCTCTAGGAGGTCTGTAGGGGCTGGGGGCTATAGGGACTGGGGGTCTAGGAAGTCTATAGGCGCTGGGGGCTATAGGGGGCTATAGGGACTGGGGGCTATAGGGGCTGGGGGCTTTAGGAGGTCTATAGGCGCTGGGGGCTATAGGGGGCTATAGGGACTGGGGGCTATAGGGGCTGGGGGCTATAGGGGCTGGGGGCTCTAGGAGGTCTATAGGGGCTGGGGGCTATAGGGACTGGGGGCTCTAGGAGGTCTATAGGGGCTGGGGGCTATAGGGGCGGGGGCTCTAGGAGGTCTATAGGGGCTGGGGGCTATAGGGACTGGGGGCTATAGGGGCTGGGGGCTCTAGGAGGTCTATAGGCGCTGGGGGCTATAGGGACTGGGGGCTCTGGGAGGTCTATAGGGGCTGGGGGCTATAGGGGCGGGGGCTCTAGGAGGTCTATAGGGGCTGGGGGCTATAGGGACTGGGGGCTATAGGGGCTGGGGGTTCTAGGAGGTCTATAGGCGCTGGGGGCTATAGGGGGCTATAGGGACTGGGGGCTATAGGGGCTGGGGGCTCTAGGAGGTCTATAGGGGCTGGGCGGCTATAGGGGCTGGGGGCTATGGGGGCTATAAGGACTGGGGGTGGCTATAGGGACTGGGGGCTCTAGGAGGTCTATAGGCGCTGGGGGCTATAGGGGGCTATAGGGACTGGGGGCTATAGGGGCTGGGGGCTCCAGGGGCTGGGGGCTATAGGGGATCCATAAGGGCTGGGAGGGAATATAGAGGATGGGGGGCTATAGGGGGTCTATAGGCGCTGGGGGCTCTAGGGACTGGGGGCTATAGGGGTCTATAGGGCACGGGGGGCTCAAGGGGATAGGGGCACATGGGGGAGCTGGGAGGGATATTTGGGGGCAGGGGTGGTCTATAGGGGGCTGAGAGAGGCTATAGGGGACTCAAGGGGGGCCATAGGGAGCAGGGGGGTGAAACTGGGGAGCTGGGGGGGGGGCTCTAGGGGGGATTGGGGAGTTTGGGGCTGCTGGGACGGGGGGGGGGGGGGCACAGGAAATGCTCGGGGTGGGGGTGGGGGTCGCTGGGGTGGGCTCAGGGAACTGGGAGGGACTGGGGGCGGGGGAGGAGGGGGCTGAGGGGACGCTCCGGGGAGGGAGGAGGTGGGGAGGGGGTGGTCCTGACCCCCTCCCGCCCCCCCCCGTGCTCCCCCCAGGGCAGTAAGGGCAAGACCGGGGTGATCGTGGCTGCCTACATGCACTACAGCAAAGTCTCTGCCAGGTTTGGGGGCCGGGGGTCTTGGGGCTGGGGAGGGTCATGGGGGGCTGGGGAGGGGATAGGGGCTGGGGAGTGCAGAGTGACTTGGGAAGCAATGGGGAGGGGGCGGGCAGGGGGTGGGGCCGGGGGAGGGTCATGGGGGTGGAGGGAGTGTGAGAGGGGATGGGAGCAGAAGGTAGGGGGGCAGAAGGGGATTTGGGGGCAAGGGGGTAAAAAGGTGGGGGGCAATGGGGGTCGTATGGGGGCAAAAGGGGGAAGGGGATTTAGGGAGGTGGGGGCAAAAGGGGCACTTGGGGGCAAAAGGGGATTGGGAGGCTTGAGGGTGGGGGCAATGGGGGATGGGGGCAAAAGGGGGATGGGGGAAAAGGACCATGGGGGGATGGGTGATGGGGGCAAAAGGCGGGGTGGGGGTGGGGGCAGAAAGAGATCCGGGGCGGGGGGCAGGGCGTGGGTACAGGGATGCGGGGGGCGTGGACGGCCTCGGGGGGTGGGGGTGGGGCGTCGGGGGGTTCGGGGGGTCAGATGTGCCCCCCCCCGGACCCCCCCCAGCGCGGACCAGGCCCTGGGCACCTTGACCATGAGGAAGTTCTGCGAGGAGAAGGTGGCGGCGGCGCTGCAGCCCTCCCAGAGGAGGTGCGGCCCGGGGCGGGGGCTGGGGGCGCTGGGTGCCGTGGGTGCTGGGTGCCATGGGTGCCTTGGGTGCCATGGGTGCTGGGTGCCATGGGTGCTGGGTGCCATGGGTGCCTTGGGTGCCATGGGTGCTGGGTGCCGTGGGTGCTGGGTGCCATGGGTGCCTTGGGTGCCATGGGTGCCCTAGGTGCTGGGTGCCATGGGTGCTGGGTGCCATGGGTGCCTTAGGTGCTGGGTGCCATGGGTGCTGGGTGCCATGGGTGCCTTAGGTGCCATGGGTGCTGGGTGCCATGGGTGCCTTGGGTGCCATGGGTGCTGGGTGCCATGGGTGCCTTAGGTGCCATGGGTGCTGGATGCCATGGGTGCCTTGGGTGCCATGGGTGCTGGATGCCATGGGTGCCTTAGGTGCTGGGTGCCATGGGTGCTGGATGCCATGGGTGCCTTGGGTGCCATGGGTGCCCTAGGTGCTGGGTGCCATGGGTGCCTTAGGTGCTGGGTGCCATGGGTGCTGGGTGCCATGGGTGCCTTAGGTGCTGGGTGCCGCGGGTGCTGGGTTCCATCAGTGCCACGGGTGCTGGGTACCACGGGTGCCATGGGTGCTGGGTGCCATGGGTGCCACGGGTGCTGGGTTCCATGTGTGCTATAGGTCCATCAGTGCCACGGGTGCTGGGTACCACGGGTGCCACGGGTGCTGGGTGCCATGGGTGCTATAGGTCCTGGGTGCCACGGGTGCTGGGTGCCATGGGTGCTATAGGTCCTGGGTGCCATGGGTGCTGGGTGTCATGGGTGCTATAGGTCCTGGGTGCCATGCGTGCTGGGTGCCATGGGTGCCACGGGTGCTGGGTGCCATGGGTGCTATAGGTCCTGGGTGCCATGGGTGCTGGGTGTCATGGGTGCTATAGGTCCTGGGTGCCATGCGTGCTGGGTGCCATGGGTGCCACGGGTGCTGGGTGTCATGGGTGCTATAGGTCCTGGGTGCCACGGGTGCTGGGTGCCACGGGTGCCATGGGTGCTGGGTGCCATGGGTGCTATAGGTCCTGGGTGCCATGGGTGCTGGGTGCCATGTGTGCTATAGGTCCTGGGTGCCGCGGGTGCTGGGTACCACGGGTGCCATGGGTGCTGGGTGCCACGGGTGCCATGGGTGCTGGGTGCCATGGGTGCTATAGGTCCTGGGTGCCGTGGGTGCCACGGGTGCTGGGCGCCACGGGTGCTGTGCCCCCCAGGTACATCTCCTACTTCTCGGGGCTGCTCTCGGGCTCCATCCGGATCAACAGCAGCCCTCAGTTCCTGCACCACGTCCTGCTCCCGGCCCTGCCTGACTTCGAGCCTGGCACCGGTCCGTGGGGACCCCTCCCCCGCAGCCCTCCCCGCCCTGCACCCATCCCCCTCCCCCAGCCCCTCCTTCCCCCACGACCCCCTCACTTCTAATCCCCCCTCCCCCCCCCCCCCCCGCAGGCTTCCAGCCCTTCCTCAAGATCTACCAATCCATGCAGCTGGTTTACACCTCGGGGGTCTAGTGAGTGCCCCCCCCCCCGCACCCCAAAGGGCCTGGGGAGGTTGGGGGGGGGGTCCTGGGGATTCCCCCCAAAAGGTTTTTCGCGCCCTCAACTCCCCCTCCCCCCCCCCGCAGCAGCACCTCCGACCCCAGCCCCCAGAACCTCTGCGTGAGCCTGGAGCCTGCACTGCTGCTGAAGGGAGATGTGATGGTGAGGGGGCGGGGGGGCGCGGGGACAAGGGGAGGGGCCAGAGGATGTGAGTGGGAGGGGAAAGGATGGGTGAAGGGGGGGGCAAAGAGGGGAAGAGGGGCTAAAGGGGGTGCAGGGGGCAAAGAGGGAGAAGGGGGGCAAGAGTGGGACTAAAAGGGGGAGGGGGCTAAAGGAGGGGGCAAGGAGGGGGCAGAGGAGGGGCAAAGGTGGACAAGGGGGTAAAGGGGGGCAAAGGGGGAAAGGGAGGGGGCAGGAGGGAGAATGGAGGTGACCGGGGGCTGCCCCGGGCCGGGGCGGGCGGTGCCAGCCTGGCGGGCTGCGCCTTGCACGTTCGTGTGCGCCCCCTGCAGGTGAAGTGCTACCACCGGCGGGCGCGGGGGGCCGCGAGGTGGTGTTCCGAGCCCAGTTCCATACCTGCACCCTGCACAGCCCCCGCCTGGCCCTGCGCAGCACCGAGCTGGATGAGGCCTGCAGAGGTGCGGGGGGCAGGAGGGGCGCGGGGGGCTGGGGGCGTGGGAAAGTTTGGGGGCAGGCGGGAGGGAAAGGGAGGGGTTCTTGAGGGGGAGGAGGTTGGGGGCAGGAGGGGAGGGAAATGGAGGGGTTTGGGGTCTGGGGGATAGGAGGGTGCAAAATGGGGGTTGGGGTCTGGGGGCAGGAGGAGGCGCGGTGGGGGACGGGGACACGGGGTGTGGGGTTTGGGGGCAGGAGGGTGCACAGTGGGGGGTGGGGGTCTGGGGGCAGGAGGGGGTGGGGGTTAGGGGGCTGCGAATAGGGTGGGGGGCAGTAGGGGAGGGAAATGGAGGAGATTGGGGTCTGGGGGACAGGAGGGTGTGGGGGGCACGGGAAGGTGGGGGGTGGGGTTTGGGGGCTGGGAGGAGGTTGGGGGCAGGAGGGTGCAGAGTGGGGGTTGGGGGTCTTGGGGGTCTGGGAGGATTTGGGGGCGCGGTGGTGGGGGGCAGGGCGCTGTTGGGCTCTGGGGTCCGGGGGCTGCAACCACAGGGGCGCGGGGCGGCTTTGGGGGTCAGGAGGGTGCAAGGTAGAGGCGTGGAGGGATTTGGGGGAGGGGGGGCGCCGGGAATTTGGGGAGGGGGCGAGGCGGGGGGAGGGGGCTTAGGGGTGGGAGGAGTGCGAAGGGTGCAAAGACTTTGGGGGAGGGAGGAAGGTTTGGGGGATGCCGGCCGGGGGAGCAGAGGAAAAGGGGGGAAGCAGAGGAAAAGGGGGGTCGGGGCTGTGTGTCCCCCTCCCCTTATAGCGCCCCTCCCCCCGTGACACCCCCAGACGATCGCTTCCCCTTCGACGCCAGCGTGGAGTTCATCTTCTCCTCCGGCCCCGAGAAGATCAAAGGTTAGGCTGGGGGACAGGAAACACTTGGGGTCGCCCCCTCCTCCCCCCCGGAGGCACCCCAACATCCTGACACCCCCCTCCCCACCCCCTCCCCCAGGCTGGCCCCCCTTCCAGAGCCCCCCCAGCGTCACCATCGACCTCAGCGTGGGGGACCCCGCGGTGCGCTGGGACTCCTATGAGGGCTTCAACCTGCGCCATGAGGACAGCCTGGAGGGTACGGGGCGGGGGTCGTGAGGGAGGGGGGTCCCGCGTTTGGGGGGGGTAGCATGAGGAGTGAGGGTCCCCCACATTTTGGGGGTCTGTATGGGTCCACTCGTGCGGATGTGGGTGCCCCCCCCTCCCCAACATGGTTATTAGGGACCACCCTCCCCCCCCGGGCTGTCCCCACCGTCACGACTCCCCCCCCCGCAAAAAGAATTCCCCCCCCCCAATTCTGAGTCCCCCCCATCCCCATATAGGCACTCGTGGGGATGGGGGTGCCCCCCCCCCCCAAATTCCTGCGGTGTCGTCCCCCCCCCCCCAATATGGGTGTTAGGACCCCGGGCTGTCCCCACTGTGCCCCCCCCCGGCGAAAGGTTCTCCCTCTCCCCATTCCTGGGGTGCACATTCCCAGTGCCCCCCCCAATGGGGGGGGCTTATTTCGGGGGGGGGGTAGATGGAGGGGGCTGGAATTTGGGGGGCTTGGGGGGGAAGCATTGAGGGGGAGGGTATTTGGGGAGGGGGTAGATGGGGGAAAGAAGCAGGGGGGGTTTGGGGAGGGGGGGTTTGCTGAGGAGGGGTCTTAGGGGGCTGCCCCCCCCTCACCGTGTGTGTGCCCCCCCCCCCAGAGCTGCCCCACACTCGGGGGCCGGTGGACGGCAGCCCCTACGCCCGCGTGCAGAGGAGGAGGGACCCCAACCCCTGGCCCCCCGGCGGGGGAGGGGGCAGGAACTCCCCGGACCCCCCCCTCGACTACCCCCGACCCCCCCAAAGCGACGGCGGCGGCGCCGAGGCGGAGCCCCCCGCCCCCCACCGCCGCCCCCCGCCCCCCACCGCCGCCGAGCGCCAGGAGCTGGAGAGGCTGCTGGGGGGGTTCGGGGTGCGGGGGGGGGGCCTGGGGGAGAGGGAGACCCCAAGCCTGGGGGGGGAGACCTCCCCCCGTGGCACCCCCGCGGCGCAGGGGACCCCACAGCCCACGGGAGCCTCCCAGCCTATGGGAGCACAGCGCACTATGGGGGGGCCCTCCCGGCCCACGGGGCCCCCCCGACCCACGGGACCCCCCCGACCCACGGGGCCCCCCCGGCCCACGGCCTCCCGGCCCCCCACGGGACCCCAACCCCCTACGGGAGCACAGCGCCCTACGGGGGGTCCCCAACTTCCTACGGGACCCTCACCCCCCACGGGACCCCCCCGGCAGCCTACGGGGGGACCCCAACGGCCTGCGGCTCCCCCTCGTGCCACGGGACCCCCCCCTCGGCCTATGGGACCCCCACTTCCTACGGGGGCACCCCCACATCCCACGGCACCCCAGCGTCCTACGGGGGGACCCCCACGTCCTACGGGACCCCCACAGGGCCCTGCCGGGGGTCCCCAATCTCCCCTGGGACCCCAACCCCCTACAGCACCCCAACATCCCCCGGGACCCCCATATCCTACGGGACCCCCCCCTCCCACGGGACCACGGCACCCTACGGGGGGTCCCCAACGTCCCACGGGACCCCCACACCCTACGGGACTCCCCCCCAGTGCCACGGGACCCCGGCACCCTGCGGGGGGTCCCCGACCCCCTACAACCCCCCCACGTCCCACGGGACCCCCACACCCTACGGGACCCCCCCCCCGTGCCACGGGACCACAGCAGCCTGCGGGGGGTCCTCCCCAGCCCCCTACGGGGGGTCCCCCAAATCCTACGCCCCCCCCCTGTGCCGCCGAGCCAGCCTGGCCCCCCCCCCTTGCTCCTGCCGCCCCCGCCCCGACGGCCCCCCCCGCTATGGGGCTGAGGGCAGCCTGGGGGAGCCCGGGGGGGTCCCCGAGAGCCGAGGGGGGGTGGAGAAGCGGGGGGTGCAGCGCTCGCTCTCCGAGGGGGGGCCCCCATACGGCTACGGCCGCAGGGCGGGGGGGGTCCTGCTGCTGGAGGAGCTGCGCCCCCCCCTCTGCCCCTGCCAGGACTGCCAGGGCTGGGGGGCGGGGGGGGGAGGGGAGAGCTGCCTGCCGCCCCCCCCCCAGCTCTACGGGGGGCGCTTGGAGCACTGGGGGGGTCCCCTTCGCCCCCCGGCTCCCGGGGAAGCCCCGGAGCCCCCCCCCTGCCCGCGCTGCGCTCGCTCCGGCTTCGCCTTGGGCTTAGGGAGGGGGGGGGCGGCCCCCCCCCGGCCCCTCGCAGCCCCCCGGGACCTGTACTGCAAAGGGGGGGACGACGACCCCCCCGCGCTGGAGACCAGAGAGGGCTACGGAATCCCCGGGCAGCCCGACCCCCCCCCACGGCCCTCCGGTGAGCGGGGGCAGGGGGACTGGGGGAGGGGATGGGCACTGGGGGTGGGATGGGGATAATGGGGGATGGGGGCACCGGGGGTCATTGGGGCTATCGGGGGTGGGCTGTTGGGGGTGGATGCGCCCCCATGCCTGTAAAGGGACTGCTGGGAGGCCTGGGGCTTGCTGGAGGGGTCTGGGGGTGAGGGGGTCCGGTAGTCACAGAGGGCATGGGGGGCGGAGGGCTTTATGGGGGGCTCCTGGGTGGGAGGGGGTTAGTGGGGATCCCCCGATGCTGAGAGGATCTCCCCCCTTTTCTCTCTCTCTTTCTCTCCCCCCCCCCCAGAGCCCAGGAGCCCAGCCGAGGGGGCCTTGGGGTGCCCCCGAGGGCCCCAACTCCCTGCGCCGCCCCCCCCCCCGCGAGCTGGGGGCTGGAAGCTGTCCCGACAGCCCAGCCCCCCCCAGCGGCCCCCAGGGGGTCCAGCCGAGCCCCCTCCCAGCAGCCCCCACGGGGGTCCTGCTCCCCACCCCTTCCTTCCCTTTACCAACCAGCTACTACGAACCCCCTTCCAACCCCCCCTGCCGGAGAAACGTCACCCCCCGGCCCCGGGGGGGCCCCGGGACCGAGCTTCCTCCCCCCCCCAAGCCGGCAGCCCCCATGGGGGGCAGGACCCCCCCGAGGAGGGGTCCCCCGGGGGGGTCACCTTTGTGCAGGACACCTCCAAGTTCTGGTTCAAACCAGGACTCTCCCGGGACCAAGGTAGGGGCTCGGGGGGGGGGGTGATGGAGGGGGATCCCCCCCGAGTGGGGGGGCCACTCAGGAATTTGGGGGGGGGTCTCCCCACAGCTGTAGCCCTGCTGAAGGGGAAGGCTCCGGGGTCCTTCCTCATCCGCCAGAGCAGCTCCTTCCAGGGGGCTTACGGCCTGGCCCTCAAGGTGGCAACGCCCCCCACTGCGCCCCCAAAAGGTAAGGACCCCCCCGCACCTAACCACCCCCAAAAGGTAAGGACCCCCCCTGCACCTACCCCCCAAAAGGTAAGGACCCCCACACCTAACCACCCCCCCCAAAAGGTAAGGACCCCCACACACACTGCGCCCCCAAAAGGTAAGGACTCCCCCACCTGACCACCCCCAAAGCTATGGACCCCTCCCCACTGTGCCACCCTCCCCGAAGCTAAGGACCCCCCAGACCCAGCTATCCCCCTGACCTGTGACCCCCTCCCCCCTGCCCAGCAGCCCCCTCAGCCCCTGGCAGCACCCAACCCCTCCCCCAGCACCCCATAGCTTCCTCCCCAGCACCCTATAGCCCCCCAGCACCCCATAGCCACCCCCAGCACCCCATAGCCCCCCAGCACCCTATAGACCCCCCAGCACCCCATAGCCCCCCAGCACCCCATAGCCCCCCAGCACCCTATAGACCCCCCCTAGCACCCCATAGCCCCCCCAGCACCCCATAGCCCCCCCAGCACCCCATAGACCTCTCTCCTGGGGGTGGTCATCAGTGGGTGCAGACCTCTGGGTGTGTGCCAGGGGTGGTGGAGTACCCATGGGTGCTGGGTGTGTCCTGGGGGGGGAAAAGGCACCCATAGGTGCCGACTTCTGTAGGTGTCTGAGGGGTGTCACCCATGGGTGCCGACCTCTGTCTTGGAGGAGGAGAGCACCCATGGGTGCTGGGTGTGTGCTGGGTGGGTGGGGGAGGCACCCATGGGTGCTGACTTCTGTAGGTGTCTGTGGCTGTCACCCATGGGTGCTGACTGCTGTCTTGGAGGGGGAGGGCACCCATGGGTGCTGACCTCTGTAGGCGTCCGGGGTGGGTGGGACACCCATGAGTGCTGAGTGTGTCCTGAGGTGGCCACCCATGGGTGCTGACCTCTGTCTTGGGGGGAGAGCACCCATGGGTGCTGGGTGTGTCCCGGGGGAAGACCCATGGGTGCTGACTTCTGTAGGTGTCTGGGAGGTGTCACCCATGGGTGCCGACCTCTGTCTTGGAGGGGGAGGGCACCCATGGGTGCTGAGTGTGTCCTGGGGGAGGCACCCATGGGTGCTGACCTATGTAGGTGTCTGTGGCTGTCACCCATGGGTGCTGACCGCTGTCTTGAGGGGAGGAGAGCACCCATGGGTGCTGAGTGTGTCCTGGGGGAGGCACCCATGGGTGCTGACCTATGTAGGTGTCTGTGGCTGTCACCCATGGGTGCTGACATCTGTCTTGGGGGGAGGGCACCCATGGGTGCTGGGTGTGTCGGGGGGGTGGAGGCACCCATGGGTGCTGACCTCTGTCCTGGGGGCGGGGGATGACACCCATGGGTGCTGACCTCTGTAGGTGTCCAGGGTGGGTGGGTGTGTGGGGCACCATGAGTGCCGAGTGTGTCCCGAGGGGGGCACCCATGGGTGCTGACCTCTCTCCCTGTGCCCCCCCCCTCATTCAAGGGGACCCCCAGGAGCAGCTGGTTCGACACTTCCTGATCGAGACAGGGCCCAGGGGGGTGAAGATCAAGGGGAGCCCAGAGGAGCCCCACTTCGGTGAGGGGGGGGGACACACACTCCGGGGGCACTTCGGGGGGGTCCAAGGAGGGTTTTGGGGGGAGGGTCCCTGACTGTTTTTTGCCCACCCCCACTCCCCCCAGGCAGTCTGCCAGCGCTGGTCCTGCAGCACTCCATCAACCCAATCTCCCTGCCCTGCCCCCTCCTCATCCCCAGCAAAGGTGAGTGACCCCCTCGAATTACCCTGACCCCCCGAATTACCCTGACCCCCGAATTCTCCTGACCCCCGAATTACCCTGACCCCCGAATTCTCCTGACCCCCAAGTAATTGTGACCCCCAATTACTGTGACCCCCCAAATTATCCTGACCCCCAAGTAATTGTGACCCCCAATTACTCTGACCCCCGAATTATCCTGACCCCCAAGTACTGTGACCCCCCCAATTGTGACCCCCCAATTACTGTGACCCCCGAATTACTGTGACCCCCAAGTAATTGTGACCCCCCATTATTGTGACTCCCCCTGAATTCTCCTGACCCACCAATTACTCTGACCCCCGAATTCTCCTGACCCCCAATTACTGTGACCCCCAAGTTATTCTGACCCCCAAATTATTTGACCCCTCCTAATTATCGTGACCCCCTAATTACTGTGACCCCCAAATTATTGTGGGGCCCCCCAATTACTGTGACCCCCAAATTATTGTGACCCCCAAACTATTGGACCTCCCCAAATTATCGTGACCCCCAATTGTTGTGACCCCCAAATTACTGTGCCCCCAAATTATTATGACCCCCTCCATAATTACTATGACCCCCGAAATTATTGGACCCCCAAACTACTCTGCCCCCCAATTGTTGCGGCCCCCAAATACAACCCTATGCCCCCTGCCCCCAAGCCACAGACCCCAGACCCCCATTCACCAACACCTCACCCCCAATTCATGCACCCCCAAATCCCTGCCCCCTCCCTCCCCCCCCAGACCTGCTGGAGGAGGGTCTGGAGGTGCCAGTGCCCCCCAACATGAGCACAGCTGCAGACCTCCTGCGCCAGGGAGCTGGTGGGTACCGGGGGCACCGGGAGGCGCTGGGGGCACTGGGGTGGAGGTTGGGGGCAATGGGATGGGGATGGGGGCACTGGGGTGGAGGTGAGGGGCAATGGGGGCTGGGGGCACTGGGGTGGAGGTGAGGGGCAATGGGGGGACTGGGGGCACTGGGGTGGAGGTGGGGGCACTGGAGGGAGTTGGGGGCACTGGGGTGAGACTGGGGGCACTGGGGTAGAGTTGGGGGCACTGGGATGGGGCTGGGGGCACTGGGGTAGGTGGGGGGCTCTGGGATGGGGCTGGGGGCACTGGGGTAGAGTTGGGGCACTGGGATGGGGCTGGGGGCACTGGGGTAGAGTGGGGGCTCTGGGATGGGGCAGGGGTGTCTGGGGGGTCTGTACCCCGGTTGCAGGGGGGGTCTGTAGCCCGGTTCCAGGGGGGGGCTGTACCCCGGTTGCAGGGGGGGGCTGTAGCCCGGTTCCAGGGGGGGGCTGTACCCCAGTTCCAGGGGGGGGTCTGTACCCCGGTTTCAGGGGGGGTCTGTACCCCGGTTCCAGGGGGGGTCTGTAACCCGGTTGCAGGGGGGGGCTGTACCCTGGTTTCAGGGGGGGTCTGTACCCCGGTTCCAGGGGGGTCTGTACCCCGGTTCCAGGGGGGGGGCTGTACCCCGGTTATTGGGGGGCCGTACCCCGGGTTGGGGTCCGGGAGGGTCGGTCCGGGGGGTCACAGCGCCCCCTGCCCGCAGCCTGCAGCGTCCTGTTCCTGGGCTCGGTGGGCACCGAGTCCCTGACCGGGCCTCAGGCGGTGGCCAAGGCCGCGGGGGAGCTGCTGGGGGGGCAGCTGCTGGGGGGCTCCCCGCGGCCCCCCCCCTGCACTGTGCACTTCAAGGTCTCGGCTCAAGGCATCACCCTGACGGACAGCCAGAGGAAGTGAGCCCCCCACCCACCCCTGAGACCCCCCCCGCGACACCCCCACTGCCCCTGAGACCCCCCCGCGACCCCCCACTGCCCCTGAGACCCCCCCGCGACCCCCACTGCTGAGACACCCCCCCCGAGCCCTGAGACCCCCAGCGACCCCCTGCCCCTGAGACACCCACCGTGAACCCCTACATCCCCCAGACCCCTGAGACCCCCCTGCGGGACCCCAACCCCCAGTGCCCACAGAACCCCGACCCCCCCCCGCACCCCTGAGACCCCCATGACCCCCGTTCCCCACCCCCGCCCCACCTCCCAGTGCCCCCCTCCTCTCCCATGGACCCCTGAGAACCCCTGATCCCCCAACACCCCTGAGACCCCCTGGGACCCCCACCCCAGACCCCTAAGACCCCCTGGGACCCCCGATCCCCCCTGCCCCACCTCCCAGTGCCTCCAGACCCCCTCTGCTCCCACGGACCCCTGAGACCCGCACCGCGATCCCCAACACCCCTGAGACCCCCCAATCCCCCAATACCCCCGAGACCCCCGCGGCGTCCCCCAGACCCCTGAGACCCCCCACCTTCCCCCCCTCGTGTGCCCCCCCACCCCCTCCCCGTGTCCCCTCGCCCCCAGACTCTTCTTCCGCCGCCACTACCCAGTCCCCAGCATCACCTTCTGCAGCACCGACCCCCAGGACCGCAGGTAACGGGGCGGGGGGGACATTATGGGGGGGGGTCGTACACCTTAGGGGGAGGGGCACACATGGGGGGGGGTCACCTGCTTCACGCCCCCTTGAACCCTTTCCCCCCCCCCTAAATTCCTTCCCCCCCCTCCCAGATGGACGAATCCGGACGGAACCACCTCCAGGTGAGTCCTGAATGGACGGCGATGGGGGGCGGGGGGGAGGATGTTGGGACCCCTCCCTCTAAACCAACCCTGAGGGGCTGAGTGTTGGGGACCCCCCCCCCCCGAAAGATTTGTGTCTCCCTCCCACCCTCCCCTCCCTTGCTCAGGATCTTTGGCTTCGTGGCCAAGCAGCCGGGGGGGCTGGGGGGCAACTTGTGTCACCTCTTCGCCGAGCTGGACCCGGAGCAGCCGGCCAGGGCCATCGTCACCTTCATCAGCAAGGTGCTGCTGGGCACCCACCGCAAGTGAGGGGGGGGGGGCTGCACCGTCCCGACCCCCCACCCCCTCCCAGGGCGAGGCGAAGGGGGTGGGGGGCAGCTGAGACCTCCCCCCGAACCCCAACCCCTTCGTTTTGAGGCTGAGCTGAGGCGGAACTGACCCCAGGTGGAGAGGAGAGGATGGAGAGGGGAGATGGGGTTTGAGGGGGGGATTCGAGGGGAGGGGTCATCAGCGGGGACTCCCCCCCACGGAAAAGTGAGGGGTGGGGGTGAGGGGGAGCTAAAGGACCCCTCCCACCCCCTGGTGGCCCCCCCCGGAGCCCCCCTCCCCGATATTTGAGTTGGGGGGCAGCTGAGCCCAGGTGGAGAGGAGAGAGGAAGATGGTTTTTAGGGGGTCATCAGCAGGACGCCCCCTCCCCCGGGAAAATGAGGGGTGGGGGGTGGTCTATTAGCTGCCCCCCACCCTTGATGGCCCCCCCGGACCCCTTCCCCCCGCCATATTTTGAGGCTGAGCTGGGGGGGGAGCTGAGCTTAGGTGGAGAGGAGGGAGGAGAGGGGAGGGGGAGATGGATTTGGGGGCGGGGGGGTGGTGGTCAGGAGGAGGCCACCAGCGGGACCCCCCCTAGCAAAAAAAGGAGGTGGGGGGTGGGGAGAAGCTGATAGAACCCCCTCGGCCCCCTACCCCCCCCCGCTGATATTTTGGGGCTGGGGGGGGAAGGGTCTGAGGCCAGAGGTGAGGCTGGAGAGGGCAAGGATTTGGGGAGGGGGTCTCGGGGTGGGGAATAAATCTGAGTCTATTTTTGTGTCAGAAAAGCTTTTATCAGATATGGATTATATGGGGGGGGGCACGGAAGTGTATTTTTAAAGGGGGTGGGGGTGTGTCTGGGGTCACGTTGAAGCCCCCCCTATTTTCTCCCTGTGTGCAAATGGCGACGAAGGAACCGACCCCAGGCTCTGCCTCCTGCTTCCTGCGCCGCAGCTCCCGGGGCGGGGACACAGCCTGGGCCCTGGGACACCCCCCCCCCGGCACGGGGACCCCCCCTGAAGGGTGGGACCCCCCCCCCAAGGAATCAGTGGGAGACCCTCCCCCCCGCCCCCCAAGCCGAGACCTTCCCTCCCCCCCCACCCCCAAGCCTGGATGAGAAGGTCCCAGGGTGGGGGGGGAGGGGGAGGTGGGAGCCCCCTCGAAATGAGAGACCACCACCCAAAGTGGGGACCCCCTCAAAATGGGAACGCCCCCTCCCAAAATGAGGACCCCCACCATGGGCTCATGGGGAGACCCCCTCAAAATGGGGACACCCCCTCCCCCTCCAGAACCAGGATGAGAAGCTCCCAGGAGGGATCAGTGGGAGATCCCCCAAAAATGGTGACACCCCCAAAATGGGGCCCCCCAGCATGGGGTAATTGAGACCTCCCCCCTCAAAATGGGGACCCCCCCTAAATGGGTGGATGGGAGGCCAAGGGTGGGCTTAAAATTGGGGGGGGGGGAGGAATGAGTGCTCCACACCCCCCCCAGGATGGGAGACCCCCAAAATGAGACCCCCTCCCCATAATGGGCCCCCCTTCCCCCCCACGATGAGGCTCCCCCCCAATAATAGGGACCCCCCCCCATAATGGGGACCCCCCCTAATGAGACCTCAACCAGGACCCCCCCCCCCCCCCCAAGCAGGGCTCCCTGGGGGGTGGGGGGGGTCCCTATTACATTCACCAACTGGGGATGGAGCCACCCCAACACTTTTTTGGGGGGGGAGGGTCCCCAACACTGTACAACCCCTCTTTCCCCCCCCCATTATTGTTTCTCGGGGGGGGGGGTGTGTCCCCAAAACTCAATCAGTGCAGGGCTGAGCCCCCCCTCCAAGAACACAACACCGGGGGGGGGAAGGGGAAGGGGGAAGGGTTTCAAGGAAGAGGTTTAAAGTGGGGAGGGGGAGGGCTGAGGGGGATAGATGGGAACCCCCCCCTATAAAAATAAGGGGGGGACCCCCCCCAAAAAAAGGTAATAAGGGGGGGACCCCCCCCCCCGTGTTTAGCCGCTGAGGGGGTGCAGATCCACCTTGACCTTCTCCCCGCTGCTCAGCATCCCCACGGTGGGGAAGTAGCCCCCCAGGGGCACCACTGCCTCCTTCTTGCCAATGATCTTCCCATTGCGAGTGAAGAACACCTGGGGGCCTGGGAATTAATTTGGGGGAAGGGGTTGGACCCCCAAAAGGGAAAAATCAGAGGGGGTCAGGGGTTAAGGAGGAAGGGGAGAAGGAAGAGGGAGGGGGATAGGGGGTTGGGAGGTTTAGAAGGAGTTGGGAGGTTTAGGGGGTTGAGAGTGGCATAGAATAATTGAGGGGGCACAGAATAATTTGGGGGAGGAGGGAAGGGTTGGACCCCCAAAAAGGAGAAAATTAAAGGGGGGTCAGGGTTAAGGAAGGAGGAGAAGGGGAGAAGGAGGAGGGGAGGGAGAGGGGGATGGAGATGGCTTCAGGGGAGGTTATTGGGGGTGTAATATTTGGAGGGGTCCTTTTTGGGGTGGGGGCACAGAATAATGGGGGCAGACAGGAAAGGATGACCCCCAAAATATAATGGGGGAGGGGTTAAGGAGGGGGAGAGAAGGGGGAGGGGAGGGAGAGAAGGGGATGGGGAGGAGGAAGAGGATGAGGTTGGTTCAGGGAGGTTATTTGGGGGAAATACTTTGGGGAGGGGTCCTTTTGGGGGCACAGAATAATGGGGGGCAGGAAGGATGACCCCCAAATATAATGAGGGGGAGGAGTTAAGGAGGGGGAGGGGGAGAAGGGGGAGGGGGAGGAGAGAGAGGGGATGGGGAAGAGGATGAGGTCAGTTCATGGGGGGCCAAATATTTGGGGGAGGGAGGTCTTTGTTTTGGGGGCCAGCTCCCTTACCACCACCTTCCTGCCCTCGTGCTCCTGCTCCATCTCTTCCCCATCCTCCTCTTCCTCCTCCTCCTCTTCCTCCTCCTCCTCCTCCTCCTCCTCCTCCTGGGGCAGGTACAGGACGTTGCGCAGCCGCCGGGCCCGCAGCTCGCTGCCCTCGCAGGGGTCGTCGCTGTCGCCTTTTGGGGGCAAGGGGGTTTGGGGGCGGGGGAGGACACACAGAGGTTGGTGACACTCTGGGACCCCTCCCCCAAAATCAGACCCCAATATCCCCTTGAGGGGGGGTCATATATGGGGGGGGGGGGGCTCATGTTTTAGGGCAGGAGCAGAGGGAGCACAACTAAAGCCACTGAGGAGGATGGGGAAGGGGTGGGGGGGGGGTGATGACAAAGACCCCTGAGACCCCTCCCCAAATTACAGAGTGGGGGTCCCAGACCCCAAATATCCCCTTGGGGGGGCTCACACTGGAGGGAGGGGGGCTTTTTAGGGGAGGACTCATGTTTTAGGGGTGGGGGAGGGTCAGGCCGAGCACAACCAGAGCAAACCCAAAGCACTGAGGAGGATGGGAAAAGGGGGGGGTAATGACAAGGACTGCTGAGACCCCTCCCCAAATTACAGAGTGGGGGTCCCAGACCCCAAATATCCCCCTGGGGGGGGGGTGTTCACATTTAAGGGGGGGGGTTGGGGCTCATGTTTGGGGGGGTGAGGGGGAGTCAGGCTGAGCACACCCAGAGCAAACCCAAAGCACTGAGGAGGATGGGGAGGGGAGGGGCGGTGATGACAACGACCCCTGGGACCCCCCCCCGGGACCCCCCAGGACCACCCCAGGACCCCCCCGGGACCCCCCCCAGGGCTTTACCTTCGCTATCCAGGCTGTAGTCCCTGGGGAACATGATCCCACAGCCCATGATGTCCCCCTTGTAGCACCGGGGGCCGAAGGGGTCTCCGACGCCGCTGCCGTGGAAGATTTTGCCGTCGTCTGGGGGGGGGGCACAACAAAAAGGTCACGAGGACACCCCCACCCCCCCCAAACACTCGGGGTGAGGGGAGACACCCCCCCCCCAGAAAAGTGACAAATTAGGGTGACACCCCCACCCCCCCCCCAAATGGCAGAGGGGTGGGGAGGGGGTGGGAGGAGGGAGAGGGGAAGGGGGGGTTCTTGGGGGTCAAGGGGATTTTGGGGGTTCTTGGGGGTGTCTTTGGGAGGGGGTCTTAGGGGAGTTCTTTGGGGGTTTCTTTGGGAGGATCCTTTGGGGGATTCTTTGGAGGGGTTCTTTGGGGGTCTTTGGGAGGGTCCTTTGGAGGGGGATTCTTTGGGGGTCTTGGGGGATCTTTGGGGGTCTTAGCGAGGGTTCTTTAGAGGGGGTCCTTTGGGAGGGTCATTTGGGGGTGGTTCACTGGGAGGGTTCTTGGGGGTCCTTTGGGGGATTCTTTGGGGGTCTTTGGGAGGGGTTCTTTGGGAGGGTCCTTTGGGGGTTGGGGGAGGATTCTTCAGAGGGGATCCTTTAGGGGGTCTTTTGGGGGTTCTTTGGGGGTTGGGGGCCCTTTGAGGGTGTCCTTTGGGGGTGGATTCTTTGGAGGGGATTCTTTGGGGGTCCTTTGGGGGTTCTTTGGGGGTTCTTTGAGGGGGTTCTTTGGGGAGGGGCTCTTTGGGGAGGGGTTTAACTGGGGGACACACACACAGTTTGGGGGGGGCTGTGCATCTGGCTTTGATGGGGGGGGGAGGGAGGGGGTGCAGATGGGGGGGGGGGAGGGTGAGCAAAGGCAGGATGAGAGCTCCAGAGCAATGGGGGGAGGGTAGGAAAGGGGTGGGGGGCGGATGAAAATGACCCCTGAGACCTCCCCCCAGATCACAGAGTGGGGGTCCCAGACCCTAAATATCCCCTTGGGAGGGTTCAATTTAGGGGGGAATCTCTTTTTGGGAGGGGGTGTCATGTTTTGGGGGGCAGGGTGAACACAAGCAGGGGCAGAGGCAGAGGGAGCACAACTAAAGCCACTGAGGAGGATGGGGAAGGGGGGGGGGGGTGGTGATGAAAACGCCCCCTGAGACCCCCCCCCCAAATCACAGAGTGGGGATCCCAGACCCCAGATATCCCCTGGGGGGGGTCCAATTTAGAGGGGATCATTTGGGGGGGGAGGGATAATGTTTTGGGGGGTGAGGGTGAACACAAGCAGAGCAAAGCCAAAGCACTGCGGAGGCTGGGAAGGGGAGGGGGCGTGATAAAAACGCCCCCTGAGACCCCTCCTCAAATCACAGAGTGGGGGTCCCAGACCCCAAATATCCCCTTGGGAGGAGTCCAATTTGGGAGGATCGTTTGGGGGGGGTCTTACTGGGGGGGTGTCAGGGTGAACACAAGCAGAGCAAAGCCAAAGCACTGCGGAGGCTGGGAAGGGGAGGGGGGGGTGATGAAAACGCCCCCTGAGACCCCTCCTTAAATCACAGAGTGGGGGTCCCAGAGCCCAAATCCCGCTTGAGAGGGGGGTCACATTTGGGGGGGATGTATTTTGGGGGGACTGGGGGGGCTGCTAACCTGCATGGTAAGCCACAGAGCCTCTGCTCCAGCCGGGGTGTCTGTTCTTGGGGTAATCCTTGGGGGGGGAGAGAGGGAAGACGAAGAGGATGAGTGACCACTGGATGGAAACAGACCTGGCTTGATGGCCAGAGAGTGGCTGTCCATGGGTCCATGGCCCAGGGGAGGTCAGGGACAAGCAGAGTCCCTCAGGGATCACTCCTGGGACCAGGCTGCTTCAACATCTCTGTGGGTGCCAGGGACAGTGGCACTGAGTGCAGCCTCAGCAGGGCTGCTGATGGCACCAAGAGGTGTGGGGCAGCAGACAGCTGGGGGGGAGGGATCCAGCCAGGGGGAGCTGGGCAGGCTGGAGGGAAGGATCCAGCCAGAGGGAGCTGGAGAGGCTGGAGGGAAGGGATCCATCCAGAGGGAGCTGGAGAGGCTGGGGGGAAGGGATCCATCCAGAGGGAGCTGGGCAGGCTGGGGGGAAGGGATCCATCCAGAGGGAGCTGGAGAGGCTGGGGGGAAGGGATCCATCCAGAGGGAGCTGGAGAGGCTGGGGGGGAGGGATCCAGCCAGAGGGAGCTGGGCAGGCTGGGGGGAAGGGATCCATCCAGAGGGAGCTGGGCAGGCTGGGGGGAAGGGATCCATCCAGAGGGAGCTGGAGAGGCTGGGGGGAAGGGATCCATCCAGAGGGAGCTGGGCAGGCTGGGGGGAAGGGATCCATCCAGAGGGAGCTGAGCAGCCTGCAGAGCTGGGCACAAGCCAACCTCAGGAGGTTCAACAAGACCAAGGGCAGGGTCCTGCAGCTGGGTGGAGGCAACCTCAGGCACAAATCCAGGCTGGAAAGCAGCCCTGAGGAGAGAGCCTTGGGGGTGCTGGGGGAGGAGAAGCTCACCAGGAGCTCTCAGTCTGCACTTGCAGCCCACAAAGCCAAGCAGAGCCTGGGCTGCAGCAGGAGAAGCGTGGCCAGCAGGGCAAGGGAGGTGATTCTCCCCCTCTGCTCAGCTCTGGGGCAACCCCACCTGGAGTACTGCCTCCAGCTCTGCAGCCCCTAGGACAAGAGGGGGTCTGGAGGTGCTGGAAGGTGTCCAGAGCAGGGCCAGGAGGATGAGCAGAGGGCTGGAGCTGCTCTGCTGTGAGGACAGACTGAAGGGGTTGGGGCTGTTCAGTCTGGAGAAGAGAAGGCTCTGAGGTGACCTCATTGTGGCCTTCCAGGATCTGAAAGGGGCTCCAGGAAGGCTGGGGAGGGACTGCTCAGGATCTCAGGCAGTGATAGGACTAGGGGGAATGGAATGAAGCTGGAGGTGGGGAGACTCAGGTTGGAGGTGAGGAGGAAGTTCTTCCCCATGAGAGTGGTGAAGCCCTGGAATGGGTTGGCCAGGGGGAGGTGGTTGGGGCCCTGTCCCTGGAGGTGTTTAAGCCCAGGCTGGCTGAGGCTCTGGCCAGGCTGATCTAGTGTGGGGTGTCCCTGCCCATGGCAGGGGGGTTGGAACTGGCTGCTCCTTGTGGTCCTTTCCAACCCTGAGTGATACTAAGCCCAGGCTGGGTGAGGCTCTGGGCAGCCTGACCTAGTGTGGGGCTGTCCCCGCCCAGGGCAGGGGAGGGTTGGAGCTGGCTGCTCCTTGTGCTCCCTCCCAACCCTGAGTACGCTCCTATGCTGAGGGCTGGGGGTGAAGGCTTTGATTAGGGGGGCCCCAACCTTCCTGACACCCCCCCCAAGGCCTGACCTTGCGAGCCAGCCCCAGGGCTATGTAGCATTTCTCTCCTGGGTCCACGATCTCCACCTCGAAGTAGTGGCTGCGAGTGCTGAGGGGGCGCCGGGCCTGGGCCAGCCCCACGTCCACGATGCTCTTCCCCTTGCCCACGTACTCCAGCAGCTGCCAGGGGGCGCCAGGGGGGTCCCAGGGGAGTCGTGGGGGGAGGGGGTCAATGTCCTTGTCCCCCTCCCCACCATGCTGCTGCCACCTCCCCCCCCCACTCAGCTGCTGCCCACCTCCCCCTCACCACCCACCTGCTGCCCACCTCCCCCTCACCACCCACCTGCTGCTGCCCACCTCCCCCTCCCCACTCAGCTGCTGCCCACCTCCCCCTCACCACCCAGCTGCTGCCCACCTCCCCCTCACCTCCCACCTGCTGCTGCCCACCTCCCCCTCACCTCCCACCTGCTGCTGCCCACCTCCCCCTCACCTCCCACCTGCTGCTGCCCACCTCCCCCTCACCACCCAGCTGGTGCCCACCTCCTGCTCACCTCCCACCCGCTGCCCTCCTTCCCTCCTCATCATCCCCTCCCGCCCCTCCTGTGCCCCCTCCCCATCCCGGTGCCCCCTCCTTGTCCCAGTGCCCCGTCCCCCGTCCCGGTGCCCCCCGCCCGTCCCGTGGCGTTGCCCGGTGGCGCCCCCCGGTGGCTCACGGTGCCGCAGAGCCGCACGTCGTGCAGCCGTGCCCACTCCTCCTCGTGGCTGTCCACCAGCATGGCAGAGTCCTCCTCGGGGCAGAGCTCTGCCCGCAGGTGCAGCCTCACCTCCTCGCCCAGCGAGTGCATGCCCACGGCCGGGAACAGCCCCCCCGGGCACAGCCGCAGCGCCGTGCCCCCCACCTGCGGGCACCGGGGGTCAGGGGGGCATGGGAGGGGGCAGGGGGCACGGGGAGGGGGTAAGGAGGGCACAGCCACAGTGCCATGCCCCCCACCTGCGGGCACTGGGGGGCAGAGGGGCACGGGGAGGGGGTAAGGAGGGCACAGCCACAGCGCCGTGCCCCCACCTGCGGGCACTGGGGGGCAGAGGGGCACGGGGAGGGGGTAAGGAGGGCACAGCCACAGCGCCGTGCCCCCCACCTGCGGGCACTGGGGGGCAGAGGGGCACGGGGAGGGGGTAAGGAGGGCACAGCCACAGCGCCGTGCCCCCCACCTGCGGGCACTGGGGGGCAGAGGGGCACGGGAGGGGGACAGGGGGGCACGGGGAGGGGGTAAGGAGGGCACAGCCACAGCGCCGTGCCCCCACCTGCGGGCACTGGGGGGCAGAGGGGCACGGGGAGGGGGTAAGGAGGGCACAGCCACAGCGCCGTGCCCCCCACCTGCGGGCACTGGGGGGCAGAGGGGCACGGGGAGGGGGTAAGGAGGGCACAGCCACAGCGCCGTGCCCCCCACCTGCGGGCACTGGGGGGCAGAGGGGCACGGGAGGGGACAGGGGGCACGGGAGGGGGTAAGGAGGGCACAGCCACAGCGCCGTGCCCCCACCTGCGGGCACTGGGGGCAGAGGGGCACGGGGAGGGGGTAAGGAGGGCACAGCCACAGCGCCATGCCCCCCACCTGCAGGCACCAGGGGTCAGGGGGCACGGCAGGGGGGCAGGGGGGCACGGGGAGGGGGTAAGGAGGGCACAGCCACAGCGCCGTGCCCCCCACCTGCGGGCACCGGGGGTCAGGGGGCACGGGAGGGGGTCAGGGGGGCACGGGGAGGGGGTAAGGAGGGCACAGCCACAGCGCCGTGCCCCCCACCTGCGGGCACCGGGGGTCAGGGGGCACGGGAGGGGGGCAGGGGGCACGGGGAGGGGGTAAGGAGGGCACAGCCACAGCGCCATGCCCCCCACCTGCGGGCACCGGGGGTCAGGGGGCACGGGAAGGGGGCAGGGGGGCACGGGGAGGGGTAAGAAGGGCACAGGGAGGGGACAGGAGGGCACAGCCGCAGCACCATGCCCCCAACCTGCGGGCACCGGGGTCAGGGGTGGGGGGTAGGGGGCATGGGGGTGGGTTGGGGGCACGGGGAGGGGTCAGAGGGGCACGGGGGGTCGGGGGCACAGGAGGGTCGGGGGCCTCAGATGCCAGCAGCACAACAGCAGAGCCCAACCTGGGGCATGGAGGGGGAAGGTCGGGTGGGGGGGGTCAGGGTGGTCTGGGGGTGACTGCCATGGGGGGGTGGCATGAAGGGGTCTGGGGGGGGGGTCACCAAGAGTGGGAGGGGCCACAATGGGCCTCGGGGGGGGACACCTCAGAGCAACACAGCAGCAGAGCCCAAGCTGGGGCACGGAGGAAGGAGCCCAGGGGCTGCTGGCACAGTTTAGGGGGTGCTGAAGGGAGATCTGGGGGGATCAGGGTGACCCCCATGGGGTGGAGGGTTTGGGGGGGTCAGGAGGGGGTCACCAAGGATGGGAGGGACCACAGTGGGGGTCGGGGGGGGACACCTCAGAGCAACACAGCAGCAGAGCCCCAGCCGGGGCTCGGAGGAAGGAGGTCAGGGTGAAGCCCTGGTCTGGGGGGCACTGAAATGGGGTTTGGGGGGGGTCAGGCTGGCCTGGGGGTGACCCCCATGGGGTGCAGGGCTTGGAAGGCTTAGGGGAGGGTCACCAGGGTTGGGAGGGGCCACAATGGGGGTCGGGGGGGGGTAACCTCAGAGCAACACAGCAGCAGAGCCCCAGCCGGGGCTCGGCCGGAGCCCAGGGGCTGCCACCGCGGTTCGGGGCCGGGGTCGGGGGGGAATGGAGCTGAAGGGAGGTGCTGGGGGGGTCCGGGGGGTTTTTCGGGGTACCGGGGGTGGGGGTCCTCACCCTCTTGCCGTTCTTGGTGAAGAAGACCTGGGCTGTGTGCACCTCGAAGGAGAGCAGCTCGATGCCGCAGCCGATGCGGTCCCCGGAGCTGCACTTGCTGCCGAACTGCCGCCCCTTGGCGCGGCCGCTGTACAGCCTGGGGGGGGGCGCCGGGGCGGGGGGGGCACCCGGGGGGTGGGGGGCACCCGGGGAGGGAAGGGGAAGAGGGGGGAAAAGGGGGAAGGCCAAAGGTCACCCACAAACCGTTCGAGGGGGGGTCTGGAGCCAACCTCCCCTCCCCGAGGCAGGGAGGACCCTGCGGGACTCCTCCTGCCCAAAGGGAGCAGCCTGGGGCTGGGGGCTGGCAGTGCCCAGCACGGGGGGGTGGGGAGGGTCACCACCAGGTCTCAGTGCCCCCCCCCCAGTAACCCCCAGTGCCCCCTCCTCAGCTCCCAGTGCCACCCAACTAAACCCAGTGCCCCCCCAAGGCTTCTGTGCCCTCCCTTGGCTCCTGGGGCCCTCTTCTAGCTGCCAGTGCCCCCCCCCCTCAGCTTCCAGAGCCCCCCCAGGACCTCTGTGTCCTCCCTTGGCTCCTGGGGCCCTCTTCTAGTTGGCAGCGCCCCCCTTCAGCTCCCAGTGCCCTCCCAGGCCCCAGTGCCCCCCCAAGGCCTCTGTGCCCTCCCTTGGCTCCTGGTGCCCTCTTCCTAGTTGCCAATGCCCCCCAGTGCCCTCCCAGCTCCCACTAACCCCCAAGATCTCTGTGTCCCCCTCAGCTCCCAGTGTCCCCCCCCGTGCCCCAGTGCCCCCAGCTAATCCCCAGTGTCCCCCAAGGCCTCTGTGCCCCCTCTAGTTCCCAGTGTTCCCCCCGCCCAGTAATTCCCAGCGCCCCCAGCCCCTGTGCCCCCAGTCTCACTAACCCCCTACCTCTGTGCCCTCCCTTGGCTCCCACTGCCTGCCCTCACCTCCCACTGCCTCTCCTCTCCTTCCAACATCCCCCGGCGCCCAGCACCCCCAGATCCCTGTGCCCCCCACTTCCCACTCCCCCAGAGCTCTGTGCCCTGCCTTGGCTCCCACTGCCCCTCCTCTGCTCCCACCATCCCCCCGGCCCCCAGTGCCTCCCCCAGCTCCCAGAGCCCCCGGCTCCCAACACCCCCTCCCGGCCCCCAGCAGCCCCCCGGCTCCCAACACCCCCTCCCCGGCCCCCAGTGCCCCCAGCCCCCTGTGCCCCCAGTTCCCACTAACCCCCCTAGCTCTGTGCCCTCCCTTGGCTCCTGGTGCCTCCTTCTGGTTGCTGCTGCTGCTCCTCCTAACTCTCACTGCCTCTCCTCACCTCCCACCGCCCCCTCGGCTCCCACCGGCCCCCCATAGCCCCCAGCAGCCCCCAAGTCCCCGGTGCCCCCAGCTCCCACTAACCCCCTAGCTCTGTGCCCTACCTTGGCTCCCACTGCCCCTCCTCTGCTCCCACCATCCCCCCCCCGGCCCCCAGCAGCCCCCCCCGGCTCCCAACACCCCCGGCCCCCAGCAGCCCCCCCTCCCACCGCGCCCCCGGCCCCCAGCAGCTCCCCCAAGTCCCCGGACCCCCTAGAGCTCTGTGCCCTCCCTTGGCTTCCACTGCTTGCCCTCACCTCCTACTGCCTCCTCTCTCCTTCCAACATCCCCAGCCCGGCTCCCACCGCCCTGCCCCGGCCCCCACCGCCCTCCCCCGGCCCCCAGCAGCCCCTCCTGCCCCCCCGCGCCCCCTACTCACTTGCCATCATCGGCGTGGTAGGCGACCGAGTCCGGGAGCCAGCCGGGCTGGTGCTCCAGGCTGTAGTGCTGCGGCACCAGCCCCACGGCGATGGTTCCCCGCACGCCGCTGTCCACGATCGACACCTGGGGGGGGAGGGGGCACAGCTCCCCCTCAGCGGTGCCCCCCCCCCCTTTCCACGAGGGAGGAGGAAGGGCCCTGCCCCCCCTCCCTGCCCCCGCCCCGAGGGCTCACCTCGAAGTAGTTGTTGTCCCTGGTGAGCGGCCGCGGCGCCACGTAGCAGCCGACCTCCCCCGAGTGCCCGTGGTAGCTGGGGGCAGAGGGCAGGCAGAGTCGGGGAGGGGGGCGTGGGGGTGGGCACAGAGGCGAAGGGAGAGGCGGGGGTGGGCAGGGCACAGCCCCGGGGGTGCCCTGCTCGAGGGAGTCCCTGCCCGCAGGGCCGCGGCGATGGGCACCGCACGGGCGGCACCCGGGGCACGGCGGAGGGGCGGCCAGGGCAGGGTGCCAGGCGGCCTGAAGCACGCCTGGGTGCCCTGCCAGGGGTGCCCTCCCCAGGGGTGCCCTGCCCAGGAGTACCCTCCCCAAGGGTGCCCTGCCCAGGAGTGCCCTCCCCAAGGGTGCCCTCCCCAAGGGTGCCCTGCCAGGGGTGCCCTGCCCAGGGGTGCCCTCCCCAGGGGTGCCCTGCCCAGGAGTGCCCTCCCCAGGAGTGCCCTCCCCAGGGGTGCCCTGCCCAGGAGTGCCCTGCCCAGAAGTGCCCTCCCCAGGTGTGCCCTGCCAGGAGTGCCCTGCCCAGGAGTGCCCTCCCCAGGGGTGCTCTGCCAGGGGTGCCCTGCCCAGGGGTGCCCTCCCCAGGGGTGCCCTGCCCAGGAGTGCCCTCCCCAGGGGTGCCCTCCCCAGGTGTGCCCTGCCCAGGAGTGCCCTCCCCAGAGGTGCCCTCCCCAGGGGTGCCCTGCCCAGGGGTGCCCTGCCCAGGAGTGCCCTCCCCAGGAGTGCCCTCCCCAGGGGTGCCCTGCCCAGGAGTGTCCTCCCCAGGAGTGCCCTCCCCAGGGGTGCCCTGCCAGGGGTGCCCTCCCCAGGGGTGCCCTGCCCAGGTGCCCTGCCCAGGAGTGCCCTGCCAGGAGTGCCCTCCCCAGGGGTGCCCTCCCCACGGGTGCCCTCCCCAGGGGTGCCCTGCCAGGAGTGCCCTCCCCAGGAGTGCCCTGCCCAGGAGTGCCCTCCCCAGGGGTGCCCTGCCCAGGTGTGCCCTGCCCAGGAGTGCCCTCCCCAGGGGTGCCCTGCCCAGGGGTGCCCTCCCCAGGAGTGCCCTGCCCAGGAGTGCCCTCCCCAGGAGTACCCTCCCCAAGGGTGCCCTCCCCAGGGGTGCCCTCCCCAGGGGTGCCCTGCCAGGGGTGCCCTGTCCAGGAGTGCCCTCCCCAGGGGTGCCCTCCCCAAGGGTGCCCTGTCCAGGGGTGCCCTCCCCAGGGGTGCCCTGCCCAGGGGTGCCCTCCCCAGGAGTACCCTCTCCAAGGGTGCCCTGCCAGGGGTGCCCTCCCCAGGGGTGCCCTCCCCAGGGGTGCCAGGAGTCCCCCAGGGGTGCCCTGCCAGGGTGCCCTGCCAGGGTGCCCTGCCCAGGAGTGCCCTCCCCAGGGGTGCCCTCCCCAGGGTGCCCTGCCAGGGGTGCCCTCCCAGGAGTCCCTCCCCAGGGTGCCCTGCCAGGGTGCCCTGCCCAGGGGTGCCCTCCCCAGGGGTGCCCTCCCCAGGGGTGCTCTGCCAGGGGTGCCCTCCCCAGGAGTGCCCTCCCCAGGAGTGCCCTCCCCAGGGGGGCCCTGCCAGGGGTGCCCTCCCCAGGGGTGCCCTCCCCAGGGGTGCCCTGCCCAGGAGTGCCCTGCCCAGGAGTGCCCTCCCCAGGGGTGCTCTGCCCAGGAGTGCCCTCCCCAGGGGTGCCCTCCCCAGGGGTGCCCTGCCCAGGGGTGCCCTCCCCAGGGGTGCCCTCCCCAGGAGTGCCCTCCCCAGGGGTGCCCTCCCCAGGGGTGCCTGACACCGAGGGTGTCTCCATCCACGGAGACCGCGACTGTTACAGGCACCCACAGCAGAGCCGATGGGCACCCACGGCAGGGTGCCAGGCTGCCTGAACCCTTCCTGGGCACCCTGCCACGGGTGCCCCCCGCCCAGGGGTGCCCTACCTGAGGGTGTCCCCGTCCACCAGGATGTGCCTGGCGCGCTCCTGGTAGCGCACCGCCCGCACCTCCCGGATCTCCCGGATGCGGCGGCGCCAGTTCAGGAACCTGTAGTGCAGGTTGAGGTCATCCATGGCCAGGGGGTACCTGCGGGGGGGTGGGGTCGAGGGGGAAGTTAGGGACCCCCCCCCATCCCAGTGACCGCCCCCCACCCCCCCCTTCCATCCCCATCATCATCATCATCATCATCACTGGGCTCCCACCGCCCCCCAGCTCCAAGCTGCTCCCATCCAGGTTGTTGCTTCCCAAGCTCCAGACCCCTCCCCCCACCCCCTTTTCCCTGACCCCCACCCCACCCCAAACTGACCTCCCACCCCAAAATTGCCCCCAAATTGGCACCCCCTCCCCCATAACTGCTTCCCCAGCTCCACAACCAGGATCCCATCTGGACCCCCATAATCCCCAGACCTGGACCCTCCCCCACTTCCATGACCCCCAAGATGTAGACACCCCCAAAAGTGATCCCCCAGACTCAAATTTGCCCCCACCCCCAAAACTGCCAGCCCCAAACCAGCCCCCAGCTCCACAACCAGGACCCCATCTGGACCCCCCATAAACCCCAGACCTTGACACCCCCAGCCCCACACCCAGCTCCCCCTATACTGACCCCCAAAATCCAGCCCCCCATAACTGCACCACCCACAGCCCCCATCCCTGCCCCCTCCCCTCCCCCGGGAGCCACCCTCAGCCCCCAAACCTGACCCCCTGAGGCCTACAACCAGGTCCCCCAATGTCTGCCCCCAAATCAGAGCCCCCAACCTCCCCACAACCAACTCCCCCATGCCTGCCCCCAAACCAGGACACCCCCATACCAGGCACCCCATAACCGGGTACCCCATAACCAGGTACCCCCATACCAGCTCCCCTCATACCGGGCACCCCATACCAGGTCCCCCCCACACTGGGCACCTCCATACCAGGCACCCCATAACCGGGTCTCCCCGTACCAGGTCTCCCTGTACCGGGCACCCCAACCCCATAACCAAGTCCCCCCATACCAGGCACCCCCATACCGGGCACCCCATAACCGGGTCACCCCATACCAGGTCCCCCCATACCGGACACCTCCACACTGGGCACCCCATACCAGGTCCCTCCCACACCAGGCACCTCCATACCGGCCACCCCATACCGGGCACCCCATAACCGGGTCCCCCATACCAGGCATGCCCATACCAGGCACCCCCATAACCGGGTCCCCCATACCAGGCACCCCCATAACTGGGTCCCCCATACCAGATCCCCCCATAACAGACACCCCTATACCAGGTGCCCCCATACCGGGCACCCCCATAACCGGGTCCCCCCATACCAGATCCCCCCATACTGGGCACCCCATAAGCGGGTCCCCCCATACCGGACACCTCCACATCGGGCACCTCCATACTGGGTCCCCATACCGGGTCCCCCATCAGGCACCCCCATACCAGGTCCCCCCATACCAGGCACCCCCATAACCGGTCCCCCATACCAGGTCCCCATCCAGGTCCCCCATACCAGGCACCCTCACCCCCCCATACCGGGCACCCCCATACCAGGTCCCCCCATACCAGGCACCCCCATAACCGAGTCCCCCCATACCAGGTACCCCCATACCAGGTCCCCCATACCGGACACCCCCATACCAGGTCCCCCCATACCGGGCACCCCCATACCAGGCACCCCCATACCAGGCACCCCCATACCAGGTCCCCCCATACCAGGCACCCCACACCAGGCACCCCCATACCAGGTCCCCCATACCAGGCACCCCCATACCAGTCCCCCATACCAGCACCCCCATACCAGGTCCCCCATACCAGGCACCTCCATAACCGGGTCCCCCATACCAGGTCCCTCCAAACCGAACACCCCATACCAGGCACCCCATACCGGGCACCCCCATACCAGGTCCCCCATACCAGGCACCCCCATACCAGGCACCCCATACCAGGCACCCCCAACCGGGTCCCCCATACCAGGCACCCCCACACCAGGCACCCCCATAACCGGGCACCCCATAGCCAGGTCCCCCCATACCAGGCACCCCCATAACCGGGTCCCCCATACCAGGTTCCTCCAAACCGGACACCCCCATACCAGGCACCCCATACCGGGCACCCCCATACCAGGTCCCCACATACCGGGCACCCCCATACCAGGCACCCCCATACCGGGCACCCCATAACCGGGTCCCCCATACCAGGCACCCCCACACCAGGCACCCCCATAACCGGGTCACCCCATAACCAGGTCCCCCATACCAGGCACCCCCACACCACGCACCCCATAACCGGGTCCCCCCGTACCGGGTCCCCCCGTACCGGGCACCCCAGCCCCATAACCAGGTCCCCCCCGGGCCGCTCCCGCCGCCCGCACTCACATCCGGGTCCCCCGCGCTTCCTCCTCCGCCTCCTCCCGCCCCGCCGCGCCTCTCGACCAATCGCTGCCCGCCGCGCTGGGACCGACGCTTGGCTAAACCAATAGAAAGTCGAAGGAGCGGGCAGGGGCGGAGCCTGCCGGGGGCGGAGGTGTGAGGGGAGGCCACATGACCCTTGAGGGGTAGGGAGGAGACTGCCCCCTGCCGGCGGGGAAGGGGACGGCTGGGTGTGAGCTGGGGAATGCTGGGGGGGGGCTGGGAGATACTGGGGGGATAGTGGAGGGACGGAGGTATGCGGTGGGGGTCTGGGGGATACTGAGGGATACTGAGGGATGCTGGTGGTTCTGGGGGGGGGCTTGGATGTGCGACGGAGGACTGGAGGGACTGGGGGATACTGGGAGGACTGGGGGATAATGGGAGATAATGGGAGGACTGGGGTGGACTGGGAGATACTGAAGGGAGACTTGGGGGGGACTGGGGTGGGGCTGGGGATATGGGGGATAACTGGGGGACTGGGGGAGGATGCTGGGAGGAATGGGGTCAGCTGGGGGATACTGAAGGGAGATTGGAGGGACTGGGGTGGGGGAGGCTGGGGAATACTGGGGGACTGGGGGTGTGCAATAGGGGACTGGGGGAGATGGGGGAGACTGGGAGGACTGGGGCATACTGGGGGAAGACTGGGAGAGTGCTGGGGGTCCTGGGGTCACTGGAGGCACTGGAACTGGGGAGTGCACTCCGGAGACTCCTCCCTCCACCCCAAAGCCGTCCCCAGAGCCCCCAAATGCCCCCCCCCCAACTGTCGCTGGCCCCCTGAAACTGCCCCGGGGGTCTTGAGCTGCCCCTGCACCCTAAAGCTGCCCTAAAATCCCCCAACCGCCCCCCAGGAACTGCTGCCTGTACCCCAGCCCCCCACAAATGCCTCCCAAACCTGCCCCTCCCCCCCCCCCCAGATCTGCCCCACGGCGCCACCAGTGCCCCCCAAAAGCTGCTCCTTGCCCTCTTCACCTACCCGCGGCCCGGCCGCAGGGTGGCCACGCCCACGATACTGCTAACCACACCCCCTTCGTTTGCATAACCCCGCCCCCATTTCCTGGCGGGAGCGGAGCGGAGGGCGGTAAGGGGCGGGGGATCTTGGGGGGCATTGTGGCGGGAACCGGGGGGACCTGGGGGTCCGGGGGGGTCTGGGGGGGTCCGGGACGGATGCAAGGCCGCGCTGGGATGTGGGGCACCGTGCCCCCTGGGGAGCTGCGGGCTGGCACCGGGTGGGGGCCCCGCGGGCAGCTGGTGCATGAGAGAGGGGCACCGGAGACAAAGGGGAGACCCCCGGGTGGCACAGGGCAGGCTGGCAGAGGGGTACCAGGGTGGTCCGGCCCCACGGAGGGGGGCACTAGGGAGACCCAGCCCCATGGCAGCCTGTGGGGCACAGGGGGAGCTGTGCCGCCCCTCCCCCCAAATCCATCACCCCGTGGGGCACAGAGTGACCTATCCGCGCCTGGCATTGTGTGGCACAGGCTGAGCCCTGTGCCCCTGGCACCCTGTGTGGCACAGGTTGGGCTGTACCCCCTTGGCACCCTGTGTGGCACAGCCTCACCTGTGTCCCTTAGCCACCCCTGCTGCCAGGCTGAGCCATGTCCCCTTGGCACCCTGCATGGCACAGCCTGCCTGTACCCTCTCTGGCACCCTGCATGGCACAGCCTCACCTGTGTCCCCTTGGCACCCTGCATGGCACAGACTGACCTGTACCCTCTATGGCACCCTGTGTGGCACAGCCTCACCTGTGTCCCTTAGCCACCCCTGCTGCCAGGCTGAGCCATGTCCCCTTGGCACCCTGCATGGCACAGCCTCACCCGTGCCCCTTTGGCACCTTGCGTGGCACAGCCTGCTCTGTACCCTCTCTGGCACCCTGGCACAGCCTCACCCCGCCCCTTTGGCACGCTGCGTGGCACAGCCTGCTCTGTACCCTCTCTGGCACCCTGCACAGCCTCACCTGTGCCCCTTTGGCACCCTGCATGGCACAGACTGCTCTGTACCCTCTCTGGCACCCTGCACGGCACAGCCTCACCTGTGCCCCTTTGCACCCTGCTGCATGGCACAGCCTCACCCGTGCCCCTTTGGCACCCTGCATGGTACAGCCTGCTCTACCCTCTCTGGCACCCTGCACGGCACAGCCTCACCCGTGCCCCTTTGGCACCTTGCGTGGCACAGCCTGCTCTGTACCCTCTCTGGCACCCTGCACGGCACAGCCTCACCCGTGCCCCTTTGGCACCTTGCGTGGCACAGCCTGCTCTACCCTCTCTGGCACCCTGCACGGCACAGCCTCACCCGTGCCCCTTTGGCACCCTGCATGGCACAGCCTGCTCTACCCTCTCTGGCACCCTGCACGGCACAGCCTCACCCGTGCCCCTTTGGCACCCTGCATGGCACAGCCTGCTCTGTACCCTCTCTGGCACCCTGCACGGCACAGCCTCACCCGTGCCCCTTTGGCACCCTGCATGGCACAGCCTCACCTGTGCCCCTTTGGCACCCTGCATGGTACAGCCTGCTCTACCCTCTCTGGCACCCTGCACGGCACAGCCTCACCCGTGCCCCTTTGGCACCTTGCGTGGCACAGCCTGCTCTGTACCCTCTCTGGCACCCTGCACGGCACAGCCTCACCCGTGCCCCTTTGCCCCCCGCTGCCAGGCCGCGCCATGCCCGGGGACGAGCGGGCGACGCTGCTGGCGCTGCAGCGGGCACTGACCGAGGAGCAGTTCCAGAGCCTCAAGTTCCTGCTGGAGGGGAGGCTGCCCCTGGGCGAGCTGCGCCCGGCCTCGCGCCCGGACCTCTGCCGCCTGCTGCTGCAGCACTTCCCGGGCCAGGCCCTGGAGCTCACCGCCGAGCTGCTGCGCCACCTCGCCCGCCACGACCTCATCCAGCGCTACCAGCTGCCGGGTGCCCGCCGGGACCCCGCGCAGCCTGGCACCCCTCTGCCACCTGCAGACCCTGCTGCCCCGGTGCTGCCTGCGGAGCCTGGCTCCTCCGACCGGCCTGGCTGCCCCGGCTCCTCCGTGCCAGCTGGGTACCCTGGCTCCTCCATGCCACCCGGCTCCTCCGTGCCGCCCGCTGCCCCCACCCCACCTGCGGCCCCTGCCGCCTGCACCCCGCCAGGCCGCAGGGCGGATGCCAACCCCCCGCGGCGCCTGACGGAGAAGGAGCTGATGCAGGTGGCCCAGAAGCTGGGCAGGGAGTGGCAGGAGGTCGGCATCGTGTGCCTGGGGCTGGAGGGCAGCCTGCTGGAGCAGATCCGGGCGGACAATGCCCACAGCGTGGTGCTGCAGAGGTTCCAGATGCTGCGGGAGTGGCGCCGGCGCCGGAGGGAGGAGGCCACGGCCCGCGGGCTCCTGGAGAGCCTGGCGCAGGCCAGCCTGGACCCCGAGGTGCTCGACCTGCTCCAGAGCTTCCAGGACTGAGGGCTCCTTCCCGAGGGGGGAGGCAAGGCGTTGGTGCCACCTGCGCCACCCCGTGGAGGGGTCCTGACGCTGAGGTCCTGCTTGACCAACCTGATCTGCTTTGGCCTGGGGAGCTGGGGGGGGGGGTGGGGGGTGGTGAAGGGCAGGCTGGGGGAGGGTCCTCCTGGACCTGAATAAAGCCTTTGACACTGAGAGCCACAGCGGCCCCTGGAGAAGCTCCTGGCTGGGGCTGCAGGACGCTGCCCTGGGTGGAGAACTGCCTGGATGGAGGCAAAGAGTGGTGGGGGGTGGAGAGGACTCCAGTGGGTGCCAGAGCACCGCTGGCAGCCCCCAGGGCTCAGTGGGGTCACGGGGGGGGTGCTTTGCGGGGGGGGGACCTTGAACCCCCAGGGTTCTCTGAGGTCCACTCTGTGACCTTACCAAGGGCAGGGCTCAGTCATGGGAAGCTAAGCAGGGTTGGGCCTGGTCAGTGTGTGGATGGGAGACCCACCAGCATGGGCAATGAGTTGGGCCTAGTGCTGGCCCCCAGGGCCCAGTTCTGCCTTCAGCACTGAGCTGGGGGAGGCCATGGAGCCTGCCTCAGGCTGCTGCAGATGGCACCAAGCTGCCTGGGGGCTGAGCTGCTGGGGGCTGCAGGCTCTGCACAGGGCCCTGGGCAGGCTGGAGCTGTGGAGAGGAGCCAGGGGGGTGCCCAGGGGGGCAAGGAGGCCACCAGCAGCCTGGGCTGGAGCAGCAGTGCTTTGGACAGCAGCAGCCTGGGCTGGGCACTGGGGGGGCCACTGGGGGCAGCCTTGGGCTCCTGAGGGCCAGGAGGACTTGGAGGGCTGCAGCAGGGCAAGGGAGCTGGGGAAGGGGCTGGGGGAGGCTGGGGAGGAGCAGCTGAGGAGGCTGGAGGGGGAGGCTGACCTCCTGGCTCCCTGCAAGTGCCTGAGAGGAGCCTGGAGCCGGGGGGGGGTTGGGCTGTGGGGCCAAGGGCCAGGACAAGAGGAGCTGGCCTCAGGCTGCCCCAGGGCAGGCTCAGCTTGGCCCTGGGGAGAAACTTCTGCCCTGGAAGGGTTCTGCAAGCCTGGCCCAGGCTGCCCAGGGAGGTGCTGGTGGAGTCCCCATGGCCGGAGGGGTTCCCAAGCCCTGCAGCTGTGGCGCTCAGGACCATGCTCAGGACCAGGCTTTAATGGCCATGGTGGTGTTGGGTGGCTTGGCCTCAAGGCTCTGAGGTCTTCTCCAACCCAGCTGAACCACCTCATGGCTCTCAGAGCAGTGCTGGGGGGGGGGAGGAGGGGAGGGCTCCTCAGAGGTCCCCCCCCAGCCTCTCCAGCTCGTCCAGCAGGAAGTCCAGGTCGGCCCTGGTGACCGCCGGGCTGGTGACGATCTGCCGGAAGAAGTTGACCTTGGTGCCGTGGGGCTGGTAGCTGAGCAGCATGGAGCCAGCCCTCATCATCCTCTCCTTCAGCAGCGGAGCCACCTGCGGGGGGCGCTGGGGAGTCAGCTGGGACACCGGCGGGGGAGGGGAAGAGGAGGCTGGGGGAAGAGGAGGCTGGGGGAAGAGGAGGCTGGGGGAAGAGGAGGCTGGGGGACTGGGGAGTGAGATGGGACACTGGGAGGGGGACTGGGAGGGACTGGGAACACCGGGAGGGAGGGACTGGGGGACACACTGAGGAGGAGATGGGACACCAGTGGGGGGACTAGGGAGTCAGATGGGACACCAGTGGGGGAAGAGGAGGCTGGGGGAAGAGGAGGCTGGGGGACTGGGGAGTGAGATGGGACACTGGGGGGGGACTGGGATGGGACACTGGGAGGCTGGGAGGGAGGGACTGGGGGAGGAGTGAGATGGGACACCAGTGGGGGGACTGGGGAGTCAGAGGCTGGGGGGAAGAGGAGGCTGGGGGAAGAGGAGGCTGGGAGGGACTGGGGAGTGAGATAGGACACTGGGAGGGGGGACTGGGAGGGACTGGGAACTAGGGGGACTGGGGAGGCTGGGAGGGAGGGACTGGGGGGGACACACTGAGGAGTGAGATGGGACACCAGTGGGGGGACTGGGGAGTCAGATGGGACACCAGTGGGGGAAGAGGAGGCTGGGGGAGGGAGGCTGGGACTGGGGAGTGAGATAGGACACTGGGAGGGGGGGACTGGGAGGGACTGGGAACTAGGGGGGGACTGGGGGAACTGGGGGGAGGGGGGAGTGAGATGGGACACAGAGGGACTGGGGAGACTGGGAGGGACTGGGCAGTGAGAAAAGTGGGAGACTGAAGATCCTGGGGGGGGACTTGGGAGTGAGATGGGGGACTGGGGGGGCTGGAGGGACTAAGGAGTGAGACTGGGGGGACTGGGAGATCCTGAGGGGACGGGGGAGAGGAGGAGGAGGAGGAGGAAGAGAGGATCCTGCATGCACCTTGCCCAGGCGTGCCCAGTAATCAGGGGACTCCTCCTGGCCCCGCAGACTGGGGGGCACGAACCAGAAGCAGAGGTTGATGAACTCAGGCTGTGGGAGGAAGAGGAGGAGGAGGAGGAAGAGGAAGAGGAGAGGGCGGAGGAGCAGGAAGAAGAGTAAGAGGAGGGGGAGGAGGAAGAATGAGGTCACAGCTCCCTGCCGAGCCCAAGACCCTCGGGAGGGTGGGGGCAGAACCTTGACCCCAGCCCCACTTGGGGCCTGCCCCAGGGGGTTTAAATCCCTCTGGGACTGGGGGGGGTACTGCTGTAGGGGGGTCCCCACCTCACCCCCACCCCCGTTTTTGGGAGCCCCTCCCCAGAGCCTGAGGATGCCTGTGGAGTGTTCCTAAGGGTGGGGGGCACACACCCATACCCTCCACCCCCTGGGCAGTGCCCAGAGGAGCCCTCACCTCCAGCACCAGCTGGAAGCCTTCCCTCCTCTTCACCTCCTCTGTCAGGTACCTGGAGGGAGGAAGGAGAAAAGAGCCCCCAGGGCAAGGCTTTAGAGGAGCCTCTGACACCAGGTCCCACAGCAGCCTCTGGAGAAGCTCCTGGCTGGGGCTGCAGGACACTGCTCTGGGTGGAGAACTGGAAGGAGGCAAAGAGTGGTGGGGGGTGGAGAGGACTCCAGTGGGTGCCAGGGCACCAGCGGCAGCCCCCAGGGCTCAGTGGAGTCACAGGGGGGACGGTGGGGGGGCTCTGCGGGGGGGGACCTTGGTGGTGGCCCTCAGGGCTCCCCGATGTCCACTCTGTGACCTTGCCAAGGTCACCTTACCCAGCCTAGGAAGCTAAGCAGGGTCGGGCCCGCTTAGCACTTAGATGGGAGACCACCAGCATGGACAATGAGCTGGGCCCCAGGCCTCAGTTCTGCTCAAGGCCTTCAGCACTGAGCTGGGGGAGGCCATGGAGCCTGCCTCAGGCTGCTGCAGATGGGATCCCAGCCCGGATGGGAGTTGAGCTGCTGGGGGCTGCAGGCTCTGCACAGGGCCCTGGGCAGGCTGCAGCCATGGCTGAGGCCAATGGCAGGAGGGCACCGAGGGCTTGGGGTCTGCCCTTGGCTCACAACCAGCCCAGAAGGCTCCAGGCTGGGGGCAGAGGGGCTGGGAGCTGCCCTGGGGGGAAAAGGAGCTGGGGGGGGGGTTAGTGTCAGCAGCTGGAGAGGAGCCAGGGGGTGCCCAGGGGGGCAAGGAGGCCACCAGCAGCCTGGGCTGGAGCAGCAGTGCTGTGGGCAGCAGCAGCAGGGCAGGGATGCTGCCCCTGGGCTGGGCACTGGGGGGGCCACAGCTGGCAGCCTGGGGAGGGGCAGGCTGAGAGGGAGGTGGTGGAGTCCCCAGGCCTGGAGGGGTTCCCAAGCCCTGCAGCTGTGCTGCTGAGGGCCGGGGCAGAGCTGGAGGAGGTTTGGGCTGGGTGAGCTCCATGCCGAGGGCCACCCAGGGCTCGCTGCTGCCCTGTGGCCACTGCTGGCCTCAGGCTTTGGCTTCCACTTCCCTCCAAGCTCTTTTCCATCCCAACCCCTTCTGAGTACCCCCAGCCTGTGTCACCACCTCCTCGAGGGGCTCACCACCTCCCAGGGGGGATTCACCACCTCCCTGGGGGGGATTCACCACTCCCTTGGGGTGGTCACCACTTTCGGGGGGGGAGGGGGGAGGGGCGTTGGGGGGGGTGTTTCACCTGGTGGCCTCTAGCGCCCTCTGGACTCGCTGTGCCAGGCCCTGGGTGCCGTTGGCCTTCCAGAGCAGCCAGAGCTTGAGGCAGTCGACCCTGCGGCCGCACTGCGGGGTCCTGTCCCCGGGGTCGTAGCTGCGGTCGTAGAACTTATCCGGCTGGAACAGGTAGGAGGCTCCGGCCCCGTGGCAGCGCTGCAGCAGCCCCTGCAGGGGGCGCACCGCCGGGTGGGACAGGGGAGGGGACAGAGCTGAGCCCCTCCACCCCCCGTCCCGCAAAGCGACATCCCTGTGTGTCCCCCCCCCCCGCTGCCCCCCATCCCCTACACAGTCACATCCCTGTCCCCCCCCACCTGCTGCCCCCCACCCCCTACACAGTCACATCCCTGTCCCCCCCCACCTGCTGCCCCCACCCCCTACAGTCACATCCCTGTCCCCCCCCACCTGCTGCCCCCACCCCTACACAGTCACATCCCTGTCCCCCCACCTGCTGCCCCCACCCCCTACACAGTCACATCCCTGTCCCCCCCCACCGCTGCCCCCCACCCCCTACACAGTCACATCCCTGTCCCCCCCACCCCCTACACAGTCACATCCCTGTCCCCTCCCCACCTGCTGCCCCCCACCCCCTACAGTCACATCCCTGTCCCCCCCAACCCCTGCAGTCACATCCCTGTCCCCCCACCCACCACACAGTCACATCCCTGTCCCCCAACCTGCTGCCCCCACCCCCTACACAGTCACATCCCTGTCCCCCCACCTGCCCCCCCACCCCCTGTCACACCCTGTCCCCCCCAACCCCTACACAGTCACATCCCTGTCCCCCCACCTGCTGCCCCCACCCCCTACAGTCACATCCCTGTCCCCTCCCCAACCCCTACACAGTCACATCCCTGTCCCCCCCTTCCACCCCCCACCCTAAAGGGACACTGAGGGGGTCAGTGAGAGGACAGGGAGGGGACAGGGAGAAGTCACAAAGGGGACACTGAGAGGACACTGAGTGGTCATAAAGCAGACAGTGGGGGGACAGGGGGGAGAGGGGGGGAGAGGGAGGGGAGAGGGAGGGGAGAGGGAGGGGACACTGCTAGGAGCTGCTGTCTGCTCTGTGCCTTTCCCTCTCCCCACAGCTCTCAGGAGGCCTCTTCCCCCCCCCCCCACTTCTCCTACCCCCTGTGGGGGGTGGGCACAGCCCTGGGGCTGCCCTCCCCCACCTCCAGCAGCTGCTCCAGGCCACCAGCACCATGGCCTTTGTCCCCTGCCCCCTGTGCCCCAGAAGCAAGTCCCTGCCTGGGTGAGGTGGGGGGGGAGCTGGCAGCACCTCATCCCCAGCTTGGCACCCCCAAAGTGGTCTGGAGGGGTTTGGGGGGTGGGGGGAAGGGGTCTGGGGGGCAGCCACAAGGGGGGGGTGGGGGGCAGAGCAGAACCTACAGAGGTGTCCTGGAGCAGGAGGGCAGAGCACTGCAGCCCCACCCCCAGCAGCTTGTGGGGGTTCCAGGTCACCGAGTTGGCCCTGTTGGAGAAGGGACTTTAGGGGGGGGGGAGACACACATCCAGAGACCCCCCCCCCCAAGTCTGAGCCCGTGCTGGGGGTCCCTCACCTCTCGATGCCTGCCAGGAGGTGCCGGTGGGCGCCGGAGAGCAGGGCACTGCCCCCCCAGGCTGCCTGCTGGGCACAGAGAGGGGTCAAACCCTGGGGGGACACAGCCCCAGGGGGGACCATGGGGACGTTGGTGTCCCCTCCCTGTCCCAGCCCCCCAGGACTCACATCCACGTGCAGCCAGAGGCCCTGCCGCTGGCAGACGTCGGCGATGGCACCCAGGGGGTCGAAGGCGCCCAGGACGGTGGTGCCAGCGGTGGCACAGACAAGGAAGGGCTCTGCACCCTGGGGGGGACAGCAGGGGACAGTGGGATGGGGCACTGGGGGGCACAAGGGACAGAGGGATGGGACAGGGGACAGTGGAATGGGACACTGGGGGGCACAGGGAACAGAGGGATGGGACAGGGAACAGTGGGATGGGACACTGGGGGGCACAAGGGACAGAGGGATGGGACACTGGGGGGCACAAGGGACAGAGGGATGGGACACTGGGGGGCACAAGGGACAGAGGGATGGGACAGGGGACAGTGGGATGGGACACTGGGGGGCACAAGGGACAGAGGGATGGGACACTGGGGGGCACAGGGGACAGAGGGATGGGACAGGGGACAGTGGGATGGGACACTGGGGGGCACAGGGGACAGTGGGATGGGACAGGGGACAGTGGGATGGGACACTGGGGGGCACAGGGAACAGAGGGATGGGACACTGGGACAGGGCTGGGGGCACTGAGATAGGATGTGGGGATGGGGCAGGTGGTGGCAGGATAGGGCAGGGGACATCAGGGTGGGGCAGGGGATGGGCCAGGGACATCAGGACAGGGCAGGGGACAGCTCTGCCCTCACCTCAGCTCTTGCCTTCTCGATCTCCTTCTCCAGCTCCTCAGGGATCATCTTCCCCCTGGGGCAGCCAAGTGAGATGGCAGCAGGGGGACAGGGATGGGGACAGGGAGAGGGGATAGGGATGGGGACAGGGAGAGGGGATAGGGATGGGGACAGGGAGAGGGGGACAGGGGAAGGGAGAGGGATGGGGACAGGGGAAGGGACAGGGAGAAGGGATAGGGAGAAGGGACAGGAATGGGGACAGGGAGAGGGGACAGGGAGAGGGGACAGGGAGAGGGGACAGGGGGAAGGGACAGGGGGAAGGGACAGGAATGGGGACAGGGAGAGGGGACAGGGAGAAGGGACGGGGGAAGGGACAGGGGGAAGGGACAGGGGGAAGGGACAGGAATGGGGACAGGGAGAGGGGACGGGGGAAGGGACAGGAATGGTGACAGGGAGAAGGGATAAGGAGAAGGGATAGGGATGGGGACAGGGAGAAGGGACAGGGGGAAGGGACAGGGGAAGGGACAGGAATGGTGACAGGGAGAAGGGACAGGGAGAAGGGACAAGGAGAAGGGATAGGGATGGTGACAGGGAGAAGGGACAGGGAGAAGGGACAGGGAGAAGGGCCAGGGCCAGGGCCAGGAGACGCCCCCCCCGAGCCAGCAGAGCCCCCAGCCCCCACCTCTGGTCGGCAGGCACCAGCCGGACGTTGTCGGTGCCGATGCCCAGGAACGCAGCTCCCTTCTCGATGGAGTAGTGGCTCTGGGGGAGGAGAAGCTGGGGGGGGTCACATCCCGGGGTGGGGGGGGCTGGAGGTGCCCCCCAAGCCCTGCCTGTCCCCTCCCCTGCTGCCCACCTCCTGGGACGTGAAGAGCACCAGGCGCGGCAGGACCCAGCTGCCGCCGCGGCGGCCCTGGGGGAAGCGCTGGAAGCGAGCGAGGTTCATGGCGAACATGTTGGCGAAGGAGCCTCCTGCCGGGGGCACAGCGGAGGGGGGACAGCCCTGTCACGGCCACCCCCTCCGTGCCCGCGGCGGGGGGGGGGTCCCCAGGCCCGTGGCCAGCAGCAGGTACCAGGGGCGAAGATGCCGTCCCCGCGGCTCCAGCCCACCAGCTCCCGCAGCTTGGCCAGCACCACCTCCTCCATCAGCACGAACGCCGGAGCCACCTCGTAGGTGTACCTGGGGCAGGGGAGGGGGACACAGAGCAGGCACTTGGGGGGGGTCCGGCGCCTCCTTCTGACATCAGCACCCCCCCAAAGCAGCCCCATCCTGCGCCCCCCCTCCCCCCCGCCGCGGGGGGCACTCACAGGCTGGTGTTGAGGGTCTCGGTGAGGAAGCGTCCGACCAGCGCGTGGTGATCCAGCCCCGAGAAGAGCTGATTGAAGAAGCGAGGGTGGCCTGGGGGCGACACGGGGACGGTGGGGAGGGGGCAGGGGACAGGAGCCACCCCCCCCCGGCAGTCTCCTCCGGGGACACCGCGCAGCCAGGGGACAGGAGCCCCCCCCCGGCCGCCTCCTCCGGGGACACCGCGCAGGAGGGGACACTGCTCAGCCAGGGCATGCTGCCAGGAGAGGGAAATTGTCACCTCTGGAGCCCTGGGGGGCACAGGGACACCAGTGGGTGACAGGGACACCAGTGGGGACCTGCTGGAGCCCAGTGGGGGACAGGGACACCAGTGGGGGACAGGGACACCAGTGGGGGACAGGGACACCAGTGGGGACCTGCTGGAGCCCTGTGGGGGACAGGGACACCAGTGGGGCACAGGGACACCAGTGGGGACCTGCTGGAGCCCTGTGGGGGACAGGGACACCAGTGGGGACCTGCTGGAGCCCTGTGGGGGACAGGGACACCAGTGGGGCACAGGGACACCAGTGGGGGACAGGGACACCAGTGGGGGACAGGGACACCAGTGGGGACCTCCTGGCCCTGTGAGGGACAGGGACACCAGTGGGTGACAGGGACACCAGTGGGGACCTGCTGGAGCCCTGTGGAGGACAGGGACACCAGTGGGGGACAGGGACACTGGTGGGGGACAGGGACACCGGTGGGGGACAGGGACACCAGTGGGGACAGGGACACCAGTGGGGACCTGCTGGGATGAGAGGCCATCAGCCTTGCACGGAGCTGCTGCCTCCCAAACTGGGCCCAGCTGTGCTGAACGGAGGTCATCTGAAGTGGACTGGGGCCAGCCAGGGTCAGACTGGGAGCAGCTGGGCCTGAGCTGGGAGTGGATGGCCTGGACTGGGACCTGCTGCAGCTGAGCTGGGCCCAACTGGGGCTGTACCTGCAGCAGCCAGGGCCCAATGGAGGCCAGCCAAGCTGGAGCAGGGGCAGCTGGGGTCACACTGGGACCAGCTGGGGTCAGACTGGGACCAGGCAGAGCAGCTGGGGCTGCACTGGGACCAGCTGGAGGTGAATGAGGACCAACCAGGGCACGCTGGGGGCAGCACTGGGGGCAGCACTGGGGGCAGCACTGGGGGCAGCACTGGGGACACAGTGGGGGCAGCACTGGGGGCAGCACTGGGACCACACTGGGGACAGCACTGGGGGCAGCACTGGGACCACACTGGGGACAGCACTGGGGACACACTGGGGACACACTGGGGGCAGCACTGGGAGCAGCACTGGGACCACACTGGGGGCAGCACTGGGGCAGCACTGGGGGCAGCACTGGGACCACACTGGGGACAGCACTGGGGGCAGCACTGGGGGCAGCACTGGGGGCAGCACTGGGACCACACTGGGGGCAGCACTGGGGCAGCACTGGGAGCAGCACTGGGAGCAGCACTGGGGGCAGCACTGGGAGCAGCACTGGGGGCAGCACTGGGACCACACTGGGGACACACTGGGGGCAGCACTGGGGGCAGCACTGGGACCACACTGGGGACACACTGGGGGCAGCACTGGGGGCAGCACTGGGGACACACTGGGGGCAGCACTGGGGGCAGCACTGGGACCACACTGGGGACACACTGGGGGCAGCACTGGGACCAGCACTGGGGGCAGGGGACACACTGGGGGCAGCACTGGGGGCAGCACTGGGGACACACTGGGGGCAGCACTGGGGCAGCACTGGGGACACACTGGGGGCAGCACTGGGGGCAGCACTGGGGGCAGCTGGGGACACACTGGGGGCAGCACTGGGACCAGCACTGGGGCAGCACTGGGGACACACTGGGGCAGCACTGGGGGCAGCACTGGGGGCAGCACTGGGGACACACCGGGGGCAGCACTGGGGGCAGCACTGGGGACACACTGGGGGCAGCACTGGGGGCAGCACTGGGGGCAGCACTGGGGACACACCGGGGGCAGCACTGGGGACACACTGGGGGCAGCACTGGGACCAGCACTGGGGGCAGCACTGGGGACACACTGGGGGCAGCACTGGGGACAGCACTGGGGCAGCACTGGGACCGCACTGGGGGCAGCACTGGGGGCAGCACTGAGGCAGCACTGGGGACACACTGGGGGCAGCACTGGGGCAGCACTGGGGGCAGCACTGGGACCATACTGGGGACACACTGGGGGCAGCACTGGGGACACACTGGGGCAGCACTGAGGCAGCACTGAGACCACACCGGGGGCAGCACTGGGGACACACTGGGGGCAGCACTGGGGACACACTGGGGCAGCACTGAGGCAGCACTGGGACCACACCGGGGGCAGCACTGGGGCCGCCCCGGGGGCAGCACTGGGACCACACCGGGGGCAGCACTGGGGCCGCCCCAGGGCCGCCCTGCTCTCACCGGTCTTGACGCTGTAGCGCAGCAGGCGGCGGCAGTGCTGCAGCAGCGCCTCGGGCGGCTCCCCTCGCTCGGGCAGCTCCAGCTCCAGCAGGCGCCGCAGCTCCTCCGGCTCTCGCCACTCGCAGACCTGCGGGGGCAGGGCGTTAGGGTCGGTTTGTGCCTGTCCCCTCCCGCCCCGGCCCCAGGACCGTCCCTTGTCGCCTCGGCGGGGCGCGCAGGGGGCGCGCAGGGGTCCGCCTGTCGCTCACCTTCTCGGCCGCGTCGGTTCCCTTCCGCACCCCCTCCTCCAGCAGGATCTGGAAGGCTTCCTGCAGGAATTGCTCCCCCGCGGCTCGGTCCACGCCGGGATGCTCCAGCTGGCTGCCGTCTGCCATGGTGCCAGCCCCTGCTGTGCCCTCATCCACGGCGGGCGCCCAGGCGGCGGCTCTCACCTCTGCCTCACCCCCAGGCTGTCCCCACACCACCGCGGGACCTGCCCCTGCCAGGGGCCCGGTGGGAAGTGTGCCAGCCGGGAAGCAGCTGGGGCTGAGGTGCTGCCAGCTCCCCCCCAGCTCACCCAGGCGAGGACTTTCTTCTGGGCCACGTCGTCACAGGGGGACAAGGGGACAAAGTCCATGCTGGAGGTGGCCCGGAGTGGCTCTTCAAGGCACAGCGTGGGGAGGGCACCCCAAGAGTTGTGCCCACGCCCTGGGGGAGAGGCCTCCTGGGAGCTGTGGGAAGAAGGAAAGGACACACAGCAGGGAGCAGCTACCACCAGTGTCCCTTCAGTGTCCCCTCACTGTCCACTTTATGACCTCTCAGTGTCCCCTTAATATCCCCTCGGTGTTGTCCCCACAGGCAGTGCAATCCTGGGTGGGGGTCTGCCGTCCCCTCCCCCTCCCCTGCTGCCTTGGGCTCATCCCTGAGAGCAGGGCACAGGGAGGTGGCTTTGGGGTGGGGGCCCAGCGCTGTGTCTCCCCCCCCCTTTCCACTGCCACCCAGCTGGAAGGGACACAGGAGATGAGGAGCTGCCAGGCAGGGCCAGGGCTGGCCCCAGCAGTGAGGGGGCGCTGGGGAGCCCCTGGCTGCCCCCTGCCCTGCCCTGGCACTGTGGGCACAGGCAGGAGCTGCCTGGGGGTTAGGGCAAGAAAGGAGGGGAGAGGACACAAAGGTGACCAAGCCCCCGAGGGGAGAGGGCAGCCCCCGGGGGGGGGGTCAAACCTCCCCGGGGGGGCAATGAGGGAGAAAAGGGGGTGGGGGTGGGGGGGCAGTAATGGCAGAGGAGCCTCTGACTGGGGCAGGAACGGACAAGAGCTGCCCTGAGGTCCCCAGGGCTGCCTCCGGCTCCAGGGCAGGGCTGGCCCCGGCTTGGACCAGGCCAAGGCCCAAGGGTCAGACGCAGGCCCAGGGCCAGGCCCAAAGCGCAGGGCCAGGCCGCGCCCGGCCCTGGCCTCCCCGCTCGCAGCGCCCTGGACCCCGCCCGGCCCTGTCATGGCGGCGCTGGGGCGGCCTCACCAGGCTGCGCTGCGCATGCGCAAGCGACAGGGCGCCCGCTTCCGGCCACCCCCGTGCCGGAAGCGCTGGCGGGGGCGGGGGTTTCCGGTTCCGGGTCGGCGGCGGCGGCCGAGGAAGGGGGCGCTTGGTCCGCCGCTGTTTTGAAGTTGTCGGCGCGGAACCGAGCGCGGAGGGGACCGAGGCAGGTATGGGCCCGGCCAGGCCCGGCGCCACGGAGCCCCGAGGGGAGGCCGCGGCCTGGCCCGGCGAGGCCCGAGCGGCACAGCGGGGCCCGCCCGCGGGGGCCTCACCGGGCCCGGCCGCCTCAGCCCCGCCCCCACCGGACGGCACCGGGAGGGACGGGAGGGGGAAAAAGGGAGGAGGAATCGGGAGGAGGAACCGGGAGGGGCGGGATGGGGGGGGGGATGGAAACGAGCGGGGCGGGCCCGGCGCGCAGGCGCGGTGCGACCCCCCGGGAAGGGCGGCCCCTCCCCCACCGGCTTCCCCCCTGCCCGCCCCGTGACCCCCCCGTGTGATCCCCTCCCCCTCCTCGGGGCTCCCCGCAGTGCCTCTCCCCGGGGATCCCCAACAGGTGGCCTCAGCCCCGAGCCCAGGAGCCCTCCCCCTTCCCCATGTCGCCCCTGCCCCGCACGGTCACCCCGCCCGGGGTCATCCCGCCCTGAGACACAGCTCCCCCCCGGGGCACACCCCCCCCGGGACACACATCCCCCCCCCCCCCCCCGGGGCACACACCCCCCCCGGGACACCTCCTACCCACAGGCTCAGACCCTGCCCCGGGATTCCCTCCCCCGGCTCACCCAACCCCCTCGGGACCCCCACCTTGGCCCCCCTATTGCCCGCAGGGTCCTCACCCCGGGGCTCCCCCTCCCTCCCCTGTCCCCCCCCGTCCTGGGACACCCCTATTGCCCACGGGGGGTTCCCCCTCTTCTCCTGTGCCCCCCCACCCGGGGCCACTCAGCTCCTCTGTCCCTCCCCCAGGACCCCCCCACCCTGTGTCACCCCCTCCAGACACCCCTCAGGGTCACCGGCACCCCAAGGTCTGTGTCCCCATTTGCCCCCTCCCCCTCCACCCCCTTCCAGTCTGGGTCACCTCCCTTTGCATGTCACAACCTCCCTCCCTGCCACACCCCTGCCACCCCCCCCGCTGCCACACCCCCATGCCACACCCTGGCACCCCTGCCCTGGCACTCTCTCTCCTACCCCCTCCCACGCCCAGCCCTCCCCATAGCACCTCCCCTGGGTCCCCACAGCATGTCCTCCCCTTATTCTTTCCTCCTCCCCTCTTTCTCCTTCTCTTCCCTGCCTCCTTCCCCTCTCCTTCCTGCCTCCTTCCCCTCTCCTTCCTTCCTCCTTCCCCTCCTTCCTGCCTCCTTCCCCTCTCCTTCCTTCCTCCTTCCCCTCCTTCCTGCCTCCTTCCCCTCTCCTTCCTGCCTCCTTCCCCTCTCCTTCCTGCCTCCTTCCCCTCTCCTTCCTCTTTCTGTCCTTCCTTCCCCCCCCCTTCCTTCCTTCCCCCCCTCCTTCCTTCCTTCCCCCCCTCCTTCCTTCCTTCCCCCCTCTCCTTCCTCCCTTCCCCCCTCTCCTTCCTCCCTTCCCCCTCTCCTTCCTCCCTTCCCCCTCTCCTTCCTCCCTTCCCCCTCTCCTTCCTCCCTTCCCCCTCTCCTTCCTCCCTTCCCCCTCTCTCTTCCTCCCTTCCCCCTCTCCTTCCTCCCTTCCCCCTCTCCTTCCCCCTTCCCCCCTTCCTTCCCCCTTCCTTCCCCCTCTCCTTCCCCCTTCCTTCCCCCTCTCCTTCCTCTTTCCCTCCCTCTATGGCTTCCCTCTCTCCGTATTCCTCCCCCTTACTTCCTCCCCTTCCCCCCGCCCCCCCGCTTCCCTGGTCAATCCTTGGGCTTGGGGCAGGGGGTCGGAGGTCATTGCACCGTCGTGACCCTCCTCCCCTTTTCCTTAACCCCCTCCCCCTCCCCCCTCCCCCAGGTGAAGCCCCAGGCAGCAGCAGCAGCAGCAGCAGCGGCGTTGGCCCCGCTGGGAGCCGGCTCCCGCCCTGGGGGAACGATGCTGACGCCGCCGCTGATGATGATGATGATGATGATGATGATGCTGCTGACGGTGATATCCCCTCTCTGAGGATCCCTCCCCCAAACCCCCTGCCCCCGAGCTCCCTTTTGCCTGGGCCGTTTGACCCCCCCCCATCAAGCCAGCTCTGCTTTCCCCCTCGGTGGGGGGGGAGGGGGGGGTGCAGGAAGGAGGACGCTTCCCCCGGGGGGGGGCGCCAGGATGTCGGCGCAGTGGAGGGTACTGGAGCAGCCCAGCACTCCAAAGCTAATCAATGATTAACTGAGGCCCTTCCTGCGGGGGTAAATTATCCACTGCCGGGGCCAGGATAAGCCTAAAGACTTGTCCGGGGCGGACAGACACAGACAGACAGACAGACACACCCCGAGATGGCTCAGGTAATGAGCCCCCAACCCTCCGCCCCCTCCCCCTCCCCTCCCACCTTAGCTCCCACCCCCCATGCACACGCCCGGCTCTGGCCCCGCCCCCAAAGCCCTGCCCCGCCCCTCCCCCTCAGCGATAGAAACAGCCTGCAGGGGGCGCTCTGCCTCTCCCTCTGTGTGTGTGTGGAGGGGGGGAGAGTGCTCAGCCCAACAGCTCCCTCCTCCCCCCCTCCCCCGATGGCACTGCTGCCCACCCCCCCTCCACCACCCCCTCCCCTCCAGGGCTCACCCAGCTCCCAACTCAGGCAACACCAAAAAGGGGGCTGGGGGTGTTGAGGAAGAATGGGGGGGGAGGGGGAGGGAGGTGGTTTTGAGCCTCCCCTCCTTCCCCCCCCTTAATGAATTCTACTTGGTGAAGGTTTGCTGCCCCCCTCCCCCCCCACCAGAGAGGGTTTGGGGCTCATTGTTAATGGGGAGGGGGGGGAGGGGCAGCCTGACAAGGAAGGGGGGGAGGGGTTGCTCGGTGCCGTGGGGGCCGCAGCATGGCCACCTTCTCTCCCTCTTGCCCTCCCTCTCCCCCCTCCCCCCCCAACCCCCTCCCCCACAGGCGAGCCTCCTGGCCTGCGAAGGCCTCTCCGGGGTCTGCCTGGTGCCCACCGTGGCCAGCAAGAAGATGATGCCCAAGGGCAGCGCCAAGCAGAGCGAGAGCCGGGAGAGGGGCACCAGCCCTGACCTGCTGGTACTGGGGGGAGCCCCCCAGGGGCTTGGGAAGGGGGGGAGGGCAAAGGGAGCTTCCCCCCAACCTTCTCCTCCTCCCCTTTGCCTCTTTTCCTTTCACAGTCTCCTCCTAGCTTGGCCTGACTGCTCCTGCCCGAAGGGGACTTTTCCCTCCTCTGATTCAGCTTTTCCTCCTTGAGTTTGCCTTCTTCCTCCCTTCAGTTGCCTTTTTCCTCCTCAGATTTGACCTTTTCTTCTCAAATTTGACCTTTTCCTCCTCTAAGTTGACTTTTTGCTCCTCTAAGTTGACTTTTTGCTCCTCTAAGTTGACTTTTTCCTCCTCTAAGTTGACTTTTTCTCCTCTTAAATTGACTTTTTCCTCCTCTAAGTTGATTTTTCCTCCTCTTAAGTTGACTTTTTCCTCCTCTAAGTTGACTTTTTCCTCCTCTAAGTTGACTTTTTTGTCCTCAAATTTGACTTTTTCCTCCTCTAAGATGACTTTTCCTTCTCTTAAGTTGACTTTTCCTCTAAGTTGACTTTTTCCTCTTCAAATTTGACTTTTTCCTCCTCTAAGTTGACTTTTCCTCTAAATTGACTTTTCCTCCTCTAAGTTGACTTTTCCTCCTCTAAGTTGACTTTTCCTTCTCTTAAGTTGACTTTTTCCTCTTCAAATTTGACTTTTGCCTCCTCTAAGTTGACTTTCTCCTCCTGTTAAGCTGACTTTTCCTCCTCTTAAGTTGACTTTTCCTCCTCTTTAAGTTGATTTTTCCTCCTCTAAGTTGACTTTTTCCTCCTCTAAATTGACTCTTCCTCCTCTTAAGTTGATTTTTCCTCCTCTAAGTTGACTTTTTCCTCCTCTAAATTGACTTTTCCTCCTCTTAAGTTGATTTTTCCTCCTCTAAGTTGACTTTTTCCTCCTCTAAATTGACTTTTCCTCCTCTTAAGTTGATTTTTCCTCCTCTAAGTTGACTTTTTCCTCCTCTTAAGTTGACTTTTTCCTTCTCTAAGTTGACTTTTTCCTCCTCTAAATTGACTTTTCCTCCTCTTAAGTTGACTTTTTCCTCCTCTAAGTTGACTTTTTCCTCCTCTAAGATGACTTTTCCTTCTCTTAAGTTGACTTTTCCTCTAAGTTGACTTTTTCCTCTTCAAATTTGACTTTTTCCTCCTCTAAGTTGACCTTTTCCTCCTGTTAAGCTGACTTTTCCTCCTCTTAAGTTGATTTTTCCTCCTCTAAGTTGACTTTTCCTTCTCTTAAGTTGACTTTTTCCTCTTCAAATTTGACTTTTGCCTCCTCTAAGTTGACTTTCTCCTCCTGTTAAGCTGACTTTTCCTCCTCTTAAGTTGACTTTTCCTCCTCTTAGGTTGATTTTTCCTCCTCTAAGTTGACTTTTTCCTCCTCTTAAGTTGACTTTTTCCTCCTCTAAGTTGACTTTTTCCTCCTCTAAGTTGACTTTTCCTTCTCTTAAGTTGACTTTTCCTCTTCAAATTTGACTTTTTCCTCTTCAAATTTGACTTTTTCCTCCTCTAAGTTGACTTTTTCCTCCTCTAAGTTGACTTTTTCCTCCTCTAAGTTGACTTTTTCCTCCTCTAAATTGACTTTTTCCTCATCTTAAATTGACTTTTTCCTCCTCTAAGTTGACTTTTCCTCCTCTTAAGTTGACTTTTCCTCCTCAAATTCGACTTTTCCTGCTCTAATTTGACATTTTCTCCTCTAAGTTGACTTTTCCTCCTCTAAGTTGACTTTTCCTCTAAGTTGACTTTTTCCTCTTCAAATTTGACTTTTGTCCTCAAATTTGACTTTTTCCTCCTTTAAGTTGACTTTTCCTCCTCTAAGTTGACTTTCTCCTCCTGTTAAGCTGACTTTTCCTCCTCTTAAGTTGATTTTTCCTCATCTGAGTTGACTTTCACCTCCTCTGACTTTTTCCTCCTAAGTTGACTTTTTCCTCCTCTAAGTTGACTTTTTCCTCCTCCTAAATTGACTTTTCCTCCTCTTAAGTTGACTTTTTTCTCCTTTAATTTGACTTTTTCCTCCTCAAACTTCACTTTTCCTCCTCTAAGTTGACTTTTTCCTCCTCTAAGTTGACTTTTTCCTCCTCTAAGTTGACTTTTCCTCCTCTAAGTTGACTTTTCCTCCTCTAAGTTGACTTTTCCTCCTCTAAGTTGACTTTTCCTTCTCTTAAGTTGACTTTTCCTCCTCTTAAGTTGACTTTTTCCTCCTCTAAGTTGACTTTTTCCTCCTCTAAGTTCCCTTTTTTCTCTTCTAATTCAACTTTTCCTCCTTGAATTTGACTTTTCTTTAAGTTGCTTTTTTCCCTCCCTTAAGTTGCTTCCTTCTTCCTCACCTTCAACTTCTTCTCCTTGAATTGGACTTTTCCCTCCTTTGAAGTTGACTTTTTCCTCCCCTAATTCAACTTCCTCCTCTTTAAATGTGACTTTTCCTCCTTCACTTGGCCTCTTTCCTCCCTCAGCCCAACTTTTCCTTTTGTGTCTTGATGGTTGTCCTGTCTTTTCCTCCTCCAATTTGACTTTCCCCCTTTTCAATTTGACTCTTTCCTCTTTCAATCCCAAATTTCATCCTCTTAATTCTCTTTTCTCCAACTCAATTTCTGCTCCCCCAACTCAACCTCTCTCCCAAATCTCACTTCCCTTCCCTTCCCCCCTCCCTTCCCCCCTCTTTTCCCTCCCTTCCCCTCTCTTACCCCTTCTCTTCCTCCCTTCCCCTCTCTTACCCCTTCTCTTCCTCCCTTCCCCTCTTACCCCTTCTCTTCCTCCCTTCCCCTCTTACCCCTTCTCTTCCTCCCTTCCCCTCTCTTACCCCTTCTCTTCCTCCCTTCCCCTCTCTACCCCTTTTCTTTCCTCCCTTCCTCTCTCTTACCCCTTTTCTTCCTCCCTTCCCCTCTCTTACCCCTTTTCCTTCCTCCCTCCTTCCCCTCTCCCTTCCCCTCTCCCTTCCCTCTCCCTTCCCTCTCCCTTCCCCTCTCCCTTCCCCTCTCCCTTCCCCTCTCCCTTCCTCCCCTTCCCTCCCTCTCCCTTCCCCTCTCCTTCCTCTCCCTTCCCTCCCTTCCTCCCTCCCTTGTCCCCTTTCCTTATCCCCCTTTTCCTCTCCCCTTCTCCCCCTTCCCTCCCTTTTCCTTTCTTTTCCCTTTCCTTCCTCTCTCTTTCCTTCTTCCTCCTTCCCTCTTTCCCTTTGCCTCCCCATTTTCCTCTCCCCTCCCACCCCCCCCCCTAACCCCCTCTCCCCCAGGACCCCGAGAAGCCTCGGAGCCGCAAGGAGGAGGAGGCAGCCAAGGCCTCGCAGCCCAAGAAGTCCCTGAAAAAGGCAGGTCTGGGGCTCCCTGCTGTGGGCTGGGGGCTGATGGGGGTGGAGGGGGAGGTGCTGGGGGGAGGGGTGGGGGGGGTCAGGATGGGGCCCGACTGACCCAGGCCTCCCTCCCTCCCCGTGCCAGCGCCGCAAGCGGGTGGCCGGAGCCGAGGGACCAAGTCGCTCCTCCCGGAGAGGATCTCGCCTCGGCAGCCAGGTTTGCCTGCAGGAGCAGGAGGAGGAGGAGGAGGAAGGAGGAGGAGGAAGGAGGAGGAGGAGGAGGAGGAGGAGAAGGAGGAGGAGGAGGAGAAGGAGGAGGAGGAGGAGAAGGAGGAGGAGGATTGCCCAGGCGCTGGCAGGCGCAGGAGCGGGGAGGACCGTGGAGGACCGTGGAGGGTGGGAGGAGGAGGCTGGGGTTTGAGAGGCTTTCTGCTGTGCCTGGGGTTGGTTTCTTCTCTGCCCCCCACCCCATGCCCTGTGCAGGCTGCTGGGCTTGATGGTGGGGGGGCTCTCTCTGCTCTGCAGATGGTGGTGATCAAGCAGAATGGCTCCTTCCAGCTGGGCATCCCCAAGAACTTCATCTGTGAGCACTGCTTCGGGGCCTTCCGCAGCAGCTACCACCTCAAGAGGCACATCCTGATCCACACTGGTACCTGGCATGGCACTGGGAGGCACTGGGAGGGGCTAGGGGAGAGGCACTTGGGGGCTGAGCATCAGTGGTGCCCCCACAGGGCTCAGCACTGGGCCCAGTTCTGCTCAGTGCCTTCAGCACTGAGCTGGGGGAGGGCAGGGAGCCTGCCTCAGGCTGCTGCAGATGGCACCAAGTTGGATGGGAGTTGAGCTGCTGGGGGCTGCAGGCTCTGCACAGGACCCTGGCCAGGATGCAGCCATGGCTGAGGCCAATGACAGGAGGGCACCGAGGGCTGGGGGCTGCCCTTGGCTCACAGCCACCCCAGGAAGGCTCCAGGCTGGGGGCAGAGAGGGCTGGGAGCTGCCCTGGGTGGGGGGGGTTGGTGTGAGCAGCTGGAGAGGAGCCAGGGGGTGCCCAGGGGGGCAAGGAGGCCACCAGCAGCCTGGGCTGGAGCAGCAGTGCTGTGGGCAGCAGCAGCAGGGCAGCAGCCTGGGCTGGGCACTGGGGGGGCCACAGCTGGCAGCCTGGGGGCAGCCTTGGGCTCCTGAGGGCCAGGAGGACTTGGAGGGCTGCAGCAGGGCCAGGGAAGGGCAAGGGAGCTGGGGAAGGGGCTGGGGGAGAGGGCAGGGGAGGGAGGAGCAGCTGAGGGAGCTGGGGAAGGGGCTGGGGGAGAGGGCTGGGGGAGAGGAGCAGCTGAGGGAGCTGGGGGGGTTGAGGCTGGAGGAGAGGAGGCTGAGGGGAGACCTCCTGGCTGCCTGCAAGTGCCTGAGAGGAGCCTGGAGCCAGGGGGGGTTGGGCTGTGGGTCCAAGGGCCAGGACAAGAGGAGCTGGCCTCAGGCTGCCCCAGGGCAGGCTCAGCTTGGCCCTGAGGAGAAACTTCTGCCCTGGAAGGGTTCTGCAAGCCTGGCCCAGGCTGCCCAGGGGGGGTGGGCACACTGCTGCCTCTTGGCCAGCTCCTTGCCCCCAGCCCCCTCGGCGGGGGGGGAGGGGAGGTCGTGGCGGGCGGCGCTCGGCCTCCTCGGTCCCCTCGGGCCCCGGTGCCACATCTGGCCAGGCTCAGCACCCCCTGGGTCCATCCCAGAGGGGCTGAGTGTCCTCCCCCCTGCCCCAGGGGAGAAGCCCTTCGAGTGTGACGTGTGTGACATGCGCTTCATCCAGAAGTACCACCTGGAGCGCCACAAGCGAGTGCACAGCGGCGAGAAGCCCTACCAGTGCGAGCGCTGCCTCCAGGTACCCCCTGCCCCCCTGCCCCCCCGGCCTCAGGGGGCCCTGCACCACCCCTGCTGCCAGGACAGGCTGAGGGAGATGGGGGAGGGGCAGGCTGGAAGAGGAGAAGGCTCCCAGGGCAGGAGGAGCCAGCTCCTCCCGGAGCTCCCCCCTGAGAAACTGAGTGCCCAGAGTGGCCTGGGCCAAGGGATCCATCCAGAGGGAGCTGGAGAGGCTGGAGGGAAGGGATCCAGCCAGAGGGAGCTGGGCAGGCTGGAGAGAAGGGATCCATCCAGAGGGAGCTGGAGAGGCTGGAGGGAAGGGATCCAGCCAGAGGGAGCTGGAGGGGCTGGGGGGAAGGGATCCATCCAGAGGGAGCTGGGCAGGCTGGAGGGAAGGGATCCAGCCAGAGGGAGCTGGGCAGGCTGGAGGGAAGGGATCCAGCCAGAGGGAGCTGGGCAGGCTGGAGGGAAGGGATCCATCCAGAGGGAGCTGGAGAGGCTGGAGGGAAGGGATCCATCCAGAGGGAGCTGGGCAGGCTGCAGAGGTGGCCCCAAGCCAAGCTCAGGAGGGTCACCAAGGCCAAGGGCAAGGTCCTGCAGCTGGGGCAGGGCAATCCCAGGCACTGCTGCAGGCTGGGCAGGGTCTGGCTGAGAGCAGCCCTGCAGGAAAGGCCTTGGGGGTGCTGGGGGAGGAGAAGCTCAGCAGGAGCCAGCAGGGAGCACTTGCAGCCCAGAGAGCCAAGCAGAGCCTGGGCTGCAGCAGCAGCAGTGTGGGCAGCAGGGCCAGGGAGGGGATTCTGCCCCTCTGCTCCACTCTGCTCACACCACAGCTGCAGCTCTGGGGCCAGCTCTGCAGCCTCTGCTCCAGGAAGGCTCTGGAGGGGCTGGAAGGTGTCCAGAGCAGGGCCAGGAGCAGGAGCAGAGGGCTGGAGCTGCTCTGCTGGGAGCACAGCTTGAGAGAGTTGGGCTTGTGCAGGCTGGAGAGGAGAAGGCTCCCAGGAGACCTTCTGGTGGCCTCCCAGGGGCTGCAGGGGGCTGCAGGAAAGCTGGGGAGGGACTTTGGAGGCTGTGAGGGAGGGATAGGCCGGGGGGGGATGGAGCAGAGCTGGAAGTGGGGAGACTCAGCTTGGCTGTGAGGAAGAAGTTGTTGCCCAGGAGGGTGCTGAGAGCCTGGCCCAGGCTGCCCAGGGAGGGGGTGGAAGCCTCCTCCTCCTGCCTGGAGGTGCTGAAGGCCAGGCTGGAGGTGGCTGTGAGCAACCTGCTGTGGTGGGAGATGGGCAGGAGGGTTGGCACTGCCTCCCCCTTGGGGTCCCATCTGAGCCTCCCAAAGGTTCTGTGACCTTTGGGACCCTCAGGCAAGATCCCAAGCCCCCTCCCCAGCTCCCCCAGCCCCTCACCCCCAGGCCTCTTCCTCCCCCCCCCCCAGAGCTTCTCCAGGACAGACCGGCTGCTGCGACACAAACGAATGTGCCAAGGTTGCCAAACCAAGACCCCCGAGGCCCAGCTGCTGCTCTAGGAGCCAGGATGAGGCCCCCCCCTCAAATGCAGCCCCCTCCCCCCAAGAATGCTTTCCCTCCCCTTCTACTCTTCTTTTTCTCCTGGGGAAGAATTTCCCCGAACTTCTGCTCCTGACTGCGGTGGAGATGAGGAAGAAGCTCAAGGAGGACTTTGGGGCTGCTCCTTCCCCTCCCCCAAAATCCCCTCCCCAAAGGAAAACCCTGGAGCAATCCCATGGGATCCTCAGTCCTGCCTTTTAGCCTCCCTCCCCCTATTTCTCCCTCAGTTTCCCTCTCAGGGAAGGTTGAGGCCCCCAAAAAAACCCAACTCTGGGGTGGCCCCCAGCTCTCAGGTATTGGGGAGGGGGGCAAGAGGGGGTTGGGGGGGAGCCCTTTCTAACCCTTTTGGGCTCTTTTGGAGGAGAAAAAGGCTCCCCCAAAATAGGCCAAGCTTGGGGGAGGGGGCCCAGCAGTGAGCTCTGCACCACTTCCTTCTCCATCTTTTTTTGGGGGCGGGAGTGGGGTTGGGTTTTTGTGGGGGCCTCTAATTTTTGCCTATTTTGGGGCATTTTTTCTCCTTGCCCCCTCCCACCCCCAACCCCCAGAAAGGGGGGAGAGCACAGCTGTGATGCTTCTGGGGGCCAAGATGAAGGCCATTTGCCTAAACACCCCCCAAATTCTGAGGGGCAGGGAGGGGGAGGCTGAGGACCCCCAAAATCCTTGTCCTCACTGGGAGGGGGCAACCCCCCCCTCCCCTCCCCCTCTATGTTTTGGGGCCACCTCTGGACACCAATGGTGCCTGGCAGTGCCCCCCGCCAAGCTCTTTCTAGGGGACCCCCCCCCCCCAAAATAAAAGCACAGCCTGGACACTGGGGGTGCCCCACAGCCAACACTCCCATGCTGGGGGGGGGGGAGGGGGGCAAAGTTTGGCTTCAAGCCCCCAAATCCTTACCCCCCTCCCCAGGTCATCACTTCGCTGCTGGGGTTGCTGCTGACTGTGCCTGAGGGGTGTGGGGGGGGTGTCAGGATTGGGACCCCCCCCATTTTGGGGACCCCCCCTCCCCAAGTGAAGAAGAGTTGAGCCTCCTCCCTGCCCCCCCTTTGAACTGTGTGCCCAGCAGCTCTCTGCAGCTGGCTGGGATTTGGGAGGGGGGTCTGGATGGCTTTTGGGGGGGGCTCTGGGTTTATTGAGGTGGGGGGGGAGGGGGGGGGTCAGCCCCCTCCCTTGGTGTTGTGGTGGGGGTCCAGGGGTGGGGGTGGGGAGGGGGAGTTGATGCAAATTGGCAGCACTGAACTCGAGGGGGGGGGGGAAGCAAAGCAGCCAAGCCCTCCCCACAGCCCCCAGAGTAGGGGAGGGGAAGAGGAGACCCCTGGAAGCCAGGGAGGGGGCAGAAGGGCTCCTGGAAAGCGAGGGAGGGGGTCCCCGGGGGTCCCTTAAACCCGGGGCTGGGGGGGAGCACAGAGGACACCCCCACCTCAAACCCATGGAGGGGGGCACAGAGACCCCCCCCCCCCAAAACCCAGGGAGGGTGCAGAGGGGACCCTGTAAACTGGGGGGGAAGGGGAGGTGGCACAGACGACCTCCCCCCCCCCTTAAACCCAGAGATGAATTGGGGGGCCTGGGGATTGCTTAAACCCAGGGAGGGGAGGGGGCACAGATGATTTCTCCCCCTGCACCCCCAAGCCCCTTTCCAAACCGGGGAGGGGGAAGCTCTGCTGCCCTTCCTCCTCCCCCCCCCCAAGCCCCTGGCTTCATTTTGGGGGTGGGGTGGTGTGTTTTTTTCCTGGGGTTTAATACACTTATTTTGCTATGGGGAAATGTTGGGGGAGGGGTTGGGGGCGGGCGTGGGGGCGGGGCGAGGGATGGGGCGAGGGGTTGGGGCGGGGGGTCAGGGGCTGACCCTTTCACTTTTAAACTGTAGTTTTTCTAAGCCGTTCCCAGCGTGTGTCGTCGTCCCCCCTGTCCCCCGGCCGTCCCCTTCCCCACCGCCCCGAGACTCTGTCCCCGACGCCCCTCCCCACTTGTGTCTCCCCCTCCCCTCCTCCCCTCGGCCTTTAGGGTTTATTTAAATAAAAACCGCGTTGGGTTTTTTGTTTCTTTTTCTAACCCAATTTTGGCTTCTTTGGAAGGGGAGGGGGAGGGGAAGGATCAGGCCCCGCCCCCTCCCCCAATTTTCCCTCCCCCGAGGGAAGGAGGACGAGGAAGGGGCCACAGGGTACAGGTTGAGGCCTTTTATTGAGGGGTCGAAGTGGGGAGGGGGTGGGTATGGAGGGAGGGGCTGGGGGAATTGGGGGAGGGGTTCCACCGGGGGGCGGGGGAGGCTTGGGGGAGGTCCTGTGAGCCACCCTCTGACTTTACCAAGGGCAGGGCTCAGGATGGCAAGCTAAGCAGGGTCGGTCCCGGTTAGTGCTTGGATGGGAGACCAGCAGCGTGGGAAATGAGCTGGGCCCCAGGGCTCAGTTTTAGCTGGGGGAGGGCATGGAGCCGAGGGGGGAGGGAGGTGTCAAGGTGTTTGTGCCACCTGTGCCACCCCATGGAGGTGTCCTGCTTGACCAACCTGATCTGCTTTGGCGTGGGGATTCGGGGGGGGGGGGGGTGTGAAGGGCAGGCTGGGGAGGGTCCTCCTGGACCTGAATAAAGCCTTTGACACTGAGAGCCACAGCGGCCCCTGGAGAAGCTCCTGGCTGGGGCTGCAGGACACTGCCTGGTGCGGGGTGGAGAGGGCTCCAGTGGGTGCCAGGGCACCGGCAGTGGCCCCCAGGGCTCAGTGGGGTCATGGTGGGGGGGAAGGTCCGCGGGGGGGACCTTGGTGGTGGCCCCCAAGCCTCCCTGATGTCCACTCTGTGACCTTACCAAGGGCAGGGCTCAACATGTGAAGCTAAGCAGGGTCAGGCCTGGTCAGTGTGTGGATGGGAGACCAGCAGGATGGGCAATGAGCTGGGCCCCGGGCTGGCCCCCAGGGCCCAGTTCTGCCTTCAGCACTGAGCTGGGGGAGGCCATGGAGCCTGCCTCAGGCTGCTGCAGAGGGCACCAAGCTGCCTGGGGGCTGAGCTGCTGGGGGCTGCAGGCTCTGCACAGGACCCTGGGCAGGATGCAGCCATGGCTGAGGCCAATGGCAGGAGAGCACCGAGGGCTTGGGGTCTGCCCTTGGCTCACAGCCACCCCAGGAAGGCTCCGGGGGGGGGGCGGTGGGGGGGTGGTGTGAGCAGCTGGAGAGGAGCCAGGGGGTGCCCAGGGGGGCAAGGAGGCCACCAGCAGCCTGGGCAGTGCTGTGGGCAGCAGCAGCAGGGCAGGGATGCTGCCCCCGGGCTGGGCACTGGGGGGGCCACAGCTGGCAGCCTGGGGGCAGCCTTGGGCTCCGCAGGGCCAGGAGGACTTGGAGGGCTGCAGCAGGGCCAGGGAAGGGCAAAGGGAGCTGGGGAAGGGTCTAGGGGAGAGGGCAGGGGAGGAGCAGCTGAGGGAGCTGGGGGTTGAGGCTGGAGGAGAGGAGGCTGAGGGGAGACCTCCTGGCTGCCTGCAAGTGCCTGAGAGGAGCCTGCAGCCAGGGGGAGTTGGGCTGTGGGGCCAAGGGTCAGGACCAGAGGAGCTGGCCTCAGGCTGCCCCAGGGCAGGCTCAGCTTGGCCCTGAGGAGAAACTTCTGCCCTGGAAGGGTTCTGCAAGCCTGGCCCTGGAAGGGTTCTGCAAGCCTGGCCCAGGCTGCCCAGGGAGGTGCTGGTGGAGCCCCCAGGCCTGGAGGGGTTCCCAAGCCCTGGAGCTGTGGTGCTGAGGGCCAGGGCTCAGCCCCAGCCTGGGCAGGCTTGGGCTGGGTGAGCTCCAAGGTCTCCTCCACGGTGCCCTGGGGCTCAGCCCGGCCGGCAGCCAGGGTGGGTGCTGGTGGCTGTGGCACTCCTGAAGAGGGCATTGCGCTGCGGGGGGAGCAGATGGAGCAGGGTGGGGGAGGTGTCACAGCCCTGACCCCCAGGGTTGGGGGAGGAGGGCTGGAGACCCCAGTTTGGGGACCCCGTTCCCCCCGGGACCCCTCACCCCCTTGCCCCCGGGCCCCCTCACCTCCTCCCTGCGTGCTCTCAGCTGCTCCTGCTGCAGGCTCCGCAGCTCCTGCCGGTGCCGGAGCTCCAGGCACAGCCGGGACAGCCCCAGGGCCACCAGCCCCAGGGCCACCACCCCGGCTGCCACCCCGGCCACCAGCCCCAGCGAGACCCCCACCCCACCTGGGGACAGGGACAGCCGTCAGGAACCCCCCACCACCACAGGGCCCTATGGGAGTCAGGACCCCCCCCATGCTCCCCCCCCATGTCTCACAGCATTCCACAGGCTCAAGGACCCTCCCCAACCACCCACGGGATCCCCTTGGAGCAAGGACCCCCCCCAAATACCCACTGAGTCCCCCTGGAGCAAGGACCCCCACAGGGTCAGGGTCTCCTCCCCCACCCTCAGGGTTCCATGGAGATGAGGACACCCCCCTCCCCCCCCACTATGACCCATAGTGTCCCCTTGGAGGGTCCCATGGGGTATGGACCCCCCACCCCCAGCCACAGGGTCCCATGGGTGCAGGGGACCTCCCCTAAGGGATAAGGTCCCTGTGGAGGGGTTGGGGGGGCACACGGGGGCCCTGGTGGGGGGAGACATGGGGGTGGGGGTGTCACAGGGATCCCTGAGTGGGGAATAGGACATTAGATCCCTGGGGAGGGCCACGGAGGGTCCCCATGGGGGGTTGGATCACTACACAGGATCCCTAGGGGGGGTCCCAGGGGGCACTCACCCTCCTCCTCCTGCCAGACGGTCACTGTCACCTCCCTGTCCCCACCCTCCTCCTCCTCCTCGCCCCTCCCCTCGATGCTGAAGAGCAGCAGGCGCCCGTCGGGGGTCCGCTCCCGGCACCAGCCGCGGGGGTCCAGGGGGGCCGCGGGCAGCAGCCGGAGGTGACCCTGGGGCAGGCCAGGCTGCAGTTCCCCCGCAGCGGACCCCGGCCCAGGGCCCCGCAGTCAGCGCAGTCCCTGCGGACCCCCCCAGCCTGGTTAGGGTCGGGCACGGCCACCGGCAACGCCCCAGGTCACTGGAGACCCCCCGCAGGTCACCAGAGACCCTCCCCAGGTCACCAGAGACCCCCTGCAGGTCACCAGAGACCCTCCCCAGGTCACCAGAGACTCCCTGCAGGTCACCAGAGAACCCCCCCAGGTCACCAGAAACCCTCCCCAGGCCACTAGAGACCCTCCCCAGGTCACCAGAGACCCTCCCCAGGTCACCAGAGAACCCCCCCAGGTCACCAGAAACCCTCCCCAGGCCACTAGAGACCCTCCCCAGGTCACCAGAGACCCTCCCCAGGTCACCAGAGACCCCCCACTAATTCACCACAGAGCCCTCCCCCTCCCCCCCAGTCACCACAGACCTCTCGCCTCCCGGCCCAAGTCACTACCAGGGTCCCAGCCCTGTCCCCACGGTACTGTCCTACACCTTCTCCTTGCCACCCCCTTGCCCCCTGTTCCTAGCCCCCCTCCCCTCATCCCCTCCCTTCCCTGTCCCCTGTCCCCATACCTCAGCCCCTTTATTCCCGACCTTGTTCCTTCCCCGCGGCCACCCCCTGCCCCCCCCCTTCTCTGTCCCTGTCCCCTCCATGTTGGTGTCCCCAGAACCTCCCACTCCATCCCCATCCCTGTCCCCATCCCAGTCCTGGCTTCTGTCCCCATGTCCCCACTCCCCCAATTCCATCACCCCCTTGTCCCCACACCCCTGACCACCCAGTCCCCTCCTTGTCCTATGTCCCCATCCCAGTCTTGGTCCCTGGCCCCATGTCCCACCCACTCCCTCCTCCATGCCCACCTCCCCATTTCCCCATCTCATCCCACCCCATCCCATCTCTCCGAGATCCCATCTCTGCATCCCATCCCCATCCCATCCCTATCCCTCTATCCCATCCCTATCCCTCCATCCCATCCCATCCCATCCCCATTCCTCCATCCCATCCCATCTCTCCATCCCATCCCATCTCTCCATCCCATCCCATCCCCATCCCATCCCATCCCATCCCTATCCCTCTATCCCATCCCTATCCCTCCATCCCATCCCCATTCCTCCATCCCATCCCATCATCCCATCCCCACCCCATCCCTATTCCTCTATCCCATCCCCATCCCTCCATCCCATCCCATCCCATCCCCATTCCTCCATCCCATCCCCATTCCTCTATCCCCCTCCCCTCCCCCCTCCCCCGTGCCGGTGCGCACCGGAGGCGGCGGCAGGGGCGGGGGCAGGAGGGGCAGTGCTGGCAGAGGGCTCCGCGGTACCCAGGCTGGCAGCGGCAGGCGCCGCAGACGCAGGTTCCGTGCCCGCTGCACTCGCGGCCGCCGGGGCCCCGGCAGCGCCCCCGGGACAGGGCACAGCCGCAGGCGCTGCCCGCGAAGCCCTGGCGGCAGCGGCAGGAGCCGCACACGCACTCGCCCCGCGTGGGGCCTGGGGCGCGGCGCCGTCACCACCCGCCGCGGGAGCCAGGGCACCGACCCCCGGACCCCCGGGCACCAACCCGCGACCCCCCCCGGGGACCGCCCCCCGACTCCCCAGGCACCGACCCCCGACCCTCCGGCACTGCCCCGCGACCCCCCGGGAATCGACCCCCGGATCCCCGGGCACCAACCCGCGACCCCCCCGGGCACCGACCCCCGGACCCCGCCCCGGGGACCGCCCCCCGACCCCCCGGGCACCGAACTCCGGACCCCGCCCCGGGGACCGCCCGGGCACAAGCGATAGCGACAGGAGCCGCGGGGACAGGGGAGGGGACAGGACCCTCGTGGGTGGGGCGGGGGGGCGTTGGGACCCTTGGGGACAGGACCCTCGTGGGACACGGAGTGGGGATGGGACCCTTGGGGACAGGGACATGGGAGAGGGAGGGGACGCTCCATGGGGACAGGACCCCAGGGTGGGAACCCTAAAGATGGGTGTGGCCTCCATCCCCCCCAAGTCCCCCCATGTCCCTCCCATGCCCTCATGCCCCCATGCCCCCCGTGCCCCTTTGCCCCGCCCCCCGCCCCGCCCCGGGGCGCGGCCGCCTCACCCCCGCAGGCTTGGCCGCGGTGCCTCTCGCAGCCGCTGCTGCCGCAGGAGGCTTCGGTGCCGTTGGGGGGGCCGCAGCCCCCCGCCCCCTCCGGCCCTGCCCCTGCCTTCAGCGGCTCCTCGCACTCGCACCGCCGGCCCCGCCGGCCCCCCGGGCACCTGGCGGGGGGTAGGGGGTGGAGTGACCCCCATGGACGCCCCCCACCCCCTCCCCGCAGAGACCCCCGTGCCCCATGGCACCCCCATGCCCCCCCCTGCGGCTCCCCTCATCCTTACTCCCCCCCCAAACCCCAGCCCCTTGTGGTGCTCCATGGACCCCCAACCCCCTTCACTGCATGGACCCCCTCTAGCCCCCAGAGCAACCTGGGACCCTCTCTAGCCCCTCCCAAAGCAACCCAGGGACCCTCTCTAGCCCCTCCCAAAACAACCCAGGGACCCCCAGCCTGCCCCCCAGCCCCCTATACAATCCATGGACCCCTAGCTTGCCCCCAGCCCCCAAACAACCCTTGGACCACCCCAGCCCCCCCCTAAACAACCCCTGGCCCCCCAGAGCCCCCCTCACCTGCAGACCCCACAGATGAGGTCCCCCCCGTGGCACTGCGGTGCCTGGGGGCGGCTGTGGGTGCAGGGGCACTCGCAGAGGGTGCCCACCTCCAGGGCCAGCTCCTGTGCCAGGCCCAGCACCCTCAGCACCACCTGCTGGGGGGACCCCAGGCAGCCCTCAGCTCGCACCCGGACTGTGAAGGTCACCTGTGGGCACAGGGCACACCGTGGGCACCGTGATGGGCACTGGGGGGCACCAATGGGCACCGATGGGCACTGATGGGTACATTGGTGGGGATACTGATGGGCACCGATGGGCACATTGATGGGCACTGATGGGCATGGGGACATTGATGGGCACCGATGGGGGCATTGATGGGGACATTGATGGGGACATTGATGGGCACCGATGGGCATTAATGTGGGCATTGATGGGCACCGATGGGGGCATTGATGGGCACCGATGGGGGCATTGATGGGGACATTGATGGGGACATTGATGGGCACCGATGGGCATTAATGTGGGCATTGATGGGCACCGATGGGGGCATTGATGGGCACCGATGGGCATTGATGGGGACATTGATGGGGACATTGATGGGCACCGATGGGCATTAATGGGGGCATTGATGGGCACGGATGGGTACTGATGGGCACTGATGGGGACATCGATGGGCACTGATGGGCACCGACGGGCATTAATGGGGACATTGATGGGCACCGATGGGGGCACTGATGGGCACATTGATGGGCACATTGATGGGCACTGATGGGGGCACTGATGGGCACATTGATGGGGACATTGATGGGCACTGATGGGGGCACTGATGGGCACATTGATGGGGACATTGATGGGCACATTGATGGGGACATTGATGGGCACCAATGGGCACTGATGGGGACATCGATCAGGACACTGATGGGCACTGATGGGGACATTGATGGGCACTGATGGGGACATTAATGGGGACATTGATGGGCACTGATGGGCACATTGATGGGCACTGATGGGGGCACTGATGGGCACATTGATGGGGACATTGATGGGCACATCTCTAGAGACATGGATGGCACAGGATGGGGGGGCATGCTTACATGCCCAGTGTCCTTTCCCCCCTGTGCCCATGCCCCCCCCCCCCGGGTCCCCCAGTCCTGTCCCCCCCACCCCTCGTGTTCCCCCCTTGCCCCAACCCTTGTGCCCTATGTGCCCCCAGGCCTTTGCCCAGGGTGCCAACGTCCCCATTGTCCCCGGCCCTGCCCCTAGTGCCCCCCAATCCCTGTGCCCATGTGCCCAGCCCTGTGCCCATTGTGCCCCCAGCCCTGTGCCCACGCCCCCCCACGCCCCCTTATGCCCTCCCCATCTGTGCCCCTGTCCCCATTGCTGTCCCTAATGTCCCCCATCCCTGCCCTCAATGCCCCCTCCCCGTACCCATGTCCCCACTGCCCCCCAATCCCTGTGCCCACATCCCCACCATGCCCCTTATGACCCCCCCTCCCCATGCCCATGTCCCCACTCTCCCCATCCCTGTCCCCAGTGCCCCCCAACCCCTGTGCCCATGTCCCCAGTGTCCCCCAATGGCTGTGTCCCCCCTACCCCAATCCCTGTGCCCACATCCCCCTTCCCTATCCCACCCCCTCCCCACCCTTCCCTCCCCATGTCCATCCCCCCCCTCCCCCCATCCTCACCTCCTGGTCGACTCTGACCCCCTCACACCTCCCCCCGTGGGGCTGGGGGGGGCCGGGGGGGCCCCCGCAGTGGGACTGGTAGCTGAGGCTGATGCCAGGGGGCAGGGCCGAGTGCTGCAGCTCCACCGTGGATGAGAGCCTCTGGGGGGGGGGAAGGGGAGCACCCAGGGGTGTCAGCACCCCCTGAGAGCCCCCTCCAGGGGAGGTAGGGTAGGGGGCACCCCAAGGGTCGTCCCCCCCCCTCACCTTGTAGGCGTCGGCGATGAGCTGCACCACGTTGCTGGAGTCCTCCTGCAGCTCTCCCACCACCGACTTGGGGATCAGGAGGCTCAGCCTCTGGGGGGGGGGAGGGGCACGGGAGGGCGGGGGGGAGGTCAGAGGGGGGTTCGAGAGGGGTCACGGGACACCCCCCCCCTCAGCCCCCCCCTCTCCCCACTGCCACTTGCCTGGTAGAGGGGCAGGGTGGGGGCAGTGACGGCGAAGATGAGCTGGATGCGGGCGGCAGAGAGCACCTGAGCCACATGCGGCACCGAGGGGTAGTCCTGGGGGGCACAGGGCAGGGGCTGAGGGGGGGCTGGGGGAGCTGGAAGGGAAGCAATGGGTGCTGAGGGATGCTAACAATGAAGCAGTGGGTGCTGGAAGGGTTTAGGGGTGCTGGGGGTGCTGGAAGGGAAGCAATGGGTGCTGGGGGTTGCTAGAAAGAAAGCAATGGGTGCTGGGGTGGTCTAGGGGTGCTGGGGAGTGCTGGAAGAGAAGCAGTGGGTGCTAGGGTGGTCTAGGGGTGCTGGGGGGTGTTGGAAGGGAAGCAATGGGTGCTGGAAGGGAAGCAATGGGTGCTGGGGGGTGCTAGAAAGAAAGCAATGGGTGCTGGGGTGGTCTAGGGGTGCTGGGGGGTGTTGGAAGGGAAGCAATGGGTGCTGGAGGCGGGAGTTCTAGTGATCCTGGGGGGTCCTGGGGTGTAAGCAATGGGTGCTGGGGGGTGCTGGAAGAGAAGCAATGGGTGCTGGGGGGGGGGTCTAGGGGTGCTGGGGGGCATCTAGAGGTGCTGAGTGGTGCTGGGGGATGGTAATGGGGAGCGCTGGTGGGGCGCTGGGGGGTGCTGGGGGTGGGTGCAGGATTGGGGGTTGGGCGCCGGGGGGGGGGGTAAATTGGAGTGCCGGGCTGGGTGCCGAGGGTCTCGGCCGCTGGCACCTACGTAGAGATGGCTCTTGGCATAGACCCCGTGGGCATCGAGGTGGCAGCGGGAGTCGGGGGGCAGGACGATGCCCCCCAGCTTGCCGTCCCCGGCCGTGTGGAAGGCATCGTCCGTGGCGAAGACCAACAGCCGCGTGGCGGGGCCCCAGCCAATCAGCTCCTGCGGGACGGCCACGTGACAGAGCGCTAGCCAATCAGCTCCCGCGGGGCACGGGGGGCGGGGCCAGCCTGGGAGGGCTCAGCCGGCGCAGGGTTCCCCCAAGCTCCCCTGGCACAGGGACCCCAGGCTCGCCTGGCACAGTGCCGCCCAAGTTCCCCTGGCACAGGGACCCCCAGGCTTGCCTGGCACAGTGCCGCCCAAGTTCCCCTGGCACAGGGTACCCAAGCTCCCCTGGCACAGTGCCACCCAAGTTCCCCTGGCACAGTGCCACCCAGGCTCACCTGGCACGGTGCCACCCAGGCTCACCTGGCAGAGTGCCACCTGCATGATGGCATCGAGGCCTCCCTCGGGGGCGTCCAGGTTGCCAGAGACGCGCTGGGCACCGACCCGCTGCGAGAAGTGCCCAGGCTCGGGGGTGAGTGCCAGGAGGTGGCGGAAGGCGGCTGGGGGGGCACAGGGCTCCTGCTGCTCCGGGCAGGGGTTCTGCAGCCTGCTGGGCACGGTGCTGGCATAGGGCAGCACAGGCTTGTCCACGAAGGAGCCGAAGCCTGGGGGGGCAGCACCCAGCTGAGGGCTTGGGGGTGGCATCAAAGGACCCCCAGATGCCAACTCACCTCCCTGCCACCACCAGGGAGGCACCAAAAGACCCCTAGATGCCAGCACAAAGAACCCCCAGATGCCAACTCACCTCCCCACCCCCACCAGGGAGGCATCAAAGTACCTCCAGATGCCAATTCACCTCCCTGCCCCCTCCCAGGTTGCACCAAAGGACCCCCAGATGCCAACTCACCTCCCTACCCCTCCCAGGTGGCACCAAAGGACCCCCAGATGCCAGCTCAAAGAGCCCCCAGATGCCCTCTCCCGACCCTCCCAGGCCGGCCCCAAGGTGCCCTTCGCTGCCCCCCGGCGCCCCCTGGCGGCCGCACCGATGCGCGCAGCGGCGCTGGCGTTGCGCAGCGCGGCCAGGAGGTGGCCGCTGAGCCGCCGCAGGTTCTCCAGGTCGTCCCTCATGGAGTAGGAGAGGTCCAGCAGGTAGTAGAGGTCCACCGGCTGCCCCCGGGCCCGCCGGAACCGCACCGGGAAGCTCTGCTCCTCCCCTGCCCGCCCCGGGGCGAGGCCTCAGCGCCCAGCCCGGGCCCGCCAGGGGCCGACCCGTGCCAGGCGGTGCCAACCAGCTCCAGCCCTCCGTGCATCCCCCTCCCTCCCTCCCTCCCTTCCCTACCTCCTTCCATAGCTCCCTCCCTTCCATAGCTCCTTTCCCTCCCTCCCTTCCATCTCTCCTTTCCCTCTCTTCCATCCCTCCCTTCCTTCCATGTCTCCTTCCCTCCATCCCTCCCTCCCCTCCCTTCCAACCCTCCATTCCCTCCCTCCCTTCCATCTCTCCCTCCCTCCTTCCCTCCATCTCTCCCTTCCATCCCTCCATTCCCTCCCTCCCCTCCCATCTCTCCCATTCCTCCCCCTCCCTTCTATCCCTCCCTCCCCTCCTTCCCTTCTATCCTCCCCTCCCTTCCCTCCCTCCCTCTCCATCCATCCATCTCCCCCCCCCCCCCCCTTCTCCCGGGGCCTCTCACCAGGCCTCAGCAGGATTTGGACCTTCTGTGGTCTCAGCTGGGTGGCTCCAGCCCCCCCCGGGTCCCCCCCGGCCCCCAGCTCCTGGTCCTGCAGCAGCCTGACCCTGCCCCGGGGCTGCAGCAGGGCCTGGGGGGGGCACCCAGCGCGCTCCAGCACCTCCCGAGGGGCACAGCGAGGGGCAGCAGCCCCCCCCGGGAAGTCCTGAGGGGGGGAGAGAGGGGGGAGGGGAGGGTCAGCACTGGCACCCCCTGCCCCGTCCTGCACCCCCCAAAGACCTCCTGTACACCCCCAAACCTGCACCCCACATCCTGTGCTCCCCTGCGCCCCACATCCCCCTGGCACCCCACATCCCCTGCACCATCCCTCCTGCACCCCAAATACTCTCAGCACCCCACAGCCCCTGCACCATCCCTCCTGCACCCATCCCTTGCACCCCACAACCCCCTGGCACCCCCTGTCCTGCACCATCCCTCCTGCACCCCAAATACTCTCAGCACCCCACATCTCCTGCACCCATCCCTAGCACCCCACATCCCCTACATCCCACAACCCCCTGGCACCCCCTGCCCTGCACCCATCGCTTGCACCCCACATCCCTTGCACCCCACATTCCCTGCACCTATCCCTCCTGCACCCCACATCCCCTGCACCCCACATTCCCCAGCACCCATCCCTAGCACCCAAATCCCTCCTGCACCCCAGCTCTCATTCTGCACCCCTAAACCCCCAGCACCCCCCATCCCCCCAGCCCCCACTTTCCCCAGCACCCATCCCCCCCCCCAGCACCCCACTTTCCCCAGCACCCATCCCCTGCCCCCCCAAATCCCCCCCTGCCCCCAAACCCTTTCCCAGCCCCCCCAAACCCCCCCCCCCAGGCTGTTTGTCTCTCAGCTTTGCTTCCTGGGGACAAACCGCAGGGACAGGGCGGGGGGCCGCGAGGGGGCTGCGGGGGGGGCTGCAGGAGGGGGGCTGCAGGGGGCTGCAGGGGGAGCTGAGTATCTTAGAGGGGGTCTGGAGTTGGGGAGGGGTCCCAGGGGGGTCCGGAGGTCAATGCGCCACGCGGGGAGGGGGGTCGCGGGGGGGGTGGGGCATCATAGAGGGGATCCAGGGGGGAGGGAGAGAGGGAAGCATGGGGGGGGGGAGGGCTCGGGGAGGGATGAGGATCTTGGGGGGCGGAGGTCAGGGAGAGGGTTTGGGGTTGGGGGGGGGGTCCTGGGGTCAAAACGCCGCTGGGAGGGGTCGGGGTCGCGGGGGAGATCGTTAGAAGGGATCCAGGGGGAAACAGCAAGGGGGGGCTCGGGAAGGGATGAGGATCTTGGGGGGGGGGTTCCTGGGGTGTGTGGCCCCCCCCTCGCCCCGGGACCCTTCCCCCCCCCTCCTCACCGGCTCCTCGCACCAGGCGCAGCCGGGCTGGGCCCGCAGGCAGGCGGCGCAGGACGCCTGGGACTCGCAGGACCCTGGGGACACGCGGCGGGGGGGTGGTTATAAAACGCCCCCCGCCCCCTCAGACCCTCGGACCCCCTCCCCACCTCCTCCCCAGCTCACCTGCCCTGGCCCCCCCCGGCAGCAGCAGCAGCAGCAGCAGCAGCAGCCCCCCCGGCAGCTCCATGCTTGGGGCTCTGGGGCTCGGGGGGGTCACATCCTGCCCCTGCGGGGGGGGGGAAGCATCTCCTGGGTGTGGTCCGGAGGGAGCCCCACCCTGACCACCACCCCCCCCGAGACACACCGCGAGGAGGGGCCAGGAGGGGGGGGGGAAGGGAACAAGGGGGAGGGGGTGGATTTTATTGGCGGGGGCACAGAGTGACCCTGTTCGGGGGCGAAGTGGTTTGGGGGGGGCAAGAGCAGCCCGGTGGGGCTCAGGGTACTGGGGGCAGAGGGGCACCCTTGGGGGGTCAGGGTGTTGGGAGGGGGCAGAGGGGAAGCCTTGGGGGCATGGTGATGGGGGGCACAAGGAAGCCTTGGGGGCCAGGGTGTTGGGGGGACAGAGGAAGCCTTGTGGGGGGCAGGGTACTAGGGGGGCACAGGGCACCCTTTGGGGTCATGGTGATGGGGGCACAAGGAAGCCTTGGGGGCCAGGGTGTTGGGGGGACAGAGGGGAAGCCTTGTGGGGGGGCAGGGTACTAGGGGGCACAGGGGCACCCTTGGGGGTCAGGGTGATGGGGGGCACAAGGGAAGCCTTGGGGGTCATGGTGATGGGGGGGCACAGGGAAGCCTTGGGGGTGTCAGGGTGATGGGGGTACAGGGGCACCCTTGGGGGGTCAGGGTGATGGGGGGCACAGGGGCACCCTTGGGGGCAAAATGTTTTTGGGGGCGGGGTCAGGGGCACCTCGGGGGAGGGGGCACAGAGTGAGCCAGGGGTGGGAGGAGGGCTCAGAAGCAGCCGGGGGAGGGGGCAGAGGGGCACCTTTGGGTGGGGGTCTGGGGTTTGTTGGGGGAGGGGCGGTCAGGAGCATCCCAGCGGGGTCTGGGCGTTGGGGGGTGTGTCCACAGAGTCACCTTCGGGTGGGGGTCTCAAAGCTTTTGGGGGAGGGAGGCAGAGACCCCAAATGGGGGTCGAGGTGCTGGGGGTGTCCAAGAGTCCAAGATGCCTTTAACTGGTGGGGGGCAGAATGGTCTGGGGGAGGGCTGCAGATTGGGGGCGTCCATTCTGCTGCGCTTGAAGGGCTGGGGAGGAGGGGGTTCGGGGGCCCGGCTTCAAGTGTCCCTCCCGACGCCCCCAAAAAAAAAAAACCCCAACCTCAAATCCTGAAATTTCCATCGCTTTATTTTGCAAAAATAGAAAAATCCATGAGCCCCTCCCCCCGCGCGCTCCACCCCCTCCACCCCCGCGGCAAAAGGGGTTGGGGGAGGGGGAAATGGGGTGGGGGTGGGGTCCAGGGGGCTGTAAACATGGCGGGGGAGGTACATTTGGGGGAAGAGGGAAAGCAGCAGTGGGGGAGGGGCGGCGGCGGGGGGGGGGGTTTTACCTCCGCCCCACCCCCACCCCCGCGGCAAAAAGGGTTGGGGGTCCAAGGGGCTGTAAACACGGCGGGGGTGGGGTGGGGAGAGGAGGAATACATTGGGGGGTTGGGAAGAGCGAGGAGTGGGGGAGGGGGCGCGGGGGAGGGGGAAAATGTTTAGCCCTCCCCCCCCCCCCGGGGTTGTAAACGCTGAGGAATAAATAACGGCGAAAGTGCTGCCCCGGGGGAGGGAGGGTGCAGGGGGCCCACCCTTTGTAGTGTAACAGAGACCTCCCCCAAAATTGAAGGGGAGGGGGAAAAGGGTTTGGCAAATTAAAAGGGGGAAGGGGAAGCACAGAGCCCCCAGGCCCCCTGGGTAACAGACATTGAATTTGGGGGAGAGAGAGGGGAGGGGGAGTTTGGTCCTGGGGGAGATGGGGAGGGGGAAGCTGCCCCTTGGGGGCATCAAATTGTGACCTCTGCCCCCCTTTCTCCCCCAAATATCATTTGGGTCACTGTGGCTATGGCTCAGGACCCCCAGTATTAATGGGAAGGGGGGCTGGGGGTGGGTAATAATTTGGGGGCTGTCACCTCGTGCCCCCTCCCCCATCTTTGGTCTTGTTTTGTGCTTGGGGGTGGGGGAGAAATATTTGCGGGGGGACTCCTCCCCCATTTAGCATCACGAAGCAAAAGCAGCCCCCACCCCCACCCCCCCCCCCCCCTCCCCCAAATAAACCAAGCCAGCAAATAAAAGCCTCTCTTCCCCCCGCCAATAATCGGGGGGTGGTCCTGCCTGCACCCCAGAAGCAACACAGGGGTGGGGGGGTGGGGGAAGGATATAGGGTGCCCCCGCGCCCCCTCCCCCTCCAAATCCACCCTGTCTCCAATAAATAAAGTCCTGGATGCCCCCCCCCTTGAGGGGGAGGGGGAGGCAAAATGGGGGCCCACACACAAAGATATTGGGGGAGGGGGGGCGCCCGGGGTCTCAGGCATTAATTTGGGGGAGAGGGATTTCTGTCCCCTTTAATCCTTTCCCCCATATATAAGGGTGGGGGAGCAGAAATGGAGCCTGGGGGAGCTGGGGGAAGATCTTTGGCATCAAGCTGAGGTTTGGGGGGTCGGGGGAGACCCTCCCCTATTTTAAGGCAATAGCTGCGCTGGGGGAGGGGGTGTCTGATGCTGTCAGTCTCTGAAACCACTCCCCCACACAAATAATTCATGGGGGGTGGGGGGTGGGGGTGGGGACCCCCTGGAATTATTCGGGGGGCTGGAAGGCAGCTGTGTGAAGTTTGGGGGATGGATGGATGGAGGAGGTTGGAGTGTGGGACCCTCCCCCCCGCAGGTCAGGAGGGGGAGTTACGGGGAGGGAGGGGGCCCGGGGGGGCTGTCCTGGGCGGCGGGGGGGTCGGCGGGGGGGCCGCTTCTTGCCCGGCCCCCCTTCCTCCTCCTCTTCCTCCTGGAACACCTCCGGGTTCTCCAGCATCTCGCGGATCAGCGGCGGCATCGGCCCCGGGATCTCCATCTTCAGCGTCAGGGCTCGCTCCGCCCCTGGGGGGGGGGGTCCCGGCCCTCAGCAGGGGCAGCCCGCGGCGTGGGCAGCCCCCCCGGAGACCCCTGAGCATGGGCAGGCCCCCCGGGGACCCCTGAGCGTAGGCAGCACCCCCGGGGACCCCTGAGCATAGGCAGCACCCCCGGGGACCCCTGAGCGTGGGCAGCCCCCCCGGGGACCCCCCTGAGCGTGGGCAGCACCCCCGGGGACCCCTGAGCGTGGGCAGCCCCCCCGGGGACCCCTGAGCGTGGGCAGCCCCCCCGGGGACCCCCTGAGCATAGGCAGCAACCCCGGGGCCCCCTGAGCATGGGCAGCACCCCGGGGACCCTGAGCATGGGCAGCCCCCTGGGACCCCCTGAGCGTGGGCAGCCCCCCCGGGGACCCCCTGAGCGTGGGCAGCCCCCCGGGACCCTGAGCATGGGCAGCCCCCGGGACCCCTGAGCATGAGCAGCCCCAGAGACCCTGAGCGTGGGCACCCCCAGGACCCTGAGCGTGGGCAGCCCCCAGAGACCCTGAGGGTGGGCACCCCCAGAGACCCCCTGAGCATGGACAGCCCCCCCGGGGACCCCTCGAGCATGAGCAGTAACCCCCAGAGACCCCTGAGCGTGGGCAGCCCCCCCGGGGACCCCTGAGCGTGGGCAGCCCCCCCAGAGACCCTGAGGGTGGGCACCCCCAGAGACCCTGAGGGTGGGCAGCCCCCAGAGACCCCTGAGGGTGGGCAGCCCCCCCAGAGACCCCTGAGGGTGGGCACCCCCAGAGACCCCTGAGGGTGGGCACCCCCAGAGACCCCTGAGGGTGGGCAGCCCCCAGAGACCCCTGAGGGTGGGCACCCCCCAGAGACCCCTGAGCATGGGCAGCCCCCCAGAGACCCCTGAGGGTGGGCAGCCCCCAGAGACCCCTGAGGGTGGGCAGCCCCCAGAGACCCCTGAGGGTGGGCACCCCCAGAGACCCCTGAGGGTGGGCAGCCCCCCGGACACCTATGAGCCTCCCATGTCCTTCCCACCACTTCCCAATCCCACCCAACCTACCCCCACGACCCTCCCCCTTCTCCCCCATCCCCTCCCCTCCCCCCTGCCAGCTTCCCCTTCCTCCCTCCCTTCCTTGCTGAGCTTCCCCGCCCGCCCCGGAGCTCAACCCCTCCCGGAGCAGCCCCAAGCTGAGGTCCCCAAGCCTTGGGGGGAGGGTCCCCGGGGGGGGTGGGCGGTCCCGGGGGGGGGTTCCCCTGCCCCTCACCCTTGGTGCTGATGCCCCTCAGGTCAGTGATCTTCATCAGCATGCGGGGGAACATGTGGGGCTGCCGGGGCCGGCGCCGCCGCGCGTAGACCTTCAGCGCCTCCAGCAGAGGCTCCTGCAGCTGCTCCACCTTCTCCGGCTCCTCCAGGTCCTGGCGGTCTGGGGCGGGCACAGGGACAGAGGGACAGAGGGACAGAGGGACAGGGAAGGGTCACCCGAGCTGCTCCGGGGTCACCTCCGCCCCCTGCCGCCTGCAGGGGGAGCAGCAGAGCTCAGCTCAGGAGGTGCCGGGGGTCCCTCTTGGCCTCTGCAGAGGTCTCCATGTCCCTGTCCCCAACACCTCCTGGGCTGCAGAGCTCCAAGGTCAGGCCCTGGGGTCTCCATGTCCCCAACACCTCCTGGGCAGGAGAGCTCCAAGGTCAGGCCCTGGGGTCTCCATGTCCCCTCCTGGGCTGGAGAGCTCCAAAGTCAGGCCCTGGGGTCTCCATGTCCCCAGGAGACCTCCCCTGGGGTCTGGGGCTGGAGAGCTCCAAAGTCAGGCCCTGGGGTCTCCCTGTCCCCTCCTGGGCTGGAGAGCTCCAAGGTCAGGCCCTGGGGTCTCCATGTCCCCTCCTGGGCTGGAGAGCTCCAAGGTCAGGCCCTGGGGTCTCCATGTCCCCTCCTGGGCTGGAGAGCTCCAAGGTCAGGCCCTGGGGTCTCCCTGTCCCCTCCTGGGCTGGAGAGCTCCAAGGTCAGGCCCTGGGGTCTCCATGTCCCCTCCTGGGCTGGAGAGCTCCAAAGTCAGGCCCTGGGGTCTCCATGTCCCCTCCTGGGCTGGAGAGCTCCAAAGTCAGGCCCTGGGGTCTCCATGTCCCCAACACCTCCTAGGCTGGAGGTCTCAAGGTCCTCCTCTCCCCTCCCCTCCTGACCTGGAGCTTCTCCACCTCCCCATCCCCCTCCTGCATCCTGCGGTTCCCATCCAGCTCTCTGCTCCCCCCCCGCGGCTGCTTCCCGGCCTCGCCCCACCCAGTCCCCACTCTGTCCCTGCTCTGTCTCCCGTTCTGTTCCTGCCCTGTCCCGGCTCGGTCCCCACTTGGTCCCTATTCAGTTCCCACTCTGTCCCCACCTGGTCCTCGCCCGGTCCCCCTCTGTCCCCACCCGGTCCCTGCTCTGTCCTCACCCGGTCCCGCTCTGTCCCTGCCCGGTCCCCCTCTGTCCCTGCCCGGTCCCCCCTCTGCCCTCACCCGGTCCCCACTCTGTCCTGCCCAGTCCCTGCTCTGTCCCTGCCCGGTCCCCTCTGTCCCTGCCCGGTCCCCCTCTGCCCTCACCCGGTCCCCACTCTGTCCTTGTCCGGTCCCCCTCTGCCCTCGCCCGGTCCCCGCTCTATCTCCGCTCTGTCCCCGCCCGGTCCCCACTCTGTCCCTGCCCAGTCCCTGCTCTGTCCCTGCCCAGTCCCCCTCTGTCCTCGCCTGGTCCCCGCTCTGTCCCGGCCCGGTCCCCGCTCTATCCCCGCTGTGTCCCCGCCCGGTGCCCGGGGCCCGCACCGGCGCAGATGAGGCAGATGGCGCTCAGCAGCCCGGTCTCGGTGTCGTCCATCTGCAGCGGCAGCAGCTGCCCGGCGAAGGCGAACACCAGGTCGGTGAGGGGCCCGAAGCCGGCGTTGTGCATCTGGGTGCGGTTCAGGGTCAGCCCATCCGAGAAGGTCATCGTGTCCTGCTCCGGCGTGTAGCGAGTGCAGATCCGCAGCATCTGCGGGGGGGTGGCGCAGGGGCGGCCTGGGGGTGGTGTCACCTCTGTCCCGGCGACCCCAGCCCCCTCCCCGGGTCACAGCTCCGCCCCCTGCCCCGATCGGCCGGGACTGGGATGCAGGAGCAGCAGCTCCACGCAGAGAACAACCTGGCTGGGGCAGATGCCAAGGGAGACCACCAGAATCCCACCCTAGGGGTGGTGCCACCACCTGTCCCTGTGTCCCCAGGCTCTGCTCTGTGTCCCCAACCCCTCCCCAGGTCACATCTCCTCTGTGTGCCCCATGCTGGCCAGGGCTGGGATGCAGGAGCAGGAGCTCCACAGAAGACAACTGGTTGGAGGAGATGCCAAGGAGCCACCACCCAACTCCCACTCTGGGGGTGGTGCCACCTCTCTCCCTAAGCCCTCCCAGGTCACACCTCCTCTGTGTCCCATCCTGGCTATGCTTGGGCTGCACACAGAAGAAAACCTAGCCTGGGGGAGATGCCAAGGAGCCACCACCCAGCTCCCTACCCTGACCTCCCCCGGGGTCGGTGCCACCACCCCGGGGCTGAACTGCTGAGCTCCCCGGGGCCATGCCGCTGAGCTCCCCGGGGCCGAACCGCTGAGCTCCCCGGGGCCGAACCGCTGAGCTCCCGGGGACCGAGCCGCTGAGCTCCCCGGGGCCGAGCCGCTGAGCTCCCGGGGACCGAGCCGCTGAGCTCCCCGGGGCCCGAGCCGCTGAGCTCCCGGGGGCCGAACCGCTGAGCTCCCGGGGGCCGAGCCGCTGAGCTCCCGGGGACCGAGCCGCTGAGCTCCCGGGGACCGAGCCGCTGAGCTCCCGGGGACCGAGCCGCTGAGCTCCCGGGGGCCGAGCCGCTGAGCTCCCGGGGCCCGAGCCGCTGAGCTCCCGGGGCCCGAGCCGCTGAGCTCCCGGGGACCGAGCCGCTGAGCTCCCGGGGACCGAGCCGCTGAGCTCCCCGGGGCCGAACCGCTGAGCTCCCGGGGACCGAGCCGCTGAGCTCCCCGGGGCCCGAGCCGCTGAGCTCCCCGGGGCCGAACCGCTGAGCTCCCGGGGACCGAGCCGCTGAGCTCCCGGGGCCCGAGCCGCTGAGCTCCCCGGGGCCGAGCCGCTGAGCTCCCGGGGACCGAGCCGCGGAGCTCCCGGGGCCGAGCCGCTGAGCTCCCCGGGGACCGAGCCGCTGAGCTCCCGGGGACCGAGCCTGAGCTCCCGGGACCGAGCCGCGAGCTCCCGGGGACCGAGCTGAGCTCCCGGGGCCCGAGCCCGCTGAGCTCCCGGGGCCCGAGCCGCTGAGCTCCCGGGGCCCGAGCCGCTGAGCTCCCCGGGGACCGAGCCGCTGAGCTCCCGGGACTGCTCCCGGGGCCGAGCCGCTGAGCTCCCGGGGACCGAGCCGCTGAGCTCCCCGGGGACCGAGCCGCTGAGCTCCCGGGACCGAGCCGCTGAGCTCCCGGGGACCGAGCCGCTGAGCTCCCCGGGGCCGAACCGCTGAGCTCCCGGGGACCGAGCCGCTGAGCTCCCCGGGGACCGAACCGCTGAGCTCCCGGGGACCGAACCGCTGAGCTCCCCGGGGACCGAGCCGCTGAGCTCCCGGGGCCGAGCCGCTGAGCTCCCGGGGGCCGAGCCGCTGAGCTCCCGGGGACCGAGCCGCTGAGCTCTCAGGGGGCGTGGGGCAGCCCTGGGTGGGCCGACGGGGGGCGGGGGGTGGCCTCACCAGGATGTCCAAGCAGGCAGCCTTGAGCAGGGTGATCTGGTCGGCGATGCTGAGGGCGGTGAAGCCTGGCAGGCGCTTGGCAAACTCCACGATCTTGATGATGCACTTGGTGGCCAACTCACTGAACTTGTCCCACAGCCCCAGGTCCAGCTGCACCCTGTGGTCAGCACTGGAGTTCTGCAAGGGGGTCACAGAAGCCACCACAGGGCTGTCAGGCTCGGAAGGGACTCCCAAGGGTGAGGCAGTGCCAACCCTCCTGCCCATCTCCCACCACAGCAGGTTGTTCACAGCCACTTCCAGCCTGGCCTTCAGCACCTCCAGGCAGGAGGAGGAGGCTTCCACCACCTCCCTGGGCAGCCTGTGCCAGGCTCTCAGCACCCTCCTGGGGAAGAATTTCCTCCCCACATACAATCTGAGTCTCCCCACTTCCAGTTTTGCTTCATTCCCCCTGGTCCTAAACCTGACAGCCTCCAAAGTCCCTCCCCAGCTTTCCTGCAGCCCCCTGCAGCCCCTGGGAGGCCACCAGAAGGTCTCCTGGGAGCCTTCTCCTCTCCAGCCTGCACAAGCCCAACTCTCAGGCTGTGCTCAGCTCCAGCCCTCTGCTCCTGCTCCTGGCCCTGCTCTGGACACCTTCCAGCCCCTCCAGAGCCTTCCTGGAGCAGAGGCTGCAGAGCTGGCCCCAGAGCTGCAGCTGTGGTGTGAGCAGAGTGGAGCAGAGGGGCAGAATCCCCTCCCTGGCCCTGCTGCCCACACTGCTGCTGCTGCAGCCCAGGCTCTGCTTGGCTCTCTGGGCTGCAAGTGCTCCCTGCTGGCTCCTGCTGAGCTTCTCCTCCCCCAGCACCCCCAAGGCCTTTCCTGCAGGGCTGCTCTCAGCCAGACCCTGCCCAGCCTGCAGCAGTGCCTGGGATTGCCCTGCCCCAGCTGCAGGACCTTGCCCTTGGCCTTGGTGACCCTCCTGAGCTTGGCTTGGGGCCACCTCTGCAGCCTGCCCAGCTCCCTCTGGCTGGATCCCTTCCCTCCAGCCTGCCCAGCTCTGGCTGGATCCTTCCCTCCAGCCTGCCCAGCTCCAGCCTCTCCAGCTCCCTCCTGGATCCCTTCCTTCCAGCCTCTCCAGCTGGCTGGATCCCTTCCTCCAGCCTCCAGCCCCTCTGGCTGGAGCCTCTCCAGCTCCCTCTGGCTGGATCCCTTCCCTCCAGCCTCTCCAGCTCCCTCTGGCTGGATCCCTTCCCTCCAGCCTCTCCAGCTCCCTCTGGCTGGATCCCTTCCCCCATCCTCTCCAGCTCCCTCTGGCTGGATCCCTTCCCTCCAGCCTCTCCAGCTCCCTCTGGAGAGATCCCTTCCCCCAGCCTCTCCAGCTCCCTCTGGCTGGATGCCTGCCCAGCTCCCTCTGGATGGATCCCCCCCAGCCTCTCCAGCTCCCTCTGGCTGGATCCCTTCCCCCAGCCTCAGCCCCTCTGGCTGGATCCCTTCCCTCCAGCCTGCCCAGCTCCCTCTGGATGGATCCCTTCCCCCCAGCCTCTCCAGCTCCCTCTGGAGAGATCTCTTCACCCCAGCCTGCCCTCAACTCCCTCTTCCTCCTTTCCCTCTCCCCTTCCTTGCCCCACCCCTCTCCTCCTCCCCCTCCCCTCCTCCTCCTTGCCCCTCCCCCTCCTCACTCCCTCCCCCTCCTCTCCCCCTCCCTTCCTCTCCCCCTCCCCTCCCCCCCAGCCCCCTCACCGTGGTGTATTTGCCCAGCTGGCAGAGGGAGGGGAAGGTCTCCTGGTGAGCTCTGCTGACCTTCCTCACCAGCTCCTCCAGCTCGGGGCTCAGCTCATAGCTCTCCACCACCACCTCCTCCTTCACCTCCTTCTTCTTCTTGTTCCTGTCGTTCCTGACGGCTGGGGGAGGGAGGAGCTGGGCAACGTTGGGGGAGGGGTTTGGAGGTGTCCCCCGCCCCCCTCCCCAGGGCACAGCTCCTCTCTTGTGTCCTCTTTTGGTCTGGGTTGGGATGCTCACAGAGGACAGAGTGGGTGGAGGAGCCCCCCAGGGGCCACCCAACCACCTTGAATGGGGGTCACCACTCTGGGGGGAGTCACCAGCTGCACCCTGAGTCCCCAGCCACCAAATTCACCTCTAGGGGACACCCCGAAGAGACAACCCAACCCCAAAGGGACACCCAAAAGGACACCCCCAAGGGACACCCTCAACCCCTAGGGGACACCCCAAGGGACACCCCCAGCCCCTAAGGGACACCCAAAGGGACTCACCCCCAAGGGACTCCCCCAGCCCCTAAGGGACACCCAAAGGGACTCACCCAAGGGACTCCCCCAGCCCATGAGGAACACCTCTAAGGGACACCCCGAAGGGACTCCCCCAGCCCCTAAGGGACACCCCGAAGGGACTCCCCTTAGGGACACCCCCAGCCCCTAAGGGACACCCAAAGGGACTCCCCCAGCCCCTAAGGAACACCCCCAAGGGACTCCCTCAAGGGACTCCCCCAGCCCCTAAGGGACACCCAAAGGGATGCCCCCAAGGGACTCTCCCAGCCCCTAAGGAACACCCCCAGGGGACTCCCCCAAGGGACTCCCCAGCCCCTCACCCAAAGGACTCCCCAAGGGACTCCCCCCCCTAGCACCCCCAAGGACTCCCCAAGGGACTCCCCCAGCCCCCAAACTCCCCTAGGACTCCCAGCCCCTAAGGGACACCCCAAAGAGACTCCCCCAAGGGACTCCCCCAGCCCATGAGGAACACCCCAAAGGGACTCCCCCAAGGGACTCCCCCAGCCCCCAAGGGACTCCCCTAAGGGATGCCCCCAAGGGACTCCCCCTAGGGACTCCCCAGCCCCTAAGGGACACCCCAAAGAGACTCCCCCAAGGGACTCCCCCAGCCCATGAGGAACACCCCCAAGGGACACCCCGAAGGGACTCCCTCAAGGGACTCCCCCAGCCCCTAAGGGACTCCCCTAAGGGATGCCCCCAAGGGACTCCCCCTAGGGACTCCCCAGCCCCTAAGGGACACCCCAAAGAGACTCCTCCTAGGGACACCCCCAGCCCATGAGGAACACCCCCAAGGGACTCCCCCAACCCCAACCCAGGGGGGGGACTCTTCCTCCACTCTCCGCTCAGACCCGATGGGGGGGGGGTGGGGGGTCGGACCCCGGGGGTGGGGCGGGGCCAGCTCCGGCTGGGCGGGACGAGGGCGTGGCCGCGGGGGCGTGTCGGGGGGCGTGGCCGCGTCGCTGGCCCCCACCTTCCTTGGACATGCCGACCTCCAGGCACTTCTGCAGGCGGCAGAACTGGCAGCGGTTGCGGGTGGCCTTGTTGATGTGGCAGTTCTTGTCGCGGTGGCAGGTGTACACCATGCTCTTCTGGATGCTGCGCCGGAAGAAGCCCTGCGCGGCCACAGCGCACGCGTGGGGGCGCCACGCGGGGCGGGGGGAGAGGGCACGAAAGCCCTGGGGGGCGGGAGTGGGGAACAAAAGCCCTGGGGGGCACTACACAGAGTGTGGGGGCGTGAGGGAAGGGCACGAAAGCTCTGGGGGACTGCACAGGGCGTGGGGGCGTGGGAGTGGGACACAAAAGCACTGGGGGCGCCACATGGGGCATGAGGGGGCACTACACAGGGTGTGGGGGCGTGGGATGAGTCACGAAAGCCCTGGGGGGCGCTACATGGGGACTGGGGGGCAGGGGGCAGGAAAGCCATGGGGGGGCGGGGGGCAGTGGGGAATGAAAGCGCTGGGGGGCGCCACATGGGGGGTGGGGGACGAGGGGAGGGGGGCACAAAAGCGCTGGGGGGCGCCACTCGGGGGGTGGGGGGCATGGGAGGGGAGCACCAAAGCCATGAGGGGCATGGGGGCGGCACATACAAAAGCCCTGGGGGCGCCACACGGGGCTTGAGGGGCAGGGGGAGTGGCACAGAAGCTCCAGGGGGTACCACAGGGGGCTTGGGGGGCACTCCGCAGGGCGCGGGGAGTGCGGGTGGGGGGCACGAGTGCCCTGGGGGGGCACCACCGGGGGCCTGGGGGGCGTGGGGGGGGGGCACTACAGCCCCTGGGGGCACCACACGGGACCTGGGGGGCACCCACAGAGCTCCCCAGCGCCCCCCAGTGGCAGCTCCTCTGCTCCCAGGATGAGCTGCAGTTACCCGGGGGAGGGTCCCCAGTGCCCCCAATCCCCCGGAGGGGTCTCCCCAGGAAGTCCCCAGCCCCCACCCCACCACCCTCCCCCCCCCCGGAGGCATCCCAGCACCTGGGAGCCACGGAGCTCCCTGGCGCCCCCCAGAAGCAGCTCCGCACATTGCAGGACAAGTCCCAGTTCCCCTGGGCGGGGGGGAGGGGTCCTCAGTACCCCCAGCCCCCCCCGTGGTGGGGGGGGGGCTGTGTGTCTCCTCACTCCCCCCCTGCAGCCCCCAGCTCACGTTGGGGGCTCCCAGTGGCCGGGGATGACGTCAGCGCCCAGCACAGCGCTCCCCTGCTCCCCCCAGCGGCAGCTCCGCGCATTGCAGGACAAGTCGCAGCTCCCCTGGCGGTGGCGGCAGGGAGCGAAGGACGGGGGAGTCCCTAGCGGCCGCAGCCCCCCCGGGGGGGTTTCCCGGTGCCCCCCCCTCACCTTGCAGCCCTCGCAGGAGCTGACCCCGTAGTGGTAGCCGGAGGATTTGTCGCTGCAGACGAAGCAGGGCTTGTAGACCCGCGGCGGGGGGGGCGGCGAGGGCGAGCTGGGAACCATCTCCTCCGGGCTGCGACCCTGGGGGTCCACGGCTGGGGGGGGAGGGGGCACGGCAAAATTAGAGGGGGGGGGGGAGGGGTCCTAGGGGATCAAGCAGCAGCTGAATGCCGCCCCCACCCCCCAAAAAAAACCCCCACCCCCCAAGCCCCCCCTCAAAATAAAGCTCAAGGGTGGGAGATGTCCTCACAGCTCGGGGGGAGGGGTGGGGGTGGGGAGTGCGGGATGGGGGTGCCCCCTCAAATTGTGTGGGATGAGGGGTGGGGAGGGGTTGTGACATGATATTGGGGGCCTGTTGGGGTAGGAACGGGATATGGGGGTCCTGGGGGGGGGACACAAGGATAGAAGGGGGTGGGAGAGGGGCATGGGGGCCCCGGGGCTGGGGGCACTAAGGCACCGGGGGTCTTGGGGGTCCCATGCAGTGGGGGACACACAGGCGGGGGGAACTCCTGGAGGGGAACTCCTGGAGGGGAACACAGAAGGGCAGAAGGGGTTGGGAGGGGGACACGGGGGTCCCCAGGGGGCCTTTGGGGGGGACACAGGAGACAGAAAGAGTCTTGGGGGTCCCCACTGGGGTGGGAGGGGGACACGGGGGTCCCATGGGGTCCTTTGGGGGGACGACACAGGGGACAGAAAGGGTCTGGGGGTCCCCATTGAGGGGGAGGGGACACGGGGGTCCCATGGGGTCCCGTTGGGGGGAACACAGGGGACAGAAAGGGTCTGGGGGTCCCCATTGAGGGGGAGGGGGACACGGGGGTCCCGTGGGGGCCTTTGGGGGACACAGGGGACAGAAAGGGTCTGGGGGTCCCCATTGAGGGGGAGGGGGACACGGGGTCCCGTGGGGGCCTTTCAGGGGGACACTGGGGACAGGGGACGGAGGGGGCTTGGAGAGGGTCTTGGGGATCCCCACTGGGGTGGGAGGGGGACACGGGGGTCCCATGGGGTCCTGTTGGGGGACACACACACTGAGGGACAAAGGACAGAGGGGGTCTTGGGGTCCCCGTTGCAGTGGGAGGGGGACATGGGGGTCTCACGACCTCCCAGGGGCCGGAGGGGGCGCTACACAGGAAGGTGGGAGGGGGACGAGGGGGTCCAAACCCCCCCCCCCCCATTTCCCTGCCATCCTTCCCACAACGCTACAGCCCCCAGCCCCTAAGGCTCCATTCGGGCGGGTGGGGTGGGGGCTGTTTATTTGGGGGTCTCACTCCATTTTTTAGGGGGTGGTGTCTCCTTTGTTTTTTTGGGGGTCTCACTCCTTTGTTTTTTGTGGGGGTCTCATTCCTTCGTTTTTGTGGGGGTCTCACTGTTTTGTTTTTTGGGGGTCTCACTCCTTTTTAAGGGGTCTCACTCTTTTGTTTTTTGGGGGTCTCACTCTTTTGTTTTCTGGGGGTCTCACTCCTTTTTAAGGGGGTCTCACTCTTTTGTTTTCTGGGGGGGTCTCACTCCTTTTTAAGGGAGGGTCTCACTCTTTTGTTTTTTGGGGGGGGTCTCCTTCGTTTTTTGGGGGGTCTCACTCCTTTGTTTTTTGGGGGGGGTCTCACTCCTTTGTTTTTTGGGGGGGTCCCCACTCCTTCGCTTTGGTGGGGGGGTCCCACTCCTTCGTTTTTTAGGGGGTTCTCACTCCTTCACTTTAGGGAGGGGTCCCACTCCTTCATTTTGGGGTTGGGGGTGGACTGCACTTCCCTTTATTGGGGGGCGGCAGGCACCGGCAGGGGTTTTGTTTTTTACTCCCCCCCTCCCCTTCCCCTTCTCAATTCCTTCCTCTTCAACCCCGGGCAGGCAGCGGCGGGGGCGGGCGGGGGGCGGGGAGGGAGGGAGGGAGGCGGCGAGGTGAGGAGGGAGGAGGGCGGGGGGAAGGGGGTGTGGCTCCGTGGGTTTGGGGTTTTTTTTTGGGTGTTTTCAGAGAGAAAAAGCCAAAATCGCTGAAATTGAGGAAATTCCTTGCCCCCGCCCGGCGGCAACCGGCGCAAAACGCTTCCAGCTGGGCTGGGGGCGCCGGGGGCAAGCAAAACAAGACTGGGGGGGACGACGACACGGACTAAAAAAAAAAGGGACACGAAGAAGTGGGAGCCCCTCCCACCCCCTAAAAGGCTTTTTCTCCCCTCTTCACACCCCCAAACCGCTTTTTCTCCCCCAGATTTTTATCCCCCAACCTCTTTTTCTCCCCCTTTTTCTCCTCCCCCAACCTCTTTTTCTCCCCCACCTATTTTCTCCCCCAACCTCTTTTTCTCTCCCCCAACCTCTTTTTCTCTCCCCCACCTTTTTCCCCCCCCTTTTCTCCTCCCCCAACCACTATTTCTCCTCCCCCCTTTCCCCTTCCCTATCGAAAGCAGGGGAGCAACACCTGTGCCCCCCTTTTATGTGTAAAGGAGATGGGAAGGGGGCAGGGCAGGTGGGTGCGCGCCTCCCTCTCCCCCAAAGGTGAAGTTTGATTTGGGGGGAGGGGTAGATGCCAACCTTTCCCTCCCCCCCCCAAATCGATGTGGGTGCCCCACAAGGGGGGTCTGTACCCAACATGGAGGGGGTGTTGAGGGTTTTTTGGGGGGGCCACAGTGTCACGCGTGTACCCGCCGCCCCCCCACCCCCCCAAATCGAACCTTTGATTTAGGGCTGGTCCAATCTGCCCCCCTCCCCCCCTATTCCAACACCCCCCCCCCGGCACCCCAAAACCACCCCGGGGGTGGCTAGGTGTGGGGGGGGGGGGAGACAGAGGTTATAAAGGGGGGGTGGGGGTGTCGGGGGCGCACTATAAAGACCCCCCTCCCAAAATACCTCGGTCCCCCCCCAAAACCGAAGCTCGGATTTAGGTCTGCTCCAATCCCACCTGCCCCCCCCCAACCCCAACCCCCTGCAGCACCCCAAAACCACCCCGGGGGTGTGTTGGGCGCGCGGAGGGGGGGGGCAGAGATTATTAAAGGGGAGGGGGGCTACCCTGTAAAGGTCCCCCTCCCAAACCCCCTCCTTTATTTCACGGGGAGGCGCCTGGCTTCAAAGCAGCTCAGTTTAAGGGGGAGGGGAAACCTCAGTTCTGGGGTGCCAATTTCCCCCGGGAATTTGCCACTGAAATTGGGGTGCCCCTCGCCCCCCTTCAAGATGGGGGTGGGTTGGGGGAGGGGGAGGTTGGGGGGCCAGGCGGCGCCCGGCCCCGCAGGGGTTAAATGCCACATTGGCAGCGCCGGGCGGGTGCGGCAGCCCCGGACTGGAACCAGTCGAGCAGGGAACTGGGAAACAAATGGGGAGGGGGGACACACACACCCCGGGGGCCAGAAGTGTTGGGGGTGTGGGGGGAAGCCCTGCTTGCAGGCACAGGGGAAAAAACGGGGGTGGGGTGTGGAAGAGACCCCCTGAAGCCCTCTCCCCACCGTTTATCGGCGGCGCCGTTGTGTGTGTGCGTGCCCCCCCCGCGAAGTTGTTTGTCCCGCAGATATTTTGGGGGGGGCTCCATACCCTGACCCTCCCCGATAGGGAGTGTCGGCGTCCTTCCTGCCCTCCCCCCCCCCCCAAAAAAAATATGGGGCTGGCCGCCCCCCCTAAAATTAGAGTTGAAAGCTTCCTACGCCCCCCCCCCCGCCCAAAAAAAAAGGGGGTGTCGTCGTTTTCTCCCCCCCGCCTCAAATCAGGTCTCCTACTGCTGCGTGTGTCGTGTCCCCCAAACATGGGTCCGGGTCGTTGTGTGCTTAGCCCCCAAATCAGGGTTGAAAGCTTCCTACCCCCAAAAAGGGGGTGTCGTCGTCGTCCCCCTCAAATTAGGTCTTCTACTGCTGCGCTTTCCGCCCCCTCCAGACATAGGTCTGGGTCGTTGTTTGCTTAGCCCCCTCCCCAAAAGGCCCAGTTCAAGCCCCCTAAACTTGTCCCTGTCCCTCCCCCCGCCACTCCACCCCCAACCAGCGTGACTCCAGTTTGCCCGCCCCCAGTTTGCTCCCGGGACTGGGGGCGTGGGCGGGTGGCCAACACCCCCCAAACCCTCGGCCCCCTCCCCACTCGCACCCCCTTTGCTGGGCCCCCTCCCTATTTTCCACCCTTCCTCCCTTCCCCTCCCCGCTCCCCCCCCCCGCAGCCACACACCCTCCTTGCGTCACTCCAGCACACACCCAGCGCGCCCACGCCCACGCGTGGCACTCACAGGCACACGGTGGCACTCGGGGGCACACTCAGGGTCTCCCTCGCACTCACGCTCAGGCACCTTCCCTCTCCCCTCCCCCCAGGCCACGCACTCGCCCTCGCCCACTCCCACGGGGGACACCTCAGGGGCACACTCGCACACGTTTGCCCAGCCACTCGCACTCAGCCCCTCCACGCACAGCCACTCGCACTCAGCCCCACGCACCCATTCAGACACCCCCTCCACGCCCACTCGTGCTCGCACTCGGGACCCTGCTATCTCCTCACACTCCGATCCACACCCACTCACGCTCAGTTTCACACTCAGACACACACCCCACACCCCCCGCTGGCTCTGTCACACTCACGCGGTGTCACGCACGCCCACTCACACTCACACGTGTTTGCACGCCCACTCACACTCAGACACGCCCCCACTCACGCTCACCCACTCACCCTCAGACCCCCACCCGCGTTCACCATCAGACCCCCTCACGCCCCCTCACACTCAGTTCCACACTCGCTGTGACCCACGCACGGTCACGGACACCCCCACTCCACCCCCCCCGTCGCGGGCTCTCCCCAATATCCCCCCCAGACCCCACACACGGCGGCCGGTTGCTCCCCGGGACCCCCCTCAGTGCCCGTCGTGGTCCCCACTCACGACGCTCCCCAGACCCACTGCCGCTGTCCCCCCCAGGTCCCGTTCCCCGCTCCCGGCGGCCGCTGCGCCCCCCTAGACCGTCCCCGGTGCCCCTCTCGCCTGGTCCCCACTCTGTGCCCGCCCCGTACCCACCCCGGTGCTCCCCTCGGGTCCCGTTCCCCACTCACAGCGGCTCCCCGTACCCACCCCTTTTCCCCCCCCCGGGTCCCGTTCCCCGCTCACGGCGGCCGGCGGCTCCCCGTACCCACCCCGATGCCCTTCCCCCGGTCCCGTTCCCTGCTCACGGCGCCTCCCTGTACCCAGCCCGGTAGCCCCCCGGGGTTCCGTTCCCCACTCACGGCGCCTCCCCAAACCCACTCCTGTCCCACCCCGCCGGTCCAATTCCCCGCTCACGGCGGCCGGCGGCTCCCTGTACCGACCCCGGTGCCCTCCCCCCGGATCCCGTTCCCCACTCACGGCGGCCGGTGACTCCCCAGGGCCCCCTCCCGGGGCGGCCCCCCCAGCGCAGCCCGCAGCCCGCCCTGCGCAGCCCGCAGCCGCCGCGGTTGGTGACGTCGTGCAGCCGCCGCGGCCCCGCCAGCGGCTCCAGGCAGCCGAACATGGCGGCGGCGGCAGGCAGCCCGCGGGCGGCACCGGCCCCGCCACCGGCACCGAGCCGGGAACCCAGCCCGGCGCGGCCACGGCGCTGCGGGAGGGGCGGGGACGGGGGAGGGGCCTGCGCCAGGCGGGGGGCGGGGAAAGGGGCGGGGAAAGGGGAGAGGGGGCAGGGGATTGGGTGGGGTTCAGAGGGAGTGGGCGGAGCTTAGGACAGGGAGCGGCCTGGAGGGGCCAAGCTAAGGGGGTGCGGGGGGGGGTGGGGGTGCGGCAGCGCGGAGGGACGCAGGGACACGAAGGGACACATGGACGCGGGGGGATGCAGGGACCCGGAGGGACACACGGACACGGCAGGATGCAGGGACATGGAAGGACGCAGGGACAGGGGGACACCCAGGGTGTCCCAGGCTGTCACACGAGGGCACAGACAGGGTCACGCACACAGTGTCACCCACAGGGACATAGGTAGGGGGCACAGAGGTTGGCACAGACAGGGTCACGCACACAGTGTCACCCACAGGGACATAGGTAGGGGGCACAGAGGTTGGCACAGACAGGGTCACGCACACAGTGTCACCCACAGGGACATAGGTAGGGGGCACAGAGGTTGGCACAGACAGGGTCACGCACACAGTGTCACCCACAGGGACATAGGTAGGGGGCACAGAGGTGGCACAGACAGCGTCACACAAGATCACCCACAGGGACATAGGGGCACACACAGGGTGGCACACAGGCTGGCACACCCGGGCTGGCACACCCAGGGTGGCGCACAGAGGGTCACCCAGCGTCACCCACAGGTTGTCACCCAGTGTCACCCACCCAGGGTCACCCACAGTCACCCACAGGGTGTCGTGGGCACAGTGTCACACAGGCTGGCACACGCTGGCACTGCCGGTGCCACCCCCACCTGCCCCTGCAGGGTTTGCCCTCCTGTCACCTCCCGGTCCCTCCCGGTGGCACCTCCCGGTGGCACCTCCCCAGTTCTTCCGGTCCCGCAGCCCCTCCTGCCCCGATCGCTGTCCCCTCCCTGTCCCCAGGTCACCTCCTCAGTCCCTCCACTCCCCCCCTCCGCTCCCATCCTGTGCCCCCCCCCTGCCCCCTCCAGCTCCCCGCTCCTGCCACTCTTGTCCCCCATTGCTGTCCTGTGCCACCCTCTGTGTGTCCCTGTGCCATGCCACCCCCTGTGCCACCCCCTGTCCCTCCATGTGTATCCTGCTCATGCCACTCCCTGTGCCATCCCATGTCCCCTCATGCCACCCTCTGTACCCCCTGTGCCACCCCATGTCCCCCATGCCACCCCCGTCCTCCTCTGTGCCACCCCATGTCCCCCACTTGTGTCCCCATGTCCCCCTATGCCACCCTGTGCCCCCCACCTGTCTCCCGCAATGCCACCTGGCGCCACCCCCCCATGCTCTCATTGCCCACTCAGGAGGGTGCCAGCCTGCCCACGAGTGTGCCAGCCTGCCCACGAGTGTGCCAGGGCACACAGGCACAGGGGTGCCAGCCCACTCAGGAGTGTGCCAGGGCACACAGGCACACATGTGCCACCCCACTCAGGAGGGTGCCAGCCTGCCCACGAGTGTGCCAGGGCACACAGACACAGGGGTGCCAGCCCACTCAGGAGTGTGCCAGCCTGCCCACGAGTGTGCCAGGGCACACAGACACAGGAGTGCCAGCCCACTCAGGAGTGTGCCAGCCTGCCCACGAGTGTGCCAGGGCACACATGAGTGTGCAAGAACGCTTGGGAGTGTGCCAGCCCCCCCTCAGAGGTGCCAGGGCCTGCCTGAGTGTGCCAGGGCACAGACCTGCACCAGACCCTCTGGGTGCTGGGGGTAGGTGCTGGGTGCCAGCAGTGGGTCCTGTGGGTTCTGGATGCCAGCAGTGGGTGCTGTGGGTGCTGGGTGCCAGCACTGGGTCCCTGTGGGTGCTGGGTGCCATCTGTGGGTGCTGTGGGTGGGTAGTGGGTGCCAGCAGTGGGTCCCTGTGGGTGCTGGGTGCCATCTGTGGGTGCTGGGTGCCAGCAGTGGGTGCTGTGGGTGGGTAGTGGGTGCCAGCAGTGGGTTCCTGTGGGTGCTGGATGCCATCTGTGAGTGCTGGGTGCCAGCAGTGGGTGCTGTGGGTGGGTGCTGGGTGCCAGCAGCGGGTCCCTGTGGGTCCTGGGTGCCATCTGTGGGTGCTGGGTGCCAGCAGTGGGTGCTGTGGGTGGGTAGTGGGTGCCAGCAGTGGGTCCCTGTGGGTGCTGGGTGCCATCTGTGGGTGCTGTGGGTGGGTAGTGGGTGCCAGCAGTGGGTCCCTGTGGGTCCTGGGTGCCATCTGTGGGTGCTGGGTGCCAGCAGTGGGTGCTGTGGGTGGGTGCTGGGTGCCAGCAGCGGGTCCCTGTGGGTCCTGGGTGCCAGCAGTGGGTGCTGTGGGTGGGTAGTGGGTGCCAGCAGTGGGTCCCTGTGGGTCCTGGGTGCCATCTGTGGGTGCTGGGTGCCAGCAGTGGGTGCTGTGGGTGGGTAGTGGGTGCCAGCAGTGGGTCCCTGTGGGTGCTGGGTGCCATCTGTGGGTGCTGGGTGCCAGCAGTGGGTGCTGTGGGTGGGTGCTGGGTGCCAGCAGCGGGTCCCTGTGGGTCCTGGGTGCCAGCAGTGGGTGCTGTGGGTGGGTAGTGGGTGCCAGCAGTGGGTTCCTGTGGGTGCTGGGTGCCATCTGTGGGTGCTGTGGGTGGGTAGTGGGTGCCAGCAGTGGGTCCCTGTGGGTGCTGGGTGCCATCTGTGGGTGCTGTGGGTGGGTAGTGGGTGCCAGCAGTGGGTCCCTGTGGGTGCTGGGTGCCATCTGTGGGTGCTGTGGGTGGGTAGTGGGTGCCAGCAGTGGGTCCCTGTGGGTGCTGGGTGCCATCTGTGGGTGCTGTGGGTGGGTAGTGGGTGCCAGCAGTGGGTCCCTGTGGGTGCTGGGTGCCATCTGTGGGTGCTGGGTGCCAGCAGTGGGTCCCTGTGGGTCCTGGGTGCCATCTGTGGGTGCTGGGTGCCAGCAGTGGGTGCTGTGGGTGGGTGCTGGATGCCAGCAGCGGGTCCCTGTGGGTCCTGGGTGCCAGCAGTGGGTGCTGTGGGTGGGTAGTGGGTGCCAGCAGTGGGTCCCTGTGGGTGCTGGGTGCCAGCAGTGGGTGCTGTGGGTGGGTGCTGGGTGCCAGCAGTGGGTTCCTGTGGGTGCTGGGTGCCATCTGTGGGTGCTGGGTGCCATCTGTGGGTGCTGTGGGTGGGTAGTGGGTGCCAGCAGCGGGTCCCTGTGGGTGCTGGGTGCCATCTGTGGGTGCTGGGTGCCAGCAGTGGGTGCTGTGGGTGGGTAGTGGGTGCCAGCAGTGGGTCCCTGTGGGTGCTGGGTGTCATCTGTGGGTGCTGGGTGCCAGCAGTGGGTGCTGTGGGTGGGTAGTGGGTGCCAGCAGTGGGTTCCTGTGGGTACTGGGTGCCATCGGTGGGTGCTGGGTGCCATCTGTGGGTGCTGTGGGTGGGTAGTGGGTGCCAGCAGTGGGTCCCTGTGGGTGCTGGGTGCCATCTGTGGGTGCTGGGTGCCAGCAGTTGGTCTCTGGGGGTGCTGGGTGCCATCTGTGGGTGCTGGGTGCCAGCAGTGGGTGCTGTGGGTGGGTAGTGGGTGCCAGCAGTGGGTCCCTGTGGGTGCTGGGTGCCATCTGTGGGTGCTGGGTGCCAGCAGTTGGTCTCTGGGGGTGCTGGGTGCCATCTGTGGGTGCTGGGTGCCAGCAGTGGGTGCTGTGGGTGGGTAGTGGGTGCCAGCGGTGGGTTCCTGTGGGTGCTGGGTGCCAGCAGTGGGTGCTGTGGGTGGGTAGTGGGTGCCAGCAGTGGGTCCCTGTGGGTGCTGGGTGCCAGCAGTGGGTGCTGTGGGTGGGTAGTGGGTGCCAGCAGTGGGTCCCTGTGGGTGCTGGGTGCCAGCAGTGGGTGCTGTGGGTGGGTAGTGGGTGCCAGCAGTGGGTCCCTGTGGGTGCTGGGTGCCATCTGTGGGTGCTGGGTGCCAGCAGTTGGTCTCTGGGGGTGTTGTGCGTGGGTGCTGGGTGCCAGCCGTGGGTGCAGGGGGTTGGTGCCAGGCTCTTCGCACCCCTCCCACGCCCCTCCCCAGCGCCCCCTGCCCCTTCCCCACCCCCCCCAGCCCCCTCCCCTCCATCGCCCAGCCCGGGGGGGAGGGACTCTGAGCGCGTGGGGCCGCCGCCACTCGTGGGGGGTTGGGACAGGCAGCGGGGGGGGGAGGGGGGAGGACAGACTCGGAAGGGGTTGGGACACGGGGGGACACGCAGGACACACCCTCGGGGGGGGGAGCTGGGGGTTGGGGGCGGGGCGGCTGCGGGGCCCCTGCCCGAACAAAGCGACCATTGAGCACGGGTGGGGGGAGGGGGGGGGGAAGGTTTTCCACCCGAAATCATTTTTCCATGATCCAGCGGCAGGGAGGGAGCCCCTCCCCCCCCCTCCCCTCTTCTTCCTCCCTCCCTCCTCCTCCTCTCCCAGACCGCGGTGAAATTGAAGCGTGGAAGGGGGAACACACCACACCCCCCCCGCGTGGGTTCACGCGTGGGAGCTGTGCGTGGGGCCTGCCCCACACCGCCCCAGCCCTGGCCATGCTCAGGAGCTGCCACGCGTGGGGGGGGGGGCTGCGTCCCACTCTGCCCCACACGCACGCGTCCCCCCACGCGTGGGCGGGCGGATCTCCCTCTGCCTCCCTCGCGTGTCGCACGCCGGCTCCCCCCACGCGTGTCGCACGCCCCCCGCGCTGCCGCACGCGTGTCTCCAGTACCACTCGCGACACTCGCGTGGGCGGGGCTGTCAGCTCACCTGGCGTGAGCAGGCCCCCAGCCCCCGCCCTGAGCTGGCCTGGCGCGGCCGTGGGCACGCGTGGGGGGGGCGTGGCTGTGCCCCGCGGGGCTCCCCCGGGCGACGCCGCCCCGAAAGCTGCCGTAGCTTGCCCCAGCCCGCAGGACGGGGCCGGGACGGGCACGGCTCGGGCACAGCTCGGGCACGGCTCGGGCACGGCTTGGGCACAGGGCACGGCTCGGGCACGGCTTGGGCACGGCTCGGGCACGGCTCGGGCACAGCTTGGGCACGGCTCGGGCACGGCTTGGGCACGGCTTGGGCACGGGAGGGGCATGGCTTGGGCACGGCTTGGGCACGGCTCGGGCACGGCTCGGGCACGGCTTGGGCACGGGAGGGGCATGGCTTGGGCACGGCTCGGGCACGGCTCGGGCACGGCTTGGGCACGGGAGGGGCATGGCTTGGGCACGGCTAGGGCACGGCTCGGGCACGGCTTGGGCACGGGAGGGGCATGGCTTGGGCACAGCTCGGGCACGGCTCGGGCACAGCTTGGGCACGGCTCGGGCACGTCTTGGGCACAGCTTGGGCGCGGCTTGGGTACGGCTTGGGCACAGCTCGGGCACAGCTTGGGCACGGCTCGGGCACGGCTCGGGCACGGCTTGGGCACAGCTCGGGCACGGCTTGGGCACGGCTGAGGCATGCTTCAGGCATTGCACAGCTCAAGCATGGCTTGGCACAGCTCAGACACAGCTTGGCACAGCTCAGATACAGATCGGCACAGCTTGGCACAGCTCAGATGCAGCTTGGCACAGCTTGGCACGGCTCATACAGCTCAGATACAGCTTGGCACAGCTTGGCACGGCTCATACAGCTCAGATACAGCTTGGCACAGCTCAGATACAGTTTGGCACAGCTCAGATACAGCTTGGCACAGCTTGGCACAGCTCAAATACAGCTTGGCACAGCTCAGATACAGTTTGACACAGCTCAGATACAGATCGGCACAGCTTGGCACAGCTCAGACACAGCTTGGCACAGCTCAGATACAGTTTGGCACAGCTCAGACACAGCTTGGCACAGCTTGGCACAGCTCAGACACAGCTTGGCACAGCTCAGATACAGTTTGACACAGCTCAGATACAGATCGGCACAGCTTGGCACAGCTCAGACACAGCTTGACACAGCTCAGATACAGATCGGCACAGTTTGGCACAGCTCAGATACAGCTTGGCACAGCTTGGCACGGCTCATACAGCTCAGATACAGCTTGGCACAGCTCAGATACAGTTTGGCACAGCTCAGATACAGCTTGGCACAGCTTGGCACAGCTCAAATACAGCTTGGCACAGCTCAGATACAGCTTGGCACAGCTTGGCACAGCTCAAATACAACTTGGCACAGCTCAGATACAGTTTGGCACATCTTGGCACAGCTCAGATGCAGCTCAGCACAGCTCAGATGCAGCTTGGCACAGCTCAGATACAGCTTGGCACAGCTCAGATGCAGCTTGGCATGGCTCATACAGCTCAGATGCAGCTTGGCACAGCTCAGACACAGCTCGGCGCAGCCAGGGCTGGAACAGGGCTCAGCCACCCCCTGGAGGGGCCAGGGCCAGGCACGGACCTGGCACCGTGCGGGGCTGGGGCGGTGCCCGTGCCCGGTGTGCCCTGCGGTGCCCCTGCCACGCCCTGTCCTCCCTGTCCCCCACGCCCCCCCCGTCCCCCCTGTCCCCTGTATCCCCCTTGTGCCTACTGTGACCCCCTGCCCCCCATCCCGAGTCCCTCCATGCCCCCCATACCCAAGTGTCCCTCGTGTCCCCTCCACCCCATTCTGTACCCCCCGTGTCCCCTGTCCCCCCGTGTCCCCTGTCCCCCCTGTGTCCCCTATCCCCCGTGTCCCCTGTCCCCCATCTCCCTCTGTCCCCCCATCTCCCTCTGTGTCCCCTGTCCCCCCCCCGTGTCCCCTGTCCCCCATCTCCCTCTGTCCCCCCGTCCCCTATCCCCCGTGTCCCCTGTCCCCCCCCCGTGTCCCCTGTCCCCCATCTCCCTCTGTCCCCCGTGTCCCCTGTCCCCCCCCCATCTGTCCCCCGTGTCCCCTGTCCCCCCCCCTGTCCCCCATCTCCCTCTGTCCCTCCCGTGTCCCCTATCCCCCCCCCATGTCCCCTGTCCCCCGTGTCCCCATCTCCCTCTGTCCCCCCTCGTGTCCTCCCTGCCCCCGTGTCCCCCCATCTCCCTCTGTCCCCTCCAGCGTCCCCCCCCATGTCCCCCCACGCCCCCTGCCCCCTGGTTTCTCCCCCGTGTCCCTCCCTGTCCCCCAGTCCCCCCCACGCCCCCTGCCCCTCTGTGTCCCTCTCCCCCCCTGCCGTGTCCCTCACGTCTGCCCCACGCCTCCCTCTCCCCGTGTCCCCTACTGTCCTCCCCGTCCCCTCTCCCCTGTCCCGGCTCCCCCCACGCCTGCCCTGTCCCCCCACGTCCCCACAGACCTCGTGTCCCCCCGTGCCCTTCGTGCCCCCCATATCCCCCTGACCCCAGTGTCCCCCACGCCCTCCCCATTCCGTGTCCCCCCCCGGTCCCTCCCTGTCTCCAGTGTCCCCCACGCCCCTCCCCATTCCGTGTCCCCCGTCCCTCCCTGTCCTCAGTGTCCCCCTGTCCCCCCGCTCCCCTCCTGTCTCCTCCCTGTCCCCCAGTGCCCCTTCCGTGTCCCGCAGCGGTCCTGGTGCCCCCCCCCGGGGTGTCCCGCGTGGGGCCGGGATGTGCTCCGGGGGGGTGGTGGTGGTGGTGGTGACACCAGGACGTCCCCAGCCCCCGCACCCATGGGTGCTGCCACGTGCGCTGCCCCCCGCCCCAGCTCAGCGGCTTTGGGCTGCAAATCCCCAGGCAGGGCACGGGGGGGCCGCGGGGGGTGGCACCGGGGGTGGCACTGCCATGGGGCTGGGCTGGCCGGGACCCCGCGGGGGGCTCCCCATGGCCTTCTCCCCCCAGTGCCACCCCCCCTGCTGCCCCCTCGCCTGTTACCCCCAGCCACCCCCAACCCTGCTGCCCCCTCCTTCTGCCCCCAGTGCCACCCCCGGCCTGCTGCCCCCGTCTGCTGCCCCCGCCCTGCTGCCCCCGCCCTGCTGCCCCCCTCCTGCTGCCCCCAGTGCCACCCCCACCCTGCTGCCCCCCCACCCTTTTGCCCCCAGTGCCACCCCAGCCCTTACTGCCCCCCTCCTGCTGCCCCCAGTGCCACCCCCGCCCTGGCACCCCCACCCTGGCACCCTCATCATTACCCCCCTGCTGCCCGCCCCCTACCACTTGCCCCCAGTGTCACCCCCATGCTGCCCCTCCCCCGGTGTACCTCTTCCCGCCCCCTCCCGGTACCCCCGCCCGCCACCGGCCCAGCATCAAGTGAGAGGGGGAGGGGTCCGGACCCTCCCCGCCCCCAGGGGTGCCCAGAGGCTGTGGTGAGTATGGAGGTGCCCCCAGGACCTCCTGGGGGCAGTTGGGCAGGGGCTGGGGCAAATACTGGGGGAGGAGGCAAGGGGACAAGGACTGGGGCAGTTCGGGGGCGGGCAGTCTCTTGGAGGGGCAATTATTGGGGGCAGTTGTTGGGTGGGCAATTGCTGGGGTCGGCTACTGGGGAGGGGGCAATTGGGCAGGGGCTGGGGGCAGTTGAGTGGGGGAATTGGACAGGGGTAATTGCTGGGGGCAACTAATTGGGGGCAATTAGTGGGGAGGGCAATTACGGGGGAGGGGGAAATGGCACCGGGTGAAGCCATTGCTCGCGGTGGGGGTGCTATTAATTGGGAGGGGGTAATTATTTAGGGAGGCTGATTAATTGGGGCGGGGGCAAATTAATGGTGGATCAATTAATCGGGAGGCAAATGAATGGGGGCAATTAATTGGAGGGGCAATTGGAGGGGGGCAATTGGGGGCAATTCTTGGGGTCAGTTGGTGGGGAGGGGGCAGTTGCTGGGGGGGGAGGGGAGGGGGTACCTGGTGCCGGGGTATTTGCCCCCCCAAGGGGATGACTTGGGGGAGGGGGAAGGGGGGGGGGGTGTGTGTCCGGCACGAGGACAGCAGCGTGCAGTGGGCGGGGCCGGGGCCCACGTGGTTTGGGCGCACGTGCTTGCGGGGGGGAAGGAGCTGCCCCTGGGTGTCCCCCGCCCAGCCCTCCCTCCCCCCTTCCCCCCAACCGGCCCCTGGGTAATCCCCCGGCAGAGCGGGAGGGGCCGAGCCGGGGCGGGCAGAGCTGTGCCAGGGCTGTGCCAACCTGTGCTGGGCTGTGAGGAGCTGTGCCAGGGCTGTCCTGTGCCATGCCAGGGCTGTGCCAACCTGTGCTGGGCTGTGAGGAGCTGTGCCAGGGCTGTCCTGTGCCATGCCAGGGCTGTGCCAACCTGTGCTGGGCTGTGAGGAGCTGTGCCAGGGCTGTCCTGTGCCATGCCAGGGCTGTGCCAACCTGTGCTGGGCTGTGAGGAGCTGTGCCAGGCTGTCCTGTGCCATGCCAGGGCTGTGCCAACCTGTGCTGGGCTGTGAGGAGCTGTGCCAGGCTGTCCTGTGCCATGCCAAGGCTGTGCCAGGCCATGCTGTGCCGTGCCAGGGCTGTGCCAAGCCGTGACACGCAGGGCTACGCTGCGCCATGCAACACAGTTGTGCCCTGCTCTGCTGTGCCATGGTGTGCCAGGCAGCCATGCCGTGCCATACTGCGCCGTGCCATGCCGTGCCATGCCGTGCCGTGCCATGCCGTGCCCTGCCCTCTCCTGCCCTCTCCTCTCCTCTCCTCTCCTGCCCAGCAGCGGCCGGAGCCGAATGCTGCCGAGCGCTGCCGAGCGCGCTCGGGCGCCACCCAGCGGCGTTGCGCGGGAACGAACAGCGCCGCGGCCGCCCCTTGCGGGGCCCTGCGAGCCCCTGGCGGCCTCCTCCCGCCGCTCCCAGCCCCTCCCCAGCGGAGGCGCGGGCGGGGCCGCGTCACGTGACGTGACGGCCGAGCCAAGATGGCGGCGCCCGCGGCGGAACCGGAAGTGGCTGCGTGGAGACGGCGGCGGTGAGCTGCCGGTGTCCCGGCTGGGGGGCAGGTGGGCACCGGGGGGGGGGCTTATGGGGGCCGGATAGGGCCGGATAGGGCCGGGGCGGGGGGAGGGAGGAGGAGGAGGAGGAGGAGGAGGAGGGGCAGGCAGTGAGTGGTGTACGGAGGGGGTCTGTGGCCTATGGACCCTGTGGGGCCGGAGCGGGGGGAGGTCTATGGGGGGTGTACGGAGGGGGTCTGTGGCCTATGGGACCCTATGGGGTTGGAGGGGGTGGGGTGTCTGTGAGGGGTGTACGGAAGGGGCCTGTGGCCTATGCGGCCGGGGGGGCGACCTATGGGGCTGGGGGGCTGGGGCCTATGGAGGCTCTGTGTGGGGTCTATGGGACCAGGTGGTGTCTTGGGTGGGACTATGAGGGGCGCCTGGGGGAGTCTGTGGGGGCGTAGGGGGGGCCTGTGGCACCGGGTGGGGGGGGATGTGGGGCGTACGTGGGGTCAGGCAGAGCTATGGAGGCCATATGGGGCAGGGGGCTGGAAGGGTGTGGGAGAGGATCTGTGGCCTATGGAGTGTCTGTGTGGGGCCCATGGGACGGTGTGGGGCCTGGGGGTGGCTGTGAGGGGTATATGGGGGCCTCTGGGGGTGGAGGGGGCCTGTGGCACTGTGTGGGGAGCATGTGGGTTCTGTGGGGTCAGGGAGGGCTGTGGGGGCTGGGGAGGGGGCTAGGAGGGCATGGGGGGCTGTGGCCTCTGGAGGGTCTGCTGGGGGGTGTGGGGAGCCTGTGGAGGCAGATGTCAGGGCGGGGGGCTGTGGGGCTGCAGAATGTGGGGGGTGCTCTCCACGCGGGGCGGGGGTTACTGTGGAGGTGTAAGTAGGGTCTGCAGGGGGGTGTAAAGGCTGGGGGCTGGGGTCACCCTGGGGGCTGTAGGGAGGTGTATGGGGGCTGGGGGCTGCTCTGGGGGTGTATAGGGGTGTATGGGGCTGGGGGTCACTCGGGGGTGTATGGGGGCTGGGGGTCACTCGGGTGTATAGGGGTGTATGGGGCTGGGGGTTGCTCTGGGTGTCACTTGGGGGTGTATAGGGGATGTATGGGGCTGGGGGTCACTTGGGGGTGTATAGGGGTGTATGGGGCTGGGGGTCACTTGGGGGTGTATAGGGCTGGGGGTCACTCGGGGGGTGTATGGGGGGTGTATGGGGCTGGGGGTCACTCGGGGGTGTATGGGGGCTGGGGGTCACTCGGGGGGTGTATGGGGGCTGGGGGGCTGCTCTGGGGGGTGTATAGGGGGCTGGGGGGCTGCTCTGGACGCCCCGAGGTGCGGCTGGGGGGCAGCCCTGGTGTGGGGTCCTGCGGCAGGAGGGTGTGTGTGTGGGGGGGGAGCTGCGGTTCGAACGCTGCCGGAGCCCAGCCGCCCCCCACCCCCCCTTTCTCCTCGCCCCCTCACCCCCTTCTTCTCTCCCCCTGCCCAGCCCCTGCCATGCCGACGCCTGCGCCATGCTGCTCGCCTCCTACGCCGCCTGCGCGCTGCTGCTGGCCGCCTGCCTGGGGCTGGAGCTGGCCGCCTGCCGCTCCCGGCCGGCCGGCGGCGCTGGCTCCGGCGGTGGCTCCGCCGCTGCCCCCCACTCCAACCCTGCCTTCCGCCGCTTCCAGCGCCGCTACTACGGCGTCTACCTGCCGGCGCTGGCGGCCGACTGGCTGCAGGGCCCCTTCCTCTACAAGCTGTACCAGCACTACCGCTTCCTGGAGGGGCAGATCGCCATCCTCTACGTCTGCGGCTTGGCCTCCAGCCTGCTCTTCGGGCTGGTCTCCTCCTCGCTGGTGGACGTCCTGGGCAGGAAGAAGTCCTGCGTCCTCTTCTCCCTCGCCTACTCCCTCTGCTGCCTGCTGAAGCTCTCCCGGGACTACCTGGTGCTGGCGGCGGGGCGGGTGCTGGGAGGGCTCTCCACGGCTTTGCTCTTCTCCGCCTTCGAGGCTTGGTACCTCCACGAGCACCTGGCGCGCTTCGACTTCCCCCCGGAGTGGATCTCGGTCACCTTCTCCCGGGTGGCCTTCTGGAACAACCTCATCGCCGTGGGGGCCGGGGGGGTGGCCGAGCTCTTCGCCCAGGGCCTGGCCTTGGGCCCCGTGGCTCCCTTCATGGCCTCCATCCCCCTGCTGGTGCTCTCCGGGGCGCTGGCCGTCGGGAGCTGGGAGGAGAACCACGGCCAGCGCAGAGCCTTCTCCAAGAGCTGCGCCGAGGGCCTGCGCTGCCTGCTGGCCGACCGCCGCGTCCTGCTGCTGGGCTGCGTGCAGGCTCTCTTCGAGAGCATCATCTACATCTTCATCTTCCTCTGGACCCCCGTCCTGGAGCCCCACGGCGCCCCCCTGGGCGTCGTCTTCTCCAGCCTGATGGCGGCCAGCGCCCTGGGCTCCTCCCTCTACCGCCTGGCCCTCTCCAAGCGCTACCACCTGCAGCCCGTGCACCTGCTGGCGCTGGCCGTGCTCCTCCTCTTCTTCTCCCTCTTCATGCTCACCTTCTCCACCGGCCCCGGGCAGGAGCGCCCCGCCGAGTCCTTCCTGGCCTTCCTCCTCATCGAGCTGGCCTGCGGCCTCTACTTCCCCGCCATGGGCTTCCTGCGCCGCAAGGTGGTGCCCGAGAGGCAGCTGCCGGGGGTCACCAACTGGTTCCGCCTGCCCCTGGGCCTGCTGGGCTGCCTGGGGCTGCTGCTGCTGCACGACAGCGAGCGCCAGGCCGGCACCCGCAGCATCTTCGGCCTCTGCGCCGCCCTGGCGCTGCTGGCGCTGCTGGCTGCCGGCCGCCTCTTCGCCCTGGGCCGCCACGACGCCGACCTGCGGGCGCCTGGCACTGCCGGCGTGCCCGGCGAGGAGCCCGAGCCCTGAGGGGTGCTTGGCACTGCCGCTGTGCCCACCTGAGCCCCGAGGGGCGCCTGGCACTGTGCTGTGCCCGGCGAGGACCCTGAGCCCTGAAGGGTGCCTGGCACTGTGCTGTGCCCACCTGAGCCCCGAGGGGCGCCTGGCTCTGTGCTGTGCCCGGCGAGGACCCTGAGCCCTGAAGGGTGCCTGGCACTGTGCTGTGCCCATCTGAGCCCTGAGGGGTGCCTGGCACTGCCGGCGTGCCCGGCGAGGAGCCCGAGCCCTGAAGGGTGCCTGGCACTGTGCTGTGCCCATCTGAGCCCTGAGGGGCGCCTGGCTCTGTGCTGTGCCCGGCGAGGAGCCTGAGCCCTGAGGGGTGCCTGGCTCTGTGCTGTGCCCGGCGAGGAGCCTGAGCCCTGAGGGGTGCCTGGCACTGTGCTGTGCCCACCTGAGCCCTGAGGGGTGCCTGGCACTGTGCTGTGCCTGGCGAGGACCCTGAGCCCTGAAGGGTGCCTGGCACTGTGCTGTGCCCATCTGAGCCCTGAGGGGTGCCTGGCACTGTGCTGTGCCTGGCGAGGACCCTGAGTGGCTCCTGGCACTGCCGGCGTGCCTGGCGAGGAGCCCGAGCCCTGAGGGGTGCTTGGCACTGCTGCTGTGCCCATCTGAGCCCTGAGGGGCGCCTGGCTCTGTGCTGTGCCTGGCGAGGACCCTGAGCCCTGAAGGGTGCCTGGCACTGTGCTGTGCCCATCTGAGCCCTGAGGGGTGCCTGGCACTGTGCTGTGCCCAGCGAGGAGCCTGAACCCTGAGGGGTGCCTGGCACTGTGCTGTGCCCAGCGAGGACCCTGAGCGGCTCCTGGCACTGCCGGCGTGCCCGGCGAGGACCCTGAGCCCTGAAGGGTGCCTGGCACTGTGCTGTGCCCACCTGAGCCCTGAGGGGTGCCTGGCACTGCCGGCGTGCCTGGCGAGGAGCCCGAGCCCTGAAGGGTGCCTGGCACTGTGCTGTGCCCACCTGAGCCCCGAGGGGCGCCTGGCACTGTGCTGTGCCTGGTGAGGACCCTGAGCCCTGAAGGGTGCCTGGCACTGTGCTGTGCCCATCTGAGCCCTGAGGGGTGCCTGGCACTGTGCTGTGCCCTTCTGAGCCCTGAGGGGTGCCTGGCACTGTGCTGTGCCCGGCGAGGACCCTGAGCCCTGAAGGGTGCCTGGCACTGTGCTGTGCCCATCTGAGCCCTGAGGGGTGCCTGGCACTGTGCTGTGCCCACCTGAGCCCCGAGGGGCGCCTGGCACTGTGCTGTGCCTGGCGAGGACCCTGAGCCCTGAAGGGTGCCTGGCACTGTGCTGTGCCCACCTGAGCCCCAAGGGGCGCCTGGCACTGCCGCCATGCCCGGCGAGGAGCCCGAGCCCTGAGGGGTGCCTGGCACTGTGCTGTGCCCATCTGAGCCCTGAGGGGTGCCTGGCACTGTGCTGTGCCCGGCGAGGACCCTGAGCCCTGAAGGGTGCCTGGCACTGTGCTGTGCCCAGCGAGGACCCTGAGCGGCTCCTGGCACTGCCGGCGTGCCTGGCGAGGAGCCCGAGCCCTGAGGGGTGCTTGGCACTGCTGCTGTGCCCACCTGAGCCCTGAGGGGTGCCTGGCACTGCCGGCGTGCCCAGCGAGGACACCGAGCCCTGAGGGGCGCCTGGCACTGCCACAGTGCCCAGCGAGGAGCCTGAGCCCTGAGGGGTGCCTGGCACTGTGCTGTGCCCAGCGAGGAGCCTGAGCCCTAAGGGGTGCCTGGCACTGCCACTGAGGGGCTGTGGGGGGCACAGAGGGCATGGGTGTCACTGGCACCTTGAGGGGCTGTGGTAGGGCACAGAGGGCAGGAGTGGGGGCACAGAGGGCAGGGGTGTCACTGGCACCTTGAGGGGCCGTGGTGGGGGCACAGAGGGCAGGGGTGTCACTGGCACCTTGAGGGGCCGTGGTGGGGGCACAGAGGGCAGGGGTGTCACTGGCACCTTGAGGGGCAGTGGTGGGGCACACCCAGGTCCTGTGACTGGTGCCAGCCTCTGGCACCCCGAGGAGCCCTGGTGGGCACACGTGGGTCTGCAGGGTACCCTGAAGGACCACCGTGGGGGCACCTGGGGTGCTGTGCTCAGTGTCTCCTCCCTGTCACCTCAAGGGGCTGCAGCTGGGACCCCCAGGTCCTGCCCCCTGCGGTCACCCCAAGCAACCCCACCCTCAGGGACCAGGGAGGGGCTGTGTCCCTGTCCTGACCCCCCCCGGGGTGTCCCTGTCCTGAGCCCGGGGGTGCTGGGGGGGTGCAGCAGCAGGGGGGGAGGGGAAAGGACATCCTTGGCTTTTTTATTACACAATAAATGGTCACAAACTGCCTGGAGGCTCAGAAGCTATTGGGGGGAGGGGCTGGAAGGGGACCTCTGGAGCTCCCCCAGCCCCAGCAGCTTGCCCAGGGGCACAGTGCCCAGGGGGGGTTGGAAGCTCTCCACAACCTCTCTGGGCTCAGCCTGCTCCAGGCCTCCAGCAGCCTCACCCCAAACTGCTTTCTCCTCCTGCCCTCTACTCTCTGCCCCTTGCCCTGGCCCTGGGCACCACTCAGCAGCTGCCAGCCCCAGCCTCTTGCCCCCCCCAGCTCCTTCAGCTCCTGCTGAGCATTGCTCAGAGCCCCTCTGGGGCTGCTCTGCTGCAGGCTCTCAGCCTCTGCTCCTCCCAGAGCTGCTCCAGGCCCCCCAGCAGCTTCCCAGCCCCCCCCCCGGCCTCTCTCCAGCCCTCCCCTGGCCCTCTGCAGCTGGGGAGCCCAGGGCTGGCCCCAGGCCTCCTCCAGCTGTGGCCTCCCTGGGGCAGAGCAGAGGGGCAGCAGAACCTCCCTTGCCCTGCTGCCCACACTCCCCTGGCTGCCCCCAGGGCAGGTTGCTGGCTCCTGGGCAGCAGCCAGGCCACTCTGTGGTGTCCACCACCACCCTGGGCAGCTTGGGCCAGGCCCTGACCACTCTGCAGGGCAGAAATTGTTCCTCATGGCCAAGCTGAGCCTGGCTCGGGGGCAGCCTGAGGTCATCTCTTGTCCTGGTCCTTGCCCCAGGAGCCTGACCCCCACCTGGCTGCAGCCTCCTCAGGGCATCTCCTGGGTTCCAGCTGGTGCCCAGCTCTGCACCCCCAGCTCTGCACCCCCAGCTCTGCACCCCCAGCTCCTCCCTGGCCACAGGGCTGCTCTGCACCCCCAGCTCCGCACCCCCAGCTCTGCACCCCCAGCTCCGCACCCCCAGCTCTGCACCCTCAGCTCCTCCCTGGCCACAGGGCTGCTCTGCACCCCCAGCTCTGCACCCCCGCCTCTGCACCCCCAGCTCCTCCCTGGCCACAGGGCAGCTCTGCACCCCCAGCTCCGCACCCCCAGCTCCTCCCTGGCCACAGGGCAGCTCTGCACCCCCAGCTCCGCACCCCCAGCTCCTCCCTGGCCACAGGGCAGCTCTGCACCCCCAGCTCCTCCCTGGCCACAGGGCAGCTCTGCACCCCCAGCTCTGCACCCCCAGCTCTTCCCTGGCCACAGGGCAGCTCTGCACCCCCAGCTCTGCACTCCCAGCTCCTCCCTGGCCACAGGGCTGCTCTGCACCCCCAGCTCTGCACCCCCAGCTCCTCCCTGGCCACAGGGCTGCTCTGCACCCCCAGCTCTGCACCCCCAGCTCCTCCCTGGCCACAGGGCTGCTCTGCACCCCCAGCTCTGCACCCCCAGCTCCTCCCTGGCCACAGGGCAGCTCCGCACCCCCAGCTCTGCACCCCCAGCTCCGCACCCCCAGCTCCTCCCTGGCCACAGGGCAGCTCTGCACCCTCCAGCCCCAGCAGGGAACCTGCTTGGCACTGCTGCAGCCCAGGCTCAGCACCTTGCTCTGGAGCATGCTTCAACCTCCAGAGGTTCACTAGGACCCCACTCCCCCCCACCCACTGCCCTCAGCGCCCCCCCTCAGTGCCCCCAGCCCCCCCCACTGCCCTCACCCCCCCAGTGCCCTCACCCCCCCCCTTCCTCAGTCCTCTCAGCCCCCTCCCCAGTGCCCTCTCCCCCCCCCCGCCTCCCTGCGCTCAGCCCCGCCCCTTCCTCCCCTCAGCCTGCGCCCGAAGGCGGGAAGGACTCCGTCTGCCCTCAGCCGCCTGCCGCCATCTTGTTCCTCGCCAGCTGCCCGCCGCCCTTCGGCGCCGAGCTGAGGCGGCCCCGAACCGGCCCCGGGCGAACCGGCCCCGAACCCAGCCCTCGCCTCGTTTCCTCCCGCTCCTCGCTGCCGCGGGGCTGGGCGGCAAGCGGAGCCTGGCGGGACAGCGGCAGCGGGGATGGAGCCGCTGTTGGGGAGGGGGGAGGCTTGAGCCGTGCGGAAAATGGCCGCGGGGCGGCGGAGCCAGCGCGGAGCTCAGCGCTCCGAGGCGGGAGTGGGGGGATAAAAAACACCACCCCCCCCCCCCCCCCAATAAATAATTGTTTTTACTTGTTTAATCGCGGAATGAATTAAATAATTAATTACAGAGGAAGGAAACCCGGCCCCGAACAGTCGGGGTTTTTAAACTCGGTCTTTCGTGGTTTCGCGTCGGGGTTCGGCGCCGCTGCGGCGCTGGGGGTCCGGAGCCTGCGGAGGCAGCGCTGGGCGGCCGGGAATAAAGGATGAAAGAAAGGTAAAGAAGGGAAATAAAAGATAAAAAAGGACAGAGGTAATAAAGATAAAGAGAGATGAATGAAGGGCGCCGGAGATAAAGGAGGAGAAGGGATAATAAAGGAGGAGAAGGGATAATAAAGGAGGAGAAGCGGAGCAATAAAGTGGGGCAGTAGGGAGAGGTGAGTGGAGATAAGGGAAATAGAGGAAAAGGGAAATAAAGGTAAAAAAGGTAAAGGGAAATAAGGGTAACTGAAAGGTAAATGGGAAGGTAACTATAAAGGTAAAAAAAGGGTAACTGAAAAAGGAGACTGAAAAGGTAAAGGAGACTGAAAAGGTAAAGATAACTAAAAGGAGACTAAAAAGGTAAAGGAGACTAAAAAGGTAAAGGAGACTAAAAAGGTAAAGGAAACTAAAAGGAGACTAAAAAGGTAAAGGAAACTAAAAAGGTAAAGATAACTAAAAGACTGAAAAGGTAAAGGAGACTGAAAAGGTAAAGGAGACTAAAAAGGTAAAGGAGACTGAAAAGGTAAAGGAAACTAAAAGGAGACTAAAAAGGTAAAGGAGACTGAAAAGGTAAAGATAACTAAAAGGAGACTGAAAAGGTAAAGGAGACTAAAAAGGTAAAGGAAACTAAAAGGAGACTAAAAAGGTAAAGGAAACTAAAAGGAGACTAAAAAGGTAAAGGAGACTGAAAAGGTAAAGGAAACTAAAAGGAGACTAAAAAGGTAAAGGAAACTAAAAAGGTAAAGATAACTAAAAGACTGAAAAGGTAAAGGAGACTGAAAAGGTAAAGGAGACTAAAAAGGTAAAGGAGACTGAAAAGGTAAAGGAAACTAAAAGGAGACTAAAAAGGTAAAGGAGACTGAAAAGGTAAAGATAACTAAAAGGAGACTGAAAAGGTAAAGGAGACTAAAAAGGTAAAGGAAACTAAAAGGAGACTAAAAAGGTAAAGGAAACTAAAAGGAGACTAAAAAGGTAAAGGAGACTAAAAAGGTAAAGGAAACTAAAAAGGTAAAGATAACTAAAAGGAGACTGAAAAGGTAAAGGAGACTAAAAAGGTAAAGGAAACTAAAAGGAGACTAAAAAGGTAAAGGAGACTAAAAAGGTAAAAACAACTAAAAAGGTAAAGGAAACTAAAAAAAGATTAAAAAGGTAAAGGAGACTAAAAAGGTAAAGGAAACTAAAAAGGTAAAGGAAAAGGGTAACTAAAAATAAAGGTAAATAAAATGTTAAGGTAAATGTGGGAAAATGAAGGTAAAGGAAAAGAGCAAGCAAAAAGGCAAAAAGCTAAATAAAAATAAAGCAAAATAAAGGTAAATATAAAGGGAAAATAAGGGTAAATAAAGGAAAATACGGGTAGGTAAGGGTAAATAACTAAAAAGGTAAATAAAGGTTAATGAGGGTAAATAAAGGTAAATGGTAAAGGGTAAATACAAATAAAGGTAAAGGTAAAAAATGCAAATACAAATTAAATGTAAAAAAGGTGTAAAGGTAAAAAAAGGTTAAAAGTAAAATATAAAGGTAAATAGGGGAAAATGAAGGTAAATAAAGGAAAATAAGGGCAAGTAAAAAGGCAAAAAGCTAAAAGAGCAAAATAAAGGTAAATAAAGGAAAATAAGGGTAAATAAAGGAAAATAAGGGTAAATAAAGGAAAATGAAGGTAAATAAAATAAGGGTAAATAAAGGAAAATAAGGGTAAATAAAGGAAAATAAGGGTAGGTAAGAGTAAAGGTAACTAAAAAGGTAAATAAAGGAAAATAAGGGTAGGTAAGAGTAAAGGTAACTAAAAAGGTAAATAAAGGAAAATAAGGGTAGGTAAGAGTAAAGATAACTAAAAAGGTAAATAAAGGTAAATAAAGGTAAATGGTAAGGGGTAAATACAAATAAAGGTGAATAAAAAAGGTGAAAAGGTAAAAACAAAGGTAAAACAGGTAAAAACAGGTAAAAGTAAAAACAAAGGTAAAAACAGGTAAAGTAAAAACAGGTAACAGGTAAAACAGGTAAAAACGAAGGTAAAACAGGTAATAAGGTCAAAGGTAAAAACAAAGGTAAAAAAGGTAAAACAGGTAAAAAAGGTAAAAACAAAGGTAAAACAGGTAAAAACAAAGGTAAAATGGTAAAAATAGGTAAAAGGTAAAGGGTAAAAACAAAGGTAAAATGGTAAAAACAAAGGTAAAAATAAAGGTAAAAACAAAGGTAAAATGGTAAAAATAGGTAAAAGGTAAAGGGTAAAAACAAAGGTAAAATGGTAAAAACAAAGGTAAAAATAAAGGTAAAAACAAAAAACAGGTAAAAATAAAGGTAAAAACAAAGGTAAAAATAAAGGTAAAAACAAAGGTAAAACAGGTAAAAACAGGTAAAATGGTAAAAGTAAAAGGTAAAAACAAAGGTAAAAACAGGTAAAAACAAAGGTAAAACGGTAAAAGTAAAAGGTAAAAACAAAGGTAAAAACAGGTAAAAAAGGTAAAAACAGGTAAAACCAGGTAAAGGTAACAGGTAAAAACAAAGGTAAAAACAGGTAAAGGTAACAGGTAAAAACAGGTAAAAACAAAGGTAAAAACAGGTAAAAAAGGTAAAACCAGGTAAAAACAGGTAAAACCAGGTAAAAACAGGTAAAACCAGGTAAAACCAGGTAAAAAAGGTAAAAACAGGTAAAAGCAGGTAAAAAAGGTAAAAGCAGGTAAAAAAGGTAAAAGCAGGTAAAACCAAAGGTAAAAACAGGTAAAAAAGGTAAAAACAGGTAAAACCAAAGGTAAAAGCAGGTAAAAAAGGTAAAAACAGGTAAAAACAGGTAAAACCAAGGGTAAAAGCAGGTAAAAAAGTAAAAGCAGGTAAAAAAGGTAAAAGCAGATAAAACCAAAGGTTAAAACAGGTAAAAAAGGTAAAAACAGGTAAAACCAAAGGTAAAAGCAGGTAAAAAAGGTAAAAGCAGGTAAAAAAGGTAAAAGCAGGTAAAACCAAAGGTAAAAACAGGTAAAAAAGGTAAAAGCAGGTAAAAACAAAGGTAAAACAGGTAAAAACAAAGGTAAAAACAGGTAAAGTAAAAATAGGTAACAAAACAGGTAAAAACAGGTAAAAAAGGTAAAACCCAAGGTAAAAACAGGTAAAACCCAAGGTAAAACAGGTAAAAACAAAGGTAAAACAGGTAAAAAAGGTAAACCAGTTGGTAAAAACAAAGGTAAAACAGTAAAAACAAAGGTAAAAACTGGAAAATAAGGGTAAAGGAAAAGAAAGGTAAGTAAAAGGTAGAGGTAAATAAAAAGGGTAAATTAAAGGCAAAAATAAAGGTGAATATGAAGGTAAAAGTAAAAAGGTAAATGAAGGTAAATAAAATAAGGATAACTGGCGGGTAAATAAAAAGCAAAAGGTAGAGAGAACTATGGGAGGTAAAAATAACTACGGAAAATGAAGGTAAATAAAGGGCAGGGAAAAAGGCAAACGAATAAAGGTGAATATAAAAAGGGAAAAGAAAAGGTAAAATAAGGGCAGGTAAAGAAAAAGGCAAAAATAAGCTAAATAAAGCAAAATGGGGAAAAAAAGGCAAGTAAGGAACAAACAAAGGGTAACTAAAACTAAAGGTAAATAATGGTAAAGTAAATAAAGTTAGTCACTGAAAATGAAGATTTCCCCAGTGATCAATTAGCAACCCCCAACCCCCCTCCCCCCCACCCCGTGCCGGTGCAGTGTCCTGCCCAGATGGGTGAGAGGAAGGCTCAAAAGCTTTGCTTTGGTGGTTTTATTTACAGTAAAGTTTCATCAGAGCTCTGGAGAACAAAAGTCCTGATGCAGGAAGCTTTCTGGTTCCTCATTTCCTCCTCCCAGGTCATCGTTTTCCTCTCATTTTTTTTTGGTGGAGGGGATGTAGCAGCAAACTCCTTCAAAAATAAGGCTGGGAGCTGCCCTTGGCTCACAACCACCCCAGGAAGGCTCCAGGCTGGGGGCAGAGGGGCTGGGAGCTGCCCTTGGCTCACAACCACCCCAGGAAGGCTCCAGGCTGGGGGCAGAGAGGGGCTGGGAGCTGCCCTTGGCTCACAACCACCTCAGGAAGGCTCCAGGCTGGGGGCAGAGAGGGGCTGGGAGCTGCCCTTGGCTCACAGCCACCCCAGGAAGGCTCCAGGCTGGGGGCAGAGAGGGGCTGGGAGCTGCCCTTGGCTCACAGCCACCCCAGGAAGGCTCCAGGCTGGGGGCAGAGAGGGGCTGGGAGCTGCCCTTGGCTCACAACCACCCCAGGAAGGCTCCAGGCTGGGGGCAGAGGGGCTGGGAGCTGCCCTTGGCTCACAGCCACCCCAGGAAGGCTCCAGGCTGGGGGCAGAGGGGCTGGGAGCTGCCCTGGGTGGGGGGGGGTTGGTGTGAGCAGCTGGAGAGGAGCCAGGGGGTGCCCAGGGGGGCAAGGAGGCCACCAGCAGCCTGGGCTGGAGCAGCAGTGCTGTGGGCAGCAGCAGCAGGGCAGGGATGCTGCCCCCGGGCTGGGCACTGGGGGGGCCACAGCTGGCAGCCTGGGGGCAGCCTTGGGCTCCTGAGGGCCAGGAGGACTTGGAGGGCTGCAGCAGGGCCAGGGAAGGGCAAGGGAGCTGGGGCAGAGTCTGGGGGAGAGGGCAGGGGAGGAGCAGCTGAGGGAGCTGGGGGGGTTGAGGCTGCAGGAGAGGAGGCTGAGGGGAGACCTCCTGGCTGCCTGCAAGTGCCTGAGAGGAGCCTGCAGCCAGGGGGGGGTTGGGCTGTGGGGCCAAGGGCCAGGACCAGAGGAGCTGGCCTCAGGCTGCCCCAGGGCAGGCTCAGCTTGGCCCTGAGGAGAAACTTCTGCCCTGGAAGGGTTCTGCAAGCCTGGCCCAGGCTGCCCAGGGAGGTGCTGGTGGAGTCCCCATGGCCGGAGGGGTTCCCAAGCCCTGCAGCTGTGGCGCTGAGGGCCATGGGCTCAGCCCCAGCCCTGGTAGAGTTGGGCTGGATGACCTCAAAGGTCTTGTGCAGTCCCAGCCCTTGTGTGACTCAGGCTGTGAGATGATTGCAGAGCTGAGGCATTGAGGGCAGAAGCCCCAGAGCAGCGGCTGGGTTGTGCTGCAAGCCCCTGGCCATGGGGAGCCAGCTGATGCCGGAGGGCTGCCCTGGGGGCCCTGAGGTGCTGGCGGTGGCACAGCTGCGTCACCGCGGCAGGGCCGGCCGGCCTTGTGCCACGGGTGGAACCAGCCTGGCCTTTCCCCTCCAGCGAGCTGGCACAATGGGGAGCTCCCTGCCCACCTCCACACCTCCTCCTGCCTGGGGAAGTCCCAGTGCTGCATCAGAGCCTGCTCTGGAGGCGCCCACAGAGGCCTGCCCCAAGCGCTGGCCGAGCACAGGGGCGATGTCCAAAGGCCGGCAGTGGCCTGAGGGAGACCCTGCCCAGTGTGGCCTCCCTGCTGGTCATTTGGTGCTGCTGCCCCTGGCTCACAACCACCCCTGGAGGGCTCCAGGCCGGGGGCAGGAAAGGAGGAAGAGGAGCTGGGGTGTGTGTGGTGGTGCCAGCAGCTGGAGAGGAGCCAAGGGGTGCCCAGGGGGTGCCCAGCTGGCTGCCCATCCACACACCCCTGAGCCACCCCCACTTACCAACTCTTCATTCCTCCCTCCCTCTCCCCCTTCCCCTCTCCACCCCTGTCCCCTTCCCTCCAGCCCTGTTCCCTCCACCCCTGTCCCCTTCCCTCCACCCCTGTCCCCTTCCCTCCAGCCCTGTCCCCTTCGCTCCAGCCCTGTTCCCTCCAGCCCTGTTCCCTCCAGCCCTGTCCCCTTCCCTCCAGCCCTGTCCTCTTCCCTCCACCCCCCTGTCCCCTTCCTTCCAGCCCTGTTCCCTCCACCCCTGTCCCCTTCCCTCTTCCCCTGTCCCCTTCCCTCCAGCCCTGTCCTCTTCCCTCCACCCCTGTCCCCTTCCCTCCACCCCTGTCCTCTTCCCTCCAGCCCTGTCCCCTTCCCTCCAGCCCTGTCCCCTTCGCTCCAGCCCTGTTCCCTCCAGCCCTGTCCCCTTCCCTCCAGCCCTGTCCCCTTCCCTCCAGCCCTGTTCCCTCCAGCCCTGTCCTCTTCCCTCCACTCCCCTGTCCCCTTCCTTCCAGCCCTGTTCCCTCCAGCCCTGTCCCCTTCCCTCTTCCCTTGTCCCCTTCCCTCTTCCCCTGTCCCCTTCCCTCTTCCCCTGTCCCCTTCCCTCCACCCCTGTCCCCTTCCCTCCAGCCCTGTTCCCTTCCCTCCACCCCTGCCCCCTTCCCTCCACCCCTGTCCCCTTCCCTCCAGCCCTTTCCCCTTCCCCCCAGCCCTGTCCCCTTCCCTCCACCCCTGTCCCCTTCCCTCCAGCCCTTTCCCCTTCCCCCCAGCCCTGTCCCCTTCCCACCACCTCTCCCCTCCCTCCCTCAGCAGCAGGAGACAGGAAGCTGCTCCACCTCCCCGGGGGGAGGAGCTGTCATTTTATTTGGTTGAGGGGGTCTCTTGGGGCCCCCCGGGGGTGCAGGACTCCCCCTGCTCTGGCTCAGTAGGTCCTGATCTTCACCTCCTTCGTCTCCGTCACCACCTTGCCATCCACCAGCTTCTGCGTGGACCTCTGCGTGGTGCTTGTGGTCTCCTTCTCCAGGGCGTCCCCCAGGCTGTGGGGTGGGGAGGGGGCAGCTCAGGGTCACCTCAGGGCGTCCCTTCCCCACCTCCAGCTCCCACTGGATGTGTCCCACCCCCTTCCCAGGCTCACCCTGAGGAACTGGGGGGTGAGGGAGCTGAGACATCCTAGCAGCCAGACCTCAGCCTGGCTGCATGTCCCCCCCCCAGGACCCTCCTCAGGGATGGGACCTGGACATCCACTGTCTGGGGCTCAGCCTGGCTGCATGTCCCCTCCCCAGGACCCTCCTCAAGGATGGGACCTGGACATCCACTGTCTGGGGCTCAGCCTGGCTGCATGTCCCCCCCCCAGGACCCTCCTCAGGGATGGGACCTGGACATCCACTGTCTGGGGCTCAGCCTGGCTGCATGTCCCCCCCCCAGGACCCTCCTCAAGGATGGGACCTGGGCACCCATCACCTGGGGCTCGTCCTCACTGGATGCCACCACTGTCCCCTTCTCATCCCAAGGGCTTCCTCAAAGCTGGGACCAGGCCACCACATCACCTAGGGCTCATCCCTGCTAGATGCCACCACTGCCCCCTTCCCCTCCCAACCCCATCCTCAAGGATGGGACCTGGACCTCCTGTCACCTGGATGCTACCACTGTCCCCATCCCAGCAGCAGCCTGAAGGACGGGACCTGGACATCCTGTCACCTGGGGCTCATCCTGTTGGGATGCCACCACTGTCCCCATCCCAGGAGCAGCCTGAAGGATGGGACCTGACCCTCCTCTCACCTGGATGCCACCACTGTCCCCATCCCAAGACCTTCCTGAAGGATGGGACCTGGACCTCCTGTCACCTGGATGCCACCATTGTCCCCATCCCAACCCCAGCCTGAAGGATGGGACCTGGACCTCCTGTCACCTGGATGCTACCACTGTCCCCATCCCAACCCCAGCCTGAAGGATGGGACCTGGACCTCCTGTCACCTGGATGCCACCACTGTCCCCATCCCAGGAGCAGCCTGAAGGATGGGGCCTGACCCTCCTGTCACCTGGATACCACCACTGTCCCCATCCCAACCCCAGCCTGAAGGATGGGACCTGACCCTCCTGTCACCTGGATACCACCACTGTCCTCATCCCAGGAGCAGCCTGAAGGATGGGGCCTGACCCTCCTGTCACCTGGATGCCACCACTGTCCCCATCCCAACCCCAGCCTGAAGGATGGGACCTGACCCTCCTGTCACCTGGATGCCACCACTGTCCCCATCCCAACCCCAGCCTGAAGGATGGGGCCTGACCCTCCTGTCACCTGGATGCCACCACTGTCCCCATCCCAGGAGCAGCCTGAAGGATGGGGCCTGACCCTCCTGTCACCTGGATGCCACCACTGTCCCCATCCCAGGAGCAGCCTGAAGGATGGGGCCTGACCCTCCTGTCACCTGGATGCCACCACTGTCCCCATCCCAGGAGCAGCCTGAAGGATGGGACCTGACCCTCCTCTCGCCTGGGGCTCATCCTGGACGCCACCATCTCCCCCTTCCCCATCTCCCCCCCGGCAGCTCCACCTCCCCGCGGCACCCCCCCGGCCCTACCTGAACTCCTCTCCTCCCTCCAGCAGCTGCCTGTAGGTGGCGATCTCGGCCTCCAGCTTGCCCTTGACGTTGAGCAGGGTCTGGTACTCCTCGGCCTGGCGCTGCAGCTCGCTGCGGACCTGCAGCAGCTCGGCCTCGGTGCGCAGGATCAGGCCGTTGAGCTGCTCCATCTGCAGCCCGTAGCGGTTCTCCACCTCCAGCAGGTTGGCCTCCAGCCCAGCTTTCTACACAGCATCACACCAGGCTTCAGCACCACCACCAAGGAGAGGGGTGGTGGTCCTCCTCCCCCCCCTCCCATAGGGCTGGAGGTGGGGATGGGACAGGGATGAGGATAAGGATGGAGGTGGGGATGGAAATGGGAATGAGGACAAGGATGGAGTTGAGTTGGGAATGGAAGTGGGAATGAGGACTTGGATGGGGTTGGAGGTGGAGATGAAGGTGGCACAGGAGTAAGAGCACAGAAGGGGACAGGGACAAGGATGGAGATGGGTTTGGGATGGAAATGGGAATGAGGACAAGGATAGGATGGGGTTAGAGATGGAGATGAGAATGGGACAGAGGTAAGAGCATAGAAGGGGACAGAGACAAGGATGGAGAGGAGTTGGGGATGGAAGTGGGAATGAGGACAAGGATGGAGAGGAGTTAGGGGTGGAAGTAGGAATGAGGACAGGGATGGGATTGGATGGGGTTGGAGGTGAGGATGAAGATGGCGCAGGAGTAAGCATAGAAGGGCACAGGGACAAGGATGGAGATGAGTTGGGAATGGAAATGGGAATGAGGGCAGGGATGAGGACAGGGACAGGATTGGATAGGGACAGAGGTGGAGATAGGACAGGGGTAAGAGCAGAGATGGGGACAGGGATGGGACTGGATGGGGTTGGAGGTGGAGATGAGGATGGCACAGGAGTAAGGGCATAGAAGGGCACAGGGACAAGGACGAGGATGGAGATGGGAATGAGGACAGGGACAGGATTGGATAGAGATGGAGGTGGAGATGAGGCTGGAGATGGGACAGGGGTAAGAGCAGAGATGGGGACAGGGATGAGGATGGGGACAGGGATGAGAATGGGGACAGGGATGGGTTGGGCATGGATATGGGAACGAGGACAAGGATGTGTCTGGATGAGGTTGGAGGTGGAGATGAGGATGGAACAGGGGTAAGAGCATAGAAGGGGACAGGGACAAGGATGGAGATGGGTTTGGGATGGAAATGGGAATGAAGGCAGGGATGAGGACAGGGACAGGATTGTTTAGGGATGGAGGTGGAGATGGGACAGGGGTAAGAGCAGAGATGGGGACAGGGATGAGGATGGGGACAGGGATGGGAATGAGGACAAGGAAGGGACTGGATGAGGTTGGAGGTGGAGATGAGGATGGGACAGGGTTAAGGCTGAAGATGGAAAGGGGGAGGAGGACAGGGATGGGAGTGGCTGGGGTTGGAGGCGGGGCTGAGGCTGGGGGTGGCACAGTGCCCACGGCAGGGTGCTGGGCACTGGGTACCTGGTTGCGGATGGAGTCCAGGTCGATCTCCAGGGTCTGGACGGTGCGGCGGAGATCCACCAGGGTGCTGCGAGCTGTGTCGACCTCCTTGCTGCTCTGGGTGATCTCGATGGTGCTCTCGGTGATCTGGGGGGACACACGGGTGTGGGCTGGGGGTCAGCACCTGGGCCTGGCTCACTGTGGCCACCCCAGCCCAGGGGGGAGGTGTGGAGAGTGGAAGCACCCCAGGAAGAAGCAGCCCCCGAGGAGCAGGCTCAGGAGTAGGAGTCCTCGGGCAGTGTGCCCAGGGTTGGAGCAGAAGGCTCTTGGGGAGGGCCCCACTGAGGCTTGGGGTCTCCTATGGGATAGGGATCCCCCTAGGAAAGTCTCCCAGGACCTACTTGGAGAAGATCCCCACCATGGGGCTGGGGTCACCCTGGGATGGTTTTCCTTGGGGAATGTCTCTGATGTTGGCCCAGGACCCCTTTGGAGAGGGTCCCCACTCTGGGTTTGGGGTCCCCTATGGGACAGGGGTCTCCTAGGAGTGTCCTCAGTGGTGGATCAGGACCCCTTTGGGTCAAGTCCTCCTGCTGGGGTGTCTTTGGGGAGCAGCCCTACATCAGACTGCAGAGCAGCCCCAGACTAGGGGTCCCCTTGTCTCAGGACCCCCAGATGACCACTCCCATGAGCTGGGGGCTTCGCCACCTTGACTTGAAGACCACCCCCACCATGGAGCATCACCTGTCCCCATCTCCATCCCCAACCCATCCCTGTCCCCATCCTCATCCCTGTCCTATCCCCATCCTCATCTACACCTCCAGTCCCATCCCTACAATCATTTCCTTTTCCATCCCCATCCCCATCCTTATCCCTGTCCCAGCCTCATCTCCACCTCCATCCCCATCCCTATCCTAATTCCCATTTCCATCCCCATCCTTATCCCTGTCCCAGCCTCATCTCCACCTCCAACCCCATCCCTGTCCTCATTCCCATTTCCATCCCCATCTCCATCCTCATCCCTGTCCCAGCCTCATCTCCATCCCCAACCTCATTCCCATTTCCATTCCCATCTTGATCCTCATCTCTGTCCCATTCTCATCTCCATCCCCATCCCTATTATTCCCATCATCATCCCTGTCCCATTCTCATCTCCATCCCCATCCCTATCCTCATTCCCATCATCATCCCTGTCCCATTCTCATCTCCATCCCCATCCCTATCCTCATTCCCATCATCATCCCTGTCCCATTCTCATCTCCATCCCCATCCCTATCCTCATTCCCATCATCATCCCTGTCCCATTCTCATCTCCATCCCCATCCCTATCCTCATTCCCATTTCCATCTCCATCCTCATCCCTGTCCCATTCTCATCTCCATCTCCATCCCCATCCTCATTCCCATTCCCATCCCCATCTCCCACCTTCCTCCTTGCCCCCAGGCCCTCTCCCTCCCTCTGTTGGGGTGCAGGTGTGCTGGTGGGCACCCACCTGCCTCCCCCACTGCTTCTCCAGGTCCTCCAGGTTCTTCTGGGCCAGGGCATCGTACTGTGCCCGGATCTCGGCCATGATCTTGCCCAGGTCCTGGGACTTGGGGGCATCGACCTCCACCGTCAGCGCCGAGTCTGCCACCTGCGCCTGCAGGCTCTTCACCTCCTGGGGAGCAGCCAGGGGACAGCAGTCACCGGCAGGTCCCCCCCCAGCCCCCCCCAGGCCCCCCTAGCCCAGCCCTCGGCTTTCATCCCGACCTCCTCGTGGTTCTTCCTCATGTAGATGAGCTCCTCCTTGAGGGCCTCGATCTCGCCCTCCAGCTGCAGCCTGGCCATGTTGGTGTCGTCGATCACCTTCCGCAGCCCGGAGATGTCGTTCTCCACCGACAGGCGGATGGCCAGCTCGGCCTCGTACCTGCGGGCAGCCTGCTCAGCGCGGCCCGCCCCGGCCCCTCCCGGCCCCGCCCCATGCTCAGCGGCCCCGCCCCGGCCCCTCCCCATCCTCAGCAGCCCTGTCCCGTCCCCATCTCCACCTCCAGCCCCGTCAAATTCCCACCCCTGTGCCCAGCCCTGTCCCCATCCCCTCCCCATCTTCAGCGGCCCCGGCCCGGCCCCACCTCCAGCCCCGTCCGATTCCCAGCCCTGTCCCTATCCCTGTCCCCAGCCCTGTCCCCGGCCCCTCCCCATCCTCAGCAGCCATCTCCATTCCCATCCCCACCTCCAGCCCCGTCCGATTCCCAACCCTGTGCCCAGCCCCGTCCCCATCCCCTCCCCATCCTCAGCAGCCCCAGCCCCGCCCCAGCCCTTCCCCATCCTCTGCAGCCCCAGCCCCATCTCCACCTCCAGCCCCGTCCAATTCCCAGCCCTGTCCCTATCCCTGTGCCCATTCCCATCCCCAGCAGCCCTGTCCCATCCCCATCCTCATCTCCACTTCCAGCCCCATCCAATCCCATCTCTGTCCCCATCCTCATCAATTCTGTCCCCATCCCTTCCCCATCCTCCTCATCCATGTTCCCACTTCCACCTCCATCCAATCTCATCCATGTCCTCAGCCCCATCCTCACCTTCCCTTGTGCTCTCCCTACTGCTACCTCCACCCCATTCCCATCCCTATCCTCATCCCTTGTCCTCCATCCTGGCCCCATTCCCACCTCCTTGTCCTCATCCTGAACCCATCCCTGGCCCTACTCTTGTCCCCATCCCCATTCTCAATCCCATTTTGTCCTACCCCATCCCATTCCCATCCCATCTCTATCCCATTCCCATCCCATTCCTATTCTTATCCCATCTCCATCCCCAGCCTTATTCCCAGCCCTATTCTCAATCCCATCCTGTCCCACCCCATTCCATTCCCATCTCATTCTCATCTCCATTCCCATCCCATCCTTATCCCATTCCATCCCCATCCCTATCCCATCCCCGTCCTTGTCCCATTCCCATCCCATCCCCATCCTTGTCCCATTTCCATCCCCATCCCTGTCCCATTTCCATCCCCATCCCATTCCTATTCTTATCCCATCTCCATCCCCAGCCTTATTTCCATCCCTAGCCTCAATCCCATCCTGTCCCACCCCATCCCATTCCCATCCCATCCCTATCCCATTCCATTCCCATCTCATTCTCATCTCCATTCCCATCCCATCCTTATCCCATTCCATCCCCATCCTTATCCCATCCCCATCCCAGTCCCATCCCCATCCCATCCTTATCCCATTCCATCCCCATCCTTATCCCATCCCCATCCCAGTCCCATCCCCATCCCATCCTTATCCCATTCCATCCCCATCCTTGTCCCATCCCCATCCCTGTCTCATTCTCATCCCATTCCTATTCTTATCCCATCTCCATCCCCAGCCTTATTCCCAGCCCTAGCCTCAATCCCATCCTGTCCCACCCCATCCCATTCCCATCCCCATTCCCATCCCATCCCTATCCCGTCCCTGTCCCTCACTTGACCCTGAAGTCGTCGGCTGCCAGCCGGGCGTTGTCCATCTGCAGCAGGGTCCTGGCGTTCTCCACGGTGGCATCGAAGATCTGGGGGTGCAGGGGGGACACACACACACACACACTCGGACCCCAACTCGTCACTGGGGTGCAGGTACACCCCCCCCCCCGGCAGCCACCCCCAACCCCCCCCAGCTGCCTCCACCCACGTCACCCCCACGTCAGCCAGGCAGGTGCCACCCTGGCAGGTGCCACCTTGGCAGTGCCAGCGCTGCGGCGGGGGGGGGAGGGGGGGAACCGCGCCCCGGAAAAGTGACAATGGAGCGGGGTGGGGGCAGGGAGGGGACACCCTGGGGGGGGGTGCCCAGCGGGCCGGGTGGGTCTGGGGTTGGGGAAGGTGTCCCGGGTGCTGGGGGGGGTGTCCATGAGGGTCGTTTGCCCCACCAGGGCGGCACTGGAGTCCAATGGCACTGCCTTGTCCCCTGCCCTTGGTCAGGTCCCCTCGGTGCCACACCCCAGCAGGGCCCTGGGGACATCTGGCCCCACAGCAGCCCCACGGCAGCCCCACACACAGGGAGGTGCCCAAGCCTGGCCGGCCCCATGGGGGCAAAGCTCACCCAGCCCCAGCAGCTGCTGGGTTAATGCTTAACCCCGCGGTGCCACCAGCCTTGGGGACACCAACGGCAGCTCCTCGTGGGGACCACGCCCTGGCAGGGACCCCACAGCCTGCGTGGCCCCAGCCCCGGGGACACCAAAGGCAGCTCCTCACACGGCCCCAGCCCCGGGGACACCAAAGCCAGCTCCCCACACGGCCCCAGCCCCGGGGACACCAAAGCCAGCTCCCCACACGGCCCCAGCCCCGGGGACACCAAAGCCAGCTCCCCACCTTGGGACCACCACCTCGCAGGGACCCACCTTGGGGCCACCAAAGCCAGCTCTCTACCTTGGGGCCACCACCAGCTCCTTGCAGGGTCCCATCCTGGGGCCACCACCAGCAGCTCCCCACCTCGGAGCCACCTCCAGCTCCTTCCAGGGTCCCATCCTGGGGCCACCAAACCCAGTTCCTTGCAGGGACCCATCCTGGGGCCACCACCAGCTCCTTGTAGGGTCCCATCCTGGGGCCACCACCAGCTCCTTGCAGGGTCCCATCCTGGGGCCACCGCCAGCTGCCCACCTCGGAGCCACCCCCATCACCTCACTCACCCCCTCCGCCCCCCCGGAGGCGACCCCCACCTTGTCCCGCAGGTCCTCGATGACCTCCCAGTAGCTGCTCCAGTCGCGGGTGCTGGGCCCCCTCTTGGCCATGAACTCGCGGATCTGGACCTCCAGGCGCCGGTTCTCCTGCTCCAGGCTCCGCACCTTCTCCAGGTAGGTGGCCAGGCGGTCGTTGAGGTCCTGCATCGTCTCCTTCTCGTTGGCCACCGCTCCGGCGCCGGCGAACAGCAAGCTACCAGCCCCATAGCCGCCCCCATAGCCGCCCCCATAGCCGGCCCCATAGCCGCCTGCCGAGCCGCTGACGCTGCTGGTGCGGGTGACGGAGATGCGGGAGCCGGAGCCCCCGGCCCCGGCGTAGACGCTGGCGGCGCTGCTCAGGGTGGGCAGGCGGCGGCTGGAGACCAGGCTGGGGGCGACCCCCGAGCGCTGGGAGCTGGAGTAGAAGCTGCTGCGGGAGAAGCTCATGGTGGAGGTGCTGGAGGAGCGACCGACGGGCGGGCGGACAGACAGGCAGATAGACGGACCGACGGGCGGACGGACGGACAGGAGGGACAGCGCTCCGGGCAGCAGGATTTATAGCGGGCGGGGTGGGGAGGGAGGCCCCCACGGCCCCGCCCCACGGCCCCGCTCCCGGCCCCGCTCCGGGAAGGTCGAGCTGGAGCCGGACCGGAGAGAGGGGTGTCTGGGGTGGGGTCCAGCCCCATAAGTGTGGGGTGCAGGGGAGGGGGACGGGATCCAGCCCTGTAACTTTGGGGTGCAGGGGAGAGGGGCAGGGTCCAGCCCTGTAACTTTGGGGTGCAGGGGAGAGGGGAGGGTCCAGCCCCATAAATGTGGGGTGCAGGGGAGAGGGGCAGGGTCCAGCCCCATAAGCAAGTGTGGGGCGCAGGGATCGGCCCCGTACGTGTGGGGTGCAGAGCATAGGGACAAGGCTCAGCCCCACACGTTTTGGGGGGTGTGTGTCCTCCCCCCGCTCCAGCTCTTCCCACTGCCTCACCCCCACCCCCCCACCCCATAGCGACGCCCCCCCAAATGGGGCACAGAAGATCCCCCCCTGTCCTTGGGGGCGGCCGGGTGGGGCTGGGGGAGGTGTCACAAGGGGGAAGGGGTCACTGAGGGACCCCCGGGACTGGGCTGGAGGGAGGTCTCAATGCGGGGGGGGTCACTGTGGGTCCCCCCCAAGCTGAGGTGGGGGGCATGGGTGAGGGGGGATCTCGGAGGGGCTGATCCTGCCCAACCAGCTCCAGGAATCCTGCCTGGCTTCTCCTGCCCCCCACCCGAATTCCAACCTCCCCCCTCCCCGAGCTGGGTGGGAGCCACGCACCCAGGCATCCCCCCCACCCCCACTGGTGGGCTTGGCCCCACCCCAGACCCAGGGGGTGTCCTCTCCCCAAACTCACCGCCCCCTCCCCCCTGTCCCCCCGGGAGATGACTCCGGGCGGCTCCAGGCCCAGCGCATCCCGAGGTGGGGGGAGGGGGGAGGGGAGGGCACATTCCAGCGCTCCCGCGGGTGTGGGGCCGGCCACGTCCCCACGCAGGGGGCAGAGGGGGCAGAGATCAGCCTGGGGCGGGGGCTGGGAGGGGGCAGGGGTGTGAGTGTGAGCTGGGCACCGGCCTGGCAGGGACACCTCCTGTGCACACTCATGGAGCCACCAGGGACACGTGTGTGTGTGTGCAGAGGGACATGGGTGTGCAAGGAGTCACCAGGGACACGTGTGTGTGTGTGCAGAGGGACATGGGTGTGCAAGGAGTCACCAGGGACACGTGTGTGTGTGTGTGCACAGGGACATGGGTGTGCAAGGAGTCACCAGGGACACGTGTGTGTGTGTGCACAGGGACATGGGTGTGCAAGGAGTCACCAGGGACACGTGTGTGTGTGTGCAGAGGGACATGGGTGTGCAAGGAGTCACCAGGGACACGTGTGTGTGTGTGCAGAGGGACATGGGTGTGCAAGGAGTCACCAGGGACACGTGTGTGTGTGTGCAGAGGGACATGGGTGTGCAAGGAGTCACCAGGGACACGTGTGTGTGTGTGCACAGGGACATGGGTGTGCAAGGAGTCACCAGGGACATGTGTGTGTGTGTGCACATGGAGTCACCAGGGACACCTCCTGTGCACACTCATGGAGTCACCAGGGTCATGTGTGTGTGCAGAGGGACATGGGTGTGCAAGGAGCCACCCTGCTAAGACTCCTCCTGTGCACACACAGAGGCCTCTCTGCGGGGACAGAGGCCTTGCACTAGTGCACAGCCTTGCACAAGCACCCCCCTTGCAGGGACACACACACACATGTGTGCACTCACACAGCCCTGCAGGGCCGTGGGCCTTGCACAAGCACTGAACCCTTTGCACAAGCCCTGAGCCCTTTGCACAAGCACTGGACCCTTTGCACAAGCACTGAGCCCTTTGCACAAGCATTGAGCCCTTTGCACAAGCACTGAACCCTTTGTACAAGCATTGAGCCCTTTGCACAAGCCCTGAACCCTTTGCACAAGCACTGAACCCTTTGCACAAGCCCTGAGCCCTTTGCACAAGCACTGAGCCCTTTGCACAAGCACTGAACCCTTTGCACAAGCCCTGAGCCCTTTGCACAAGCACTGAGCCCTTTGCACAAGCACTGAACCCTTTGCACAAGCCCTGAGCCCTTTGCACAAGCACTGAACCCTTTGCACAAGCCCTGAGCCCTTTGCACAAGCACTGGACCCTTTGCACAAGCACTGGACCCTTTGCACAAGCCCTGAGCCCTTTGCACAAGCACTGGACCCTTTGCACAAGCACTGGACCCTTTGCACAAGCCCTGAGCCCTTTGCACAAGCACTGGACCCTTTGCACAAGCCCTGAGCCCTTTGCACAAGCACTGGACCCTTTGCACAAGCACTGAACCCTTTGCACAAGCCCTGAACCCTTTGCACAAGCACTGAACCCTTTGCACAAGCCCTGAACCCTTTGCACAAGCACTGAGCCCTTTGCACAAGCACTGGACCCTTTGCACAAGCACTGGACCCTTTGCACAAGCCCTGAGCCCTTTGCACAAGCACTGAACCCTTTGCACAAGCATTGAGCCCTTTGCACAAGCACTGAACCCTTTGCACAAGCACTGAGCCCTTTGCACAAGCACTGAACCCTTTGCACAAGCCCTGAGCCCTTTGCACAAGCACTGAACCCTTTGCACAAGCACTGAACCCTTTGCACAAGCACCGCCCTCACAGGGGCACACACGCACGTGTGCACAAGCAGGGCCCCGCCCCTTGCACGCCCACCCAGCTTTGCACAAGCACCAATCCCCCCTGGCACCGACACACCGGGGAGGAGCCCTCAGCACCGCGCACAGGCACCGAGCTTTGCACAGGCAAATCCTCCCCTTCCACTTCCCCGCCTCCGCCCCCCCCCCCCCGGGGGACAGCCATGAGCGGCGGCACACTCATTTGCACACTCATTTGCACACGCATCCGCCCGGCCCCCGGCTCCCCGCAGCCCCGGCCCTGGCCCTGCCCTGTGTTTGCTCTGGCCGGGCCGGCAGGGGTGAGGCTGCCGGGGGCAGGGCGAAGGAATTCGGCCCCGGAGCGGCTCCTGCCCCATTCCCATCCCATTCCTGCCTCACTCCTGCCCCGTATCTCCCATTCCTGCCCCATTTTGCCCCATTCCCATCCCATTCCTGCCCCCCTCCTGCCCCATTTCTCCCTTTCCTGCCCCATTTCTCCCATTCCTGCCCCATTTTGCCCCATTCCTGCCCCATTTTGCTCCATTCCCATCCCATCCCTGCCCCATTCCCATCCAATTTTGCCCCATTCCCATCCCATTTTGCCCTATTCCCATCCCATTCCTGCCCCATTCCCATCCCATTCCTGCCCCATTCCCATCCCATTCCCACCCCATTTCCCCATCCCCACTCTTTCCCCCTCTCCTACCCCATTTTCCCCCATTCCTGCCTAATTTCATCCCATTTTGTCCCCTTTCTGCCTCATTTTACCCCATTCCTGCCTAATTTCTGTCCCCTTTCACCGCATCCCCCCCTCCTGTTCCTGCTCCAGTCCCAGCCCATTCCTTTCCTATTCCTGCCCTGTTCCTGCCCCATTTCACCCCATTTTGCCCCTTTCCTGTCCCATTTTGCCCCTTTCCTGCCCAATTTCACCCCATTTCACCTATTTTGCACCATTTCACCCCTTTTTACCCTTTCTTGCCCCATTTTGCTCCATTCCTGTCCCATCCCATTCCTATTTTGCCCCTTTTCACTCCATTTCACCCCATTTTGCCCCTTTTCACCCCATTTTCCCCCATTTTACTCCTTTTCACCCCTTTTCACTCCCCTTTGCCCCATTTCACCCCATTTTGCCCATTTTCACCCCATTTTGCCCCATTTCACCCCTTTTCACCTCATTTCACCCCATTTTGCCCTATTTTGCCCCATTTCACCCCATTTGTGCCACTTTTCACCTAATTTCACCCCTTTTCACCCCATTTTGCCCCATTTTACTCCTTTTCACCCCTTTTCACCCTGTTTTGCCCCATTTTACTCCTTTTCACCCCTTTTCACCCCAATTTACTCCTTTTCACCCCTTTTCACCCCATTTTGCCCTATTTTACTCCTTTTCACCCCTTTTCACCCTGTTTTGCCCCATTTTACTCCTTTTCACCCCTTTTCACCCCATTTTGCCCCTTTTCACCCCATTTCACCCCCTTTTGCCCCATTTCACCCCATTTTGCCCATTTTCACCCCATTTTGCCCCATTTCTCTCCTTTTCACCTCATTTCACCCCATTTCACCCTATGTTGACCCATTTAATCCTATTTTGCCCCTTTTCACCCCATTTTGCCCCATTTCTCCCCTTTTCACCCCTTTTCACCCCATTTTGCCCCTTTTCACCCCATTCCCCCCCGCCCAGGGCCGGTGCCACGGCTGCTCCGTGCCGGTGCCAGCCCCGCGCCGTCTCGGTGCCCTCTGTGTGTGCCGCGGGTGGCTCCGCGCCGGGGCCGGGACCGGGACCGGGACAGGGAAAGGGACACCTCGGGGCGGGGGGTGGTACTGGGGGGGCTCAGCCGGGGGCACCCAGGACTCTCCCCTCCTCTAGGGTCACACCCAGGGGTCCCCAAAGAGTCTGACCCCACCCTGGGGGCACATGGGTCCCACCTGGGGGTCCCCAAAGAGTCTCAGCCCTCTCCCCACGGTCCCTTTTGGGGGTCCCCACAGCACCTGACCCCGGGACGCGGGGAGGTCAAACCCAGGGGTCCCCACTCAGGGGTCCCTGGGGTGCCTCACCCCGCCTTGAGGTCACAGAGGGGACCCATCTTGGGGTCTCGATGGCGTCTGACCCCGGAGGGGGGGTCCCGCCCCACCTAGTTCCACCCAGGGTTCCCATCTTGGGGTCCCGGTGGCGTCTGACCCCACCCTGGGGTCGCAGGGGGGATTCCCATCTTGGGGTCCCCACCCCGGGGTCCCCATGGTGCCCAGTCTCAGCGGGGAGGGTCCCACGCTGGGGTCTCCGAGGTGTCTGACGCCCCCCCCGAGGGGGTCCCACCTTGGGATCCCCACTCTGGGGTCCCCGAGGAGCCTGGCTACAGGGAGGTCCCACTCTGGGGTCCCCACCCCGGGGTCCCCACTCTGGGGTCCCCGAGGAGCCTGGCTACAGGGAGGTCCCACTCTGGGGTCCCCACCCTGGGGCCCCCCGTGGTGTCTTGTCGCACGGGTCGTATCCCACTCCCCACCCCCTCCCCTCCGCCCCCAGGGTCCCCTAAGCCCCCTCCAAGCCCCGTCCCCGAGGTCTGACCCCTCAACGCCGGCAGCGTTGGACCCCAGACCCTCCCCATTACCCCTGGGTGCCCTCCCCCCACTGTCACCCCCCCGGACAGGCTATGGGGTGTGGGGGTGTGGGATGCTCTCAGGGGTCCCGGAGCCCCCTTCCCCCCCTTTCCCTTCCCTGCTCCTTTCTGGGTGGCACCAGGCGCCCCTCCTTGCCCCCTCTGCTGCCGGGGGGGGGGGCTGGGGGGGGGCATTCCTCACCCCAGCCTCTTATCAGCTGCATTCCAGCCGTGCCGCGTGGGGGAGGAGGCGCTGGGAGCCGGCACGTCCCGGGCCCGTCCCCCCCGGTGCCCCCCACCCCCGGAGCTCCACGAGGGGTCATAAAGGCCCAGATCAAAGCCCTGCGGCTGATAAGGCTCTGCCGCGGTGCCCCTGGCCCCTGCGCAGGACCCCGAGGGGGGCCGGATGAGACCCCAGCCGCGCCCTGAGCACCCCCCCCGCATCGAGGCATCTCCCAGGAGATGACCTGGGCCAGGGTCCCCATCCTGCTCCATGTCCCCAAGCTGTAGGGGCACCATGGGGACCCCCCCTTTGAGCCCCCAGCAGCGCTCAGCACCCTGAGGCATGCTGGATGATACCCCAGCCGCGCCCTGAGCACCCCCCCTCCGCATCGAGGCCTCTCCCAGGGGATGATCTGGGTCAGGGTCCCCATCCTGCTCCATGTCCCCAAGCAGTTTAGGACACCATGTAGACTCTCCCTGTGCACCCCCAGCAGTGCTCAGCACCCTAGGGCCGCTGGATGAGACCCCAGCCACACCCTGGGCACCTCCCCACCCCTTGGAGGCAAGTCCCAGGGGATGACCTGGAGCCGTGGTGGTCCAGGGCCACCCTCTGCTCTGATGTCTCCAGCTAGTTGGGGCCACCAAAGGGCCATGGGGACACCCCCAGCAGCGCTCAGCACCCTGAGGGACGCTGGATGAGACCCCAGCCAAGCCCTGAGTCCCCTCCTCCATGGAGTCATCTCCCAGGGGAATGACCTGGGCCAGGGTCCCCATCCTGCTCCATGTCCCTAAGCAGTTTAGGACACCATGGGGACCCCCCACCTTTGCACCCTGCATCACTGCTCAGCACCTTGAGGGATGCTGGATGAGACCCCAGCCACGCCCTGAGTCCCTTCCTCCATGGAGTCATCTCCCAGGGGATAACCTGGGCCAGGGTCCCCATGCAGCTCCATGTCCCCAAGCAGTTTAGGACACCATGGGGACCCCCCCTTCGCGCCCCCAGCAGCACTCAGCACCCTGAAGGATGCTGGATGAGACCCCAGCCCCACCCTGAGCACCCCCCCCGGCATCGAGGCATCTCCCAGGGGAATGACCTGGGCCGGGGTCCCCATCCTGCTCCATGTCCCCAAGCGGCGGGGGCTCCATGGGGACCCCGGGGCCCCCCCTTTGCGCCCCCCCCCCCGCAGCACAGGGCCCCGCGGGGCTCTCCAGGTCCCGAAGGGTTAAGCGGCACAGGAGGTCCTGCCGCATTCCTGAGCGGTGAAGCTGCCGCCGGCTCCCATCCTCCTCCTCCTCCTCCTCCTCCTCCTGCCAAACCATCTCCAAACAAGGACAAATCCCTGGGGTGGGGACACCCAGGGTGGTCTTCCCCGCGCCCCCCACCCCGCCCAGGACACCTGGAAGGCGCTGCCCTCACGGGGACGGGGACCTGACTCTGTCCCCAGCGCCTTGGGGACATCCCCGGAGCCACCGCAGCCCTCCTGGCCCCGCCTGGGGGGGCTGGGGGGGGTGTGTGTGCTGGGCACGAAGGGTGGCCCCCACCCAACCCCGAAGTGAACCCGAAGCGGGGGGGTCCTGCACCCATGGGTGGACCCCTGGACCGCCCAGCCCCCTGCCCCCCCCCTGCGAGGTTCCTGCCTTTGCGCGACCCCCGGCGGTGGGGACGCGCTTGGGGGGTGGCAGCTGGCCGGGCACCGCGGGGGGCACCGCGGGGGGGTGCCACCTGTCACCACCCCCCGGCCCATGGCAAGGAGGAGCCCGGGAGGCGCTTGGCCTCCCCCCAAAAGGGGGTGCGGGACCCCCAACCCTTGGCCTCTCCCCAGCCCCCGGGAGATGCCGAAGGGTGACACCGCTCCCGGGGGGCGGGGGGACACTTTAGGGTGGCTTCGGCACCCTGGGGGGGGTCTGTCCCCACCCCTGGGGTGACCTTGGGTGGGGGCTGAGCGCCTCCTGCCGTGGGGCCACCTGCCCGTGGGGCTGGGTGGGTTTGGGGGTTCGCTGTTCGGGGGTGCTGGGGGGGCCGTCCCCGTGCTGTGTGTGTTTGTGTGTGTCCCCCCCCGCCCCGGCCGCCCCCAGCCTCAGTGTCCCCTTCCTGGGGACAAAGCAGAGCAGGGCTTGGCCGGCAGCCACCAGGGCCGGCTGGGAGCTCCCGCGGCTGCTCCTCAGGTTGCAGGTTGAGCCTCTCCTGCTGGGGGGGGGGTCTCGGGGCCTTCGAGGAGGCCGGCGGGGGAGAGGGGGGAGGTCCCCGATGTCTGGTTAGGATCTGGCCCCCCCGGCCTGGTGACCTCCCCCCGGCCCAACAACCCCAGGAGAGTGGAGCCCAGGCAGGAATCTGCCCTGGCTGCGAATTCCTCTGATAAGAGAGGGGTGGGAGGGAGACGTCCTCCGGGGGGAGGGGAGAGGTCCTCCTGGGGGTGAAGAGGTCCTCCCGTGGTGGGGAGAGGTCCTGCTGGGGGTGGGGAGAGAGGTTCTCCTGGCCGGGGGGGAGTGGTCCTCCTTTGGTGGGGAGACGTTCTCCTGGGGTGGGAGAGGTCCTCCTGGGGTGGGAGAGGTCCTCCTGGGGGTGGGGGGGGAGGTCGTTTTGGGGCTGGGAACCTTCTCCTGGGGCTGGAGAGATCCTCTCGGGGTGAGAAGAGGTCCTCCCGCGGTGGATGGAAGTCCTCCTGGGCGGGGGGGAGGTCCTTCTGCAGGGGGAGAGGTTCCCCTGGACAGGGGGAGAGGTTCTCCCACGGTGGAAGAGATCCGCTCGGGGTGGGGGGAGGTCCTCCCGGGGCGGGGAGAGGTCCTCCTGGGGGTGCTGGGGAGGTCGTTTTGGGGCTGGGGAGCTTCTCCTGGGAAGGGAGAGGTTCTCCTGGGGGGGTCGAGGTCCTCCTGTCCGGGGGAGAGGTTCTCCTGGGGGTGTGGAGCTTCTCCTGCCAGAGGGAGAAGCTCTCCTAGGGGGGAGGCAGAAGCTCTCCTAGGGGGGAGGCAGAGAACTCCTCGGGGTGGAGAGCTGCTCCAGGGGGTGGGGAGCTGCTCCTGGAGGGGTAAAGAGGTTCTCCTGGGGATGGAGAGGTTCTCCAGAGGGAGCAGAACTTCTCCTGGGTGGGGAGAGGCTGTCTTGGAGGGGTGGAGAAATTCTCGGGGGGGTAGTGGAGATCTTCTGCCGGGAGTGGAGAGGTTGTGGTGGGGGTGGAGAGGTTGTGGTGGGGGTGGAGAGGTTGTGCTGTGGGGGAGATGTTCTGGTGGGGGTGGAGAGGTTGTGCTGGGGGTGGAGATGTTCTGGTGGGGGTGGAGAGGTTGTGCTGGGGGAGATATTCTGGTGGGGGTGGAGAGGTTGTGCTGGGGGAGAGGTTGTGGTGGGGGTGGAGATGTTCTGGTGGGGGTGGAGAGGTTGTGCTGGGGGGGGAGAGGTTGTGGTGGGGATGGAGAGGTTGTGGTGGGGATGGAGAGGTTGTGGTGGGGGTGGAGAGGTTGGTCCGGGGGAGAGGTTGTGGTGGGGATGGAGAGGTTGTGGTGGGGGTGGAGAGGTTGGTCCGGGGGAGAGGTTGTGGTGGGGATGGAGAGGTTGTGGTGGGGATGGAGAGGTTGTGCTGGGGGGAGAGGTTGGTCCGGGGGAGAGGTTGTGGTGGGGATGGAGAGGTTGTGCTGGGGGTGGAGAGGTTGTGGTGGGGATGGAGAGGTTGTGCTGGGGGGGGAGAGGTTGTGCTGGGGGGGCAGAGGTTGTGGTGGGGATGGAGAGGTTGTGGTGGGGATGGAGAGGTTGTGGTGGTGGTGGAGAGGTTGTGATGGGGGTGGAGAGGTTGGTCCGGGGGGGGGGAGAGGTTCTGCACAGGGTAGAGAGGTTCTGGTGGAGGTGGAGAGGTTGTGCTGGGGGTGGAGAGGTTGTGGTGGGGGTGGAGAGGTTGTGGTGGTGGTGGAGAGGTTGTGGTGGGGGTGGAGAGGTTGTGGTGGGGGTGGAGATGTTCTGGTGGGGATGGAGAGGTTGTGCTGGGGGTGGAGAGGTTGGTCCGGGGGAGAGGTTGTGCTGGGGTGGAGAGGTTGTGCTGGGGGTGGAGAGGTTGTGGTGGGGGTGGAGATGTTCTGGTGGGGATGGAGAGGTTGTGGTGGGGGTGGAGAGGTTGTGGTGGGGGTGGAGATGTTCTGGTGGGGATGGAGAGGTTGTGGTGGGGGTGGAGATGTTCTGGTGGGGGTGGAGAGGTTGTGGTGGGGGTGGAGATGTTCTGGTGGGGATGGAGAGGTTGTGGTGGGGATGGAGATGTTCTGGTGGGGATGGAGAGGTTGTGGTGGGGGTGGAGAGGTTGTGGTGGGGATGGAGAGGTTGTGGTGGGGGTGGAGATGTTCTGGTGGGGGTGGAGAGGTTCTGGTGGGGATGGAGAGGTTGTGCTGGGGGGGGAGAGGTTGTACTGGGGGGGGGAGAGGTTCTGCACAGGGTAGAGAGGTTCTGGTGGAGGTGGAGAGGTTGTGCTGGGGGTGGAAAACTTCTCCAGTGTCTTAGAGAGCTTCTCTGGGGGAGGGAGATCTCGTCTGGGGGGTGAGAGAGCTTTGTAGCCCCCCCGAGGAGGAAGGGGGTGGCCAAAGATGTTCCCCTCCCAAGTGTCACAGCTTGGGTGGCCTCGGAGCCCCCTCATGAGGCTGGGGGAGCTCAGCTGTGTGTCTCCCACCCCCCACCCGGGGATGCTGCTCCCAGCTTGGAGCTGAGAGGTTTCTGCCTCAAGGGATCCAGGCAGGGACTGGGTGGTGGTGGCTGTGGAGGGACAGCTGGAATCAGATCCCCAGGGATGCATGGAGGGATGGAGAGGGATGGATGGAGCTGGAGGCAGGGATGGGAGGATGGAGGGAGATGGATGGAGGGATGGATGTGAGGGTGGAGGGATGGAGGAGGGATGGCTCTAGCCAGCTATGGCTGAGTGTCTGAACCCCTGCAGCTGGCTGGGTGGGGCTGGGTGGTACAGATGTGCCCACAGCTGGCCAGGGTGCCCAGGGCAGGTGAAGCACTGCTGGAGCCATCTCCCTGGGAGGGAGGGGCTGGCACCATGGCTGTGCCCCCAGCAGCTGGCTCTGCCCTGGCTATGCCCAGGCTCTGCTCAGGCTCTGCCCAGGCTGTGCTCTGGCTGTACCCAGGCTCTGCCCAGACTCTGCCCTGGCTGTGCCCTGGCTATGCCCTGGCTGTGCCCTGGCTGTGCCCAAGCTCTGCCCAGGCTCTGCTCTGTCTCTGCCCAGGCTGTGCCCAGGCTCTGCTCTGTCTCTGCCCAGGCTCTGCCCTGGCTCTGCTCTGGCCCTGCCCTGTCTCTGCCCTGTCTCTGCCCTGGCTGTGCTCAGGCTCTGCCCTGTCTCTGCCCTGTCTCTGCCCAGGCTCTGCTCAGGCTCTGCCCAGGCTCTCCTCAGGCTTTGCTCAGGCTCTGCCCAGGCTCTGCCTGTTCCATGGCACTGCCCAGGCTCTGCTCAGGCTCTGCCCAGGCTCTCCTCAGGCTTTGCTCAGGCTCTGCCCAGGCTCTGCCTGTTTCATGGCACTGCCCAGGCTCTGCTCTGGCTCTCCTCAGGCTCTGTCTGTTCCATGGCACTGCCCAGGCTCTGCTCAGGCTCTGCCCAGGCTCTCCTCAGGCTTTGCTCAGGCTCTGCCCAGGCTCTGCCTGTTTCATGGCACTGCCCAGGCTCTGCTCTGGCTCTCCTCAGGCTCTGTCTGTTCCATGGCACTGCCCAGGCCCTGCTCAGGCTCTCCTCAGGCTTTGCTCAGGCTCTGCCCAGGCTCTGCCTGTTCCATGGCACTGCCCTGGCTGTGTCCTCGCTGCCACGCTGCAGCCAGTGGAATAAAGCCCCAGGAAGCCAACCTGAGGAGCCCAAATCCCTGCCCCGGGGGCCCGGTGCCACCTGCCACGAGCCGCCTCGGCCCGGTGCCCACTGCACCTGCACTGGGCAAGTCCAGTCCTGAGCAGCTGCTGCTGGGCCTGGCACAGCCCTGGCCCTGCCCAGCTCTGCCAGGGCCTGCCAGGAGCACGGGCAGCAGGTGGAGAGGAGGCACAGCAGGGGATGGGATGGCACAGCATAGTGCATCCTGGCATGGCACGGAGTGGCACAGCATGGCACAGCATGGCATGGAATGTGGCACAGCATGGTATGGGGTGGCACAGCATGGCATGGAATGGGATGGAATGGCACAGCATGGTAGAGCATGGCATGGAATGTGGCACAGCATGGCATGGCATGGAACAGCCTGGCAGAGGATGGCACGGCATGAGCAGCCTGGCATTGTATGGTACAGTGTGGCGTGGCATGGCACAGCATGGCACAGCATGGCATGGGGGCATGGGCTTGGGGACTTGAGGTGAGGTGGCCTTGGGGACGTGAGTTTGGGGTTGTAGGCTGGGGACATCGAGCTGGGGATGCCAGGCTGGGGATGCCAGGCTGGGGATGCCAGGCTGGGGACATGGGGCTGGGGATACCAAGCTGAGGACATGGGGCTGGGGATGCCAGGCTGGGGACATGGGGCTGGGGATGCCAGGCTGGGGATGCCAGGCTGGGGACATGGGGCTGGGGATACCAAGCTGAGGACATGGAGCTGGGGATGCCAGGCTGGGGACATGGGGCTGGGGATGCCAGGCTGGGGATGCCAGGCTGGGGACATGGGGCTGGGGATGCCAGGCTGGGGATGCCAGGCTGGGGATGCCAGGCTGGGGACATGGAGCTGGGGATGCCAGGCTAGGGATGCCAGGCTGGGGACATGGGGCTGGGGATGCCAGTCTGGGGATGCCAGGCTAGGGATACCAGGCTGGGGACATGGAGTCTGGGACAGGGCTTGGGGAAGAGGTTGGAGCTGGGGAGAGATGGAGCTGGGGACAGACTGGGGGGAGCCAGGGTGAGGCCCTGGGCTGGGGACCAAGGGTGAGAATGTGGGCTGGGGACCCAGGGTGTGGGCAGGGGCTTGGGGGTGCAGCCTGGGCACAGGGGTTGGGGACATGGCCCTGGGGACCTGGCTGGGCCCATGGGCTGGGGACCCAGGGTGAGAATGTGGGCTGGGGCCCCAGGCTGGGGCCATGGGGCTGGGGCCATCCTTTGGGGACTTGGGGCTGGGGAAGCCGTTGGGGCCCTCCCTTGGGGCCCTCCCTTGGGGTCTGTCCCCCTGCCCCACACCGCCCGCGGGTCCGTGGGGGCCGCTGGGGCTTGTGCCGGGGGGGGGGGGGCACAGCAGCAGCTGAGCTTTGGGACCAGCACCCAACCCTGGCGCCCAGCGGGCAGAATCCGGCCCCGGCAGATCCCCACGGGCAGACCCCAGGGCAGATCCCAGAGACAGATCCCCGCGGGACAGATCCCAGGGTGGATCAAGGCGACAGATCCCCGCAGGCAGATCCCAGAGACAGATCCCCGGCGGCTGATCCCAGAGCGGATCCTGGAGATAGATCCCCGGCGGCAAATCCCCGGGACAGATCCCCGCGGGCAGATCCCGGGGTGGATCAAAGCGACAGATCCCCGCGGCAGACTCCCGGGGCAGACTCCTGGGGCAGATCCCGGGGCAGACTCCTGGGGCAGACTCCCGGGGCAGACTCCCGGGGCAGACTCCTGGGGCAGATCCCGGGGCAGACTCCTGGGGCAGATCCCGGGGCAGATCCCGGGGCAGACTCCCGGGGCAGACTCCTGGGGCAGATCCCGGGGCAGATCCCGGGGCAGACTCCCGGGGCAGATCCCGGGGCAGATCCCCGCGGCAGACTCCCGGGGCAGATCCCGGGGCAGATCCCCGCGGCAGACTCCCGGGGCAGATCCCGGGGCAGATCCCTGCGGCAGACTCCCGGGGCAGATCCCGGGGCAGACTCCCGGGGCAGACTCCCGGGGCAGACTCCCGGGGCAGATCCCGGGGCAGATCCCCGCGGCAGACTCCCGGGGCAGATCCCGGGGCAGATCCCTGCGGCAGACTCCCGGGGCAGACTCCCGGGGCAGACTCCCGGGGCAGACTCCCGGGGCAGATCCCGGGGCAGGCGGCAGCGGATCGCGGCCGCTCGGAAGGGGTTAAGGCTGCGCAGGTGCTGCGCTCCCGGGGCTGGAGGCCCTCCCAGCGCCACCTCCTCCCCCAGCTCCGGGATATAAACCGGGAGCGGCTCCAGCCCGCCCTGGATCCGTCCTCCTCAACCCGTCCTGCTCGTCCTGCCTGTCCTGCAGCCCTGCCCAGCTGCCAGCCTCCTGCCAGCCTCCTCTCAGCCTTCTCGCAGCTCTTGCAGCTCTTGGAGCCTCCTCTCTCGACCCTTCCCGGTCCGACTTTCCTCGCTCCTTCCCGAGCGCTTTGGGTTACCTTTTAACCTCATTTTTGGTCCTCTTCCAACCTTCCCAATCATTTCCCAACCTTCCTGATCGTTTCCCAACCTTCCTGCTCCTCTCCCAACCTCCCTGGTGGTCTCCCAACCTCCTCGGCTCCCTTCCAACCTTTTTGGTCACCTTTCAACTTATTTGGTCCTCTTCCAACCTTCCCTGATCGCTTCTCAACCTTCCTTGATCGCTTCTCAACCTTTCCTGCTCCTCTTCCAAACCTTTCCTGCTCCTCTCCCAAACCTTCCCTGCCGATCTCCTCCTCGGTCCTTTCCCGACCTTCTCAGCCACCTCCGGATCCCTCTCGCCCACCCCCACCCCGACCCCCTGCCCGGCTCCTGCCCTCTCGCCATGTCGGTGACCATCACCAGGAAGACCCTGAGGAGCAGCTCGGCCGCCCCCGGCCGCTCCTTCAGCTCCCACTCCTACACGGCCGGCCCCGGGATGAGGATGAGCACAGCCTCCGCCTTCGGCACCTACGGGGGGAGCCGCCTGGGCGCGGGGCTGTACCGGGGCCCCGCCGTCGTGCCGGCCCCCGGGGGGGGCATCGCGGCCGTCAGCGTCAACCAGAGCCTGCTGACCCCTCTGAACCTGGAGATCGACCCCAGCCTGCAGCGGGTGCGCAGGGAGGAGAAGGAGCAGATCAAGAGCCTCAACAACAAGTTCGCCTCCTTCATCGACAAGGTGGGACCGGGGCCCCCTCCCCTCCCCCCGCTCCTTGCGACCTTCTGAGCCTCCCCAGGGACCCTCTGAGCGCCCCCTGAGCCCCTTGGCGACACCAACACCCCCTAGGGACCTCCTGAGCCCCCTCAGGGACCCTCTGAGCACCCCCTGAGCCCCTTGGGGACATCAACACCTCCTAGGGACCTCCTGAGCCCCCTCAGGGACCCTCTGGACTCTCTGAGCACCCCCTGAACCCCTTGGGGACACCAACACCCCCTAGGGACCTCCTGAGCCCCCTCAGGGACCCTCTGAGCACCCCCTGAGCCCCTTGGGGACATCAACACCCCCTAGGGACCTCCTGAGCCCCCTCAGGGACCCTCTGAGCACCCCCTGAGCCCCTTGGGGACATCAACACCCCTAGGGACCTCCTGAGCCCCCTCAGGGACCCTCTGGACTCTCTGAGCACCCCCTGAACCCCTTGGGGACACCAACACCCCCTAGGGACCTCCTGAGCCCCCAGGGACCCTCTGAGCACCCCCTGAGCCCCTTGGGGACATCAACACCCCTAGGGACCTCCTGAGCCCCCTCAGGGACCCTCTGAGCACCCCCTGAGCCCCTTGGGGACATCAACACCCCCTAGGGACCTCCTGAGCCCCCTCAGGGACCCTCTGGACCCTCTGAGCACCCCCTGAACCCCTTGAAGACACCAACACCCCCTAGGGACCTCCTGAGTCCCCTCAGGGACCTCCCAGACCCTTCAGGCACCCCCTGAGCCCCTTGGGGACACCAACACCCCCTAGGGACCTCCTGAGCCCCCTCAGGGACCCTCTGAGCACCCCCTGAGCCCCTTGGGGACATCAACACCCCCTAGGGACCTCCTGAGCCCCCTCAGGGACCCTCTGAGCACCCCCTGAGCCCCTTGGGGACATCAACACCCCCTAGGGACCTCCTGAGCCCCCTCAGGGACCCTCTGGACTCTCTGAGCACCCCCTGAACCCCTTGGGGACACCAACACCCCCTAGGGACCTCCTGAGCCCCCTCAGGGACCCTCTGAGCACCCCCTGAGCCCCTTGGGGACATCAACACCCCCTAGGGACCTCCTGAGCCCCCTCAGGGACCCTCTGAGCACCCCCTGAGCCCCTTGGGGACATCAACACCCCCTAGGGACCTCCTGAGCCCCCTCAGGGACCCTCTGGACCCTCTGAGCACCCCCTGAACCCCTTGAAGACACCAACACCCCCTAGGGACCTCCTGAGTCCCCTCAGGGACCTCCCAGACCCTTCAGGCACCCCCTGAGCCCCTTGGGGACACCAACACCCCTAAGTGACCTCCTGAGCCCCCTCAGGGACCCTCTGGACCTTTTGAGCACCTCCTGAACCCTTTGGGGACACCAACACCCCCTAGGGAATTCCTGAGCCCCCTCAGGGACCCTCTGAGCACCCCCTGAGCCCCTTGGGGACACCAACAGCCCCTAGGGATCTCCTGAGCCCCCTCAGGGACCTTCTAGACCCTCTGAGCACCCCTTGAGCCCCTTGGGGACACCAACACCCCTAAGTGACCTCCTGAGTCCCCTCAGGGACCTCCCAGACCCTTCAGGCATCCCCTGAGCCCCTTGGGGACACCAACAGCCCCCAAGGGACCTTCAGGAGCTTTCAGGTCATCCCTGAGCTCCTTGGAGACATTGGGACCCCCCTGGGGACACCCTAAGCCCCATGGGGATGTTTTGGCCACTTCCTATCCACCTTGAGCCCCCTGGGGACTTTGGGACCCCCTAAGGGACCTCCTGAGCCTCACAGGTACCCCTTGGCCCCTCCAAGTCCATTCTGAGCCCCTTGGGGACCCCCTTGGAGGAGTCTTGACCTCCATGGGGACATCCAGACCCCCTTGGGGACACTCTGCCCCCCTCTGGTCACAATTTGGACCCCCTGGGGACCTCCTGCCCCCCTCGAGGATGTCCACCCCTCCCTCAGGGACCTCCTGGCCTCCTTTGGAGGTGTTTTGCCCTCCTTGAGGACATTTTGTCCCTCCTGGGACATCAGGGACCTCCAGACCCCCCCTCTTTGACCCTTCTCTGGGGACCTCCTGACCCCCCCATGGGGACCTCCTGACCCCCCCATGGGGACACCCAGGCACCCTTAGGGGACCCCCTGCCCCCTTTGGCCTCTCTGGGGGACATCCCACCCCGCCTTGAGGACCCTCAGGGACCTCGTGCCCCTCGCTGGGGACATTTCTGCCCCTCCCTGGGGACCTCCCGGCCCCTGGGGACCGGGAAGCAGCGGCGGGGACAGCCTGGTGCCCTCCCACTGCGGGGCCACGGCGGCAGAGCCCGCGGGCAGGGAGGGGCCGGGGCAGGAATGGGGTGCGGGGGGGGACGGACAGACAGCAGACGATTGTCCCCAAGGGGTGCAGCGGGGTCAGGCCCCACGGAGGAAGCAGCTGGCAGCAGGGGTGGTGCCCCCCACACCCCCCAGCGCCCAGCACCCAGCACCCAGCAGCTGCTTCCGGGTGCTCAGCCGGGGCTGGGCTCCCTGCCCAGGGGGCTGGGACGGGGCTGGGGGCACCCCCAGAAGCACCTGGGGGACCCCAAGGGGGCACCCCCGGCCCCTGGGACCCCGGGTAGGAACCCCCAGCCCCAATGGCTCCCAGTCCCTGGCAGCCCACTGCGCACCTCCGACCCCCGGGGGGGGCAACCCAGAAGCAGCTCAGGAGCCCAGGACCCCCAGATCTGCCCCCCAGGACCCCCAGATTTGCCCCCCAGCACCCCCCTCACCCTCTGCCCCTTGCAAGCTAGCACCCAGGGTCCCCAGATCTGTCCCCCAGGACCCCCAGATCTGCCCCCTGCCACCCCCCTCACCCTCTGCCCCTTGAAAGCTAGTACCCAGGGTCCCCAGATCTGCCCCCAGGACCCCCAGATTTGCCCCCAGCACCCCCTCACCCTCTGCCCCTTGCAAGCTAGCACCCAGGGTCCCCAGATCTGCCCCCCAGGACCCCCAGATTTGCCCCCCTGCCACCCCCCTCACCCTCTGCCCCTTGCAAGCTAGCACCCAGGGCCCCCAGATCTGCCCCCAGGACCCCCTCAACCTCTGCCCCTTGAAAGCTAGTACCCAGGACCCCCAGATTTGCCCCCACGACCCCCAGACTTGCCCCCAGCACCCTCCTCACCCTCTGCCCCTTGCAAGCCAGCCCCAGGACCCCCAGTTTTGCCCCCGACCCCCAGATCTGCCCCCTGCCACCCCCTCACCCTCTGCCCCTTGCAAGCTATCACCCCTGGCCCCCAGATCTGCCCCCACGACCCCCAGATCTGCCCCCTGCCACCCCCTCACCCTCTGCTCCTTGAAAGCTAGTACCCAGGACCCCCAGATCTGCCCCCTGCCACACACCTCACCCTCTGCTCCTTGAAAGCTAGTACCCAAGACCCCAGATCTGCTCCCCAGCACCCCCAATTTGCCCCCTGCCACACACCTCACCCTCTGCCCCTCGCAAGCTAGCACCCAAGACCCCCAGATTTGCCCCCAGGACCCCCAGATCTGCCCCTGCCACCCCCCTCACCCACCTCATTCCCTGCCCCTTGCAAAGCAGCACCTAAGACCCCCAGGGCTGCACCCCAAGGCTTCAAGGTTTGCCCCAGGACCCCCAGATCTGCTCCCCCCACCCTTTCCCTCACCCTCTGCCCCTTGCAAACCAGCACCCAGGACCCCCAAATCTGCCCCCAGGACCCCAGACCTGCCCCCTGCCCCCTCCCTCACCCACCTCACCTGCTGCTCCTTTCAAAGCAGCACCCAACTCCTCCCCTCACCCCCTTGCCCCCAGGACTCCCTGATTTGCCCCAGGACCCCCAGATCTGCCCCTTCCCACCCCCTCCCTCACCCCCTGCCTTTTGCACCCCACCCCTGCCCCCCCCTCCTCCACCTCCCAGCCCCCAGCCCCAGGCTCAGCCTCCGTGGGGTGGGGATGGGGTGGCAGGGGGCTGCTGCTGACTCCCCCTCCCCCCGTCTTTGTGCCCCCCCAGGTGCGGTTCCTGGAGCAGCAGAACAAGATGCTGGAGACCAAGTGGAGCCTCCTGCAGGGCCAGAAGACCACCAGGAGCAACCTGGGAGCCCTCTTCGAGTCCTACATCGGCAGCCTGCGGCGGCAGCTGGAGGGCCTGGGGCAGGAGCGGCTGCGGCTGGAGGCGGAGCTGGGAAACATGCAGGGGCTGGTGGAGGAGTTCAAGAACAAGTCAGTGCCGGCCCCCAGCCCCCAGCCCCCAGCCCAGAGCCAGCCCCGAGCCAGCCCCAGCCCATGCCCAGAGCCCGGTCCCACTGCCAGCCCCAGCCCCCAGCCCAGAGCCCGGTCCCACTGCCAGCCCCAGCCCAGAGCCAGCCCCCAGCCCAGAGCCAGCCCCAGTCCCAGCCCCCAGATCCATCCCAGAGCCAGCCCAGAGACCCCCGCCTGGAGCCGGCTCCCAGCCCCCAGCCCAGAGCCAGCCCTGAGCCAGCCCCAGCCCATGCCCGGAGCCAGCCCCCTGCCTGGAGCCAGCCCAGAGCCCGGTCCCACTGCCAGCCCCAGCCCAGAGCCAGCCCCCAGCCCCCAGCCCAGAGCCAGCCCCAGCCCCAGCCCCCAGCCCAGAGCCAGCCCCGAGCCAGCCCCAGCCCATACCCGGAGCCAGCCCCCTGCCTGGAGCCAGCCCAGAGCCCGGTCCCACTGCCAGCCCCAGCCCAGAGCCAGCCCCCAGCCCCAGCCCCCAGCCCGGAGCCAGCCCAGAGCCAGCCCCAGTCCCAGCCCCCAGATCCATCCTAGAGCCAGCCCCAGTCCCAGCCCCTAGAGGCAGCCTAGAGCCAGCCCCGTCCCAGCCCCTAGAGGCAGCCTAGAACCAGCCCCGAGCCAGCCCCAGTCCCAGCCCCAGCTGCCTGCCCAGAGCCAGCCTAATCCCACTGCCCAGAGCCTGCCCAGTCCCACTGCTAGAGCCAGCCTAGAGCCAGCCCCAGCCCCCAGATCCACTGCTAGAACCAGCCCAGAGCCATCTCAGTCTCACCACCCAGAGCCAGCCCTGAGCCAGCCCAGAGCCATCTCAGTCCCAGCCCCTAGAGCCAGCCTCTAGAGCCAGCCCCAGTCCCCTGCCCCCTGCCCAGAGCCAGCCCAGAGCCAGCCTAATCCCACTGCTAGTCCCAGCCCCCAGTCCCAGCCCCTGGAGCCATCTCAGTCCCACTGCCCAGAGACAGCCTAGAGCCAGCCCAGTCCCAGCCCCCAGAGCCAGCCCCCTGCCCAGAGCCAGCCTGGTCCCCCTGCCCAGAGCCAGCCCAGAGCCTGGACCCCCTGCCCAGAGCCAGCCCAGAGCCTGGTCCCCTGCCCAGAGCCAGCCCCATCCCCTGCCCAGACCCAGCCCAGAGCCTGGTCCCCCTGCCCAGAGCCAGCCCAATCCCCCTGCCCAGAGCCAGCCCAGAGCCTGGTCCCCCTGCCCAGAGCCAGCCCAATCCCCTGCCCAGAGCCAGCCCAATCCCCTGCCCAGAGCCAGCCTAATCCCCCTGCCCAGAGCCAGCCAATCCCCCTGCCCAGAGCAGAGCCTGGACCCCTGCCCAGAGCCAGCCTAATCCCCCTGCCCAGAGCCAGCCCAGAGCCTGGACCCCCTGCCCAGAGCCAGCCTAATCCCCCTGCCCAGAGCCAGCCCAGAGCCTGGTCCCCCTGCCCAGAGCCAGCCCAATCCCCCTGCCCAGAGCCAGCCCAATCCCCCTGCCCAGAGCCAGCCTAATCCCCCTGCCCAGAGCCAGCCCAGAGCCAGCCCAATCCCCCTGCCCAGAGCCAGCCCAATCCCCCTGCCCAGAGCCAGCCCAGAGCCTGGACCCCCTGCCCAGAGCCAGCCCAATCCCCTGCCCAGAGCCAGCCCAATCCCCTGCCCAGAGCCAGCCCAGCCCCTGCCCAGAGCCAGCCTAATCCCCTGCCCAGAGCCAGCCCAGAGCCTGGTCCCCCTGCCCAGAGCCAGCCTAATCCCCCTGCCCAGAGCCAGCCCAGAGCCCAATCCCCCTGCCCAGAGCCAGCCCAATCCCCTGCCCAGAGCCAGCCCAATCCCCTGCCCAGAGCCAGCCCAATCCCCCTGCCCAGAGCCAGCCCAATCCCCCTGCCCAGAGCCAGCCCAATCCCCCTGCCCAGAGCCAGCCTAATCCCCCTGCCCAGAGCCAGCCCAGAGCCTGGTCCCCCTGCCCAGAGCCAGCCCAGAGCCTGGTCCCCCTGCCCAGAGCCAGCCCAATCCCCCTGCCCAGAGCCAGCCTAATCCCCCTGCCCAGAGCCAGTCCAGAGCCTGGTCCCACTGCCCAGAGCCAGCCCCAGCCCCCTGCCCAGCCCCCTGCCAGCCCCACCCCAATGTCTCTCCTCCCTATGTCCCTGCATCCCCACCCCCTCATGTCCCTGTGGCCCCATGGCCTTGCATCCCTGTGCCCCCAGTCCCCTGTGTCTCCCCCATCCCCTGTGTCCCCCTGCCCAGCTCCAGCCCTCTGCCCCCCCCCAGGTACGAGGAGGAGATCAATAACCGAACCGAGAAGGAAATGAATTTGTGCTGCTCAAGAAGGTCAGCAGAGACCTCCGTCCCGGGCCCCTCCCCCCATGGCCCCCTCCCCCCTGAGCCCCCTCCCCTGGCACCTCTGGGGCTGGGGTGCCAGGGACAGTGAGATGGTGACAGAGACAATGGGGGGTGTGCCAGGGCCAGCAGTGGGGTGCCAGGGAGAGCAGGGGGTGGTGCCAGGGTCAATAGGGGGATGCCAGGGGCATCAGGGGGCTGAGAGGGGCCAGCAGAGGGGTGCCAGGGACAGTGTGGGGGTGCCAGGGTCAATAGGGGTGCCAGGGCCAGTAGGGGTGGTGCCAGGGCCAGTAGGGGAGGTGCCAGAGCCAGCAGTGGGGTGCCAGGGAGAGCAGGGGTGGTGCCAGGGCCAGTAGGGGAGGTGCCAGAGCCAGCAGTGGGGTGCCAGGGGGAGCAGGGGTGGTGCCAGGGCCAGTTGGGGGGTGCCAGGGCCAGTAGTGAGATGCCAGGGCCAGTAGTTGGGTGTCAGGGAGAGCAGGAGAGGGGGCAGGGCCAATAGGGGGTGCCAGGGCTAGCAGTGGGGTGCCAGGGAGAGCAGGGGTGGTGCCAGGGCCAGTTGGGGGGTGCCAGGGTCAATAGGGGGATGCCAGGGACAGCAGGGGCTGAGAGGGGCCAGCAGAGGGGTGCCAGGGAGAGCAGGGGGTGCCAGGGCCAGTTGGGGGTGCCAGGAGCCGGCAGGGGTGGGGGCAGGGCCAATAGGGGGTGCTAGGGCCAGCAGGGGGGGGTGTCAGGGCCAATTGGGGGGTGCCAGGGAGAACAGGGGTGGGGGCAGGGTGAACAGGGGGTGCCAGGGAGAGCAGGGGTGGGGGCAGGGTGAACAGGGGGTGCCGGGAGCCCTCGGGGGTGGGGGGCAGGGTGAGGCGGGGGTGCCGGGGGTGGTGCCAAGCTGCCTGTGCCCAGGACGTGGATGAAGCCTACATGACCAAGGTGGAGCTGGAGTCTCGCCTGGAGAGCCTGACCGACGAGATCAACTTCCTGCGGCAGCTCTACGACGAGGTGGGGGCACGGCCCCGGGGGCACGGCTCCGGGGGCACGGCCCCGGGGCACGGCTCCACGGCCCGGGGGCACGGCCCCGGGGGCACGGCTCCGGGGGTACGGCTCCGGGGGCAGAGCTGAAGGGGGGCAGAGCTGCGGGGGGCACTTCTGCTGGGGGTGGCACAGCTGCGGGGTGGGAGCACAGGTGCTGGAGGGGGCACCGCTGCTGGGGGCACAGGTGCTGGGGGCACCGCTCCAGGGGGCACCGCTGCGGGGGGCATCTCCTTGGGGGCACAGGTGCTGGGGGCACCGCTGCTGGGGAGGGCACCGCTGCTGGGGGCACCGCTGCTGGGGGCACAGGTGCTGGGGGCACAGCTCGGGGGGGGCACGGCTGCAGGGGGGGGGGTTGGCATCTCCTTTGGGGGGCACCTCCACTGCTGGGGGGGGGGCACCGCTGCGGGAGGGGGCACCGCTATGGGGGAGGGCATCTCCCGGAGGGCCACAGCTGCTGGGGGGCTCCTCCACCGCTAGGGGGCGACTCCTGCTGGGGGCACAGCCGCACCGAGCTGCCTGTGCTCAGCCCAGCAGCACCGCGCCCCCCCTGTGCCCACACCCCCTGCCCACGCCCCCTGCCCCCACGCCCTGTACTCCCGCCCCCTGCCCACGCCGCCTGCCCCCTGCCGGCCGCAGGAGCTGCGGGAGCTGCAGGCTCAGGTCTCGGACACCTCCGTGGTGCTGTCGATGGACAACAGCCGCAGCCTGGACCTGGATGGGATCATAGCAGAGGTGAAGGCTCAGTACGAGGAGATCGCCAGCCGCAGCCGCGCCGAGGCTGAGGCCATGTACCAGGTCAAGGTGAGGGGCACCACGGTGCCAGGGCAAGGTGAGGGGCAGCCTGGGCCAGGGAGCAGGGCAAGGTGAGGGGCACCACGGTGCCAGGGCAAGGTGAGGGGCAGCCTGTGCCAGGGAGCAGGGCAAGGTGAGGGGCAGCCTGTGCCAGGGCCAGGGCAAGGTGAGGGGCAGCCTGTGCCAGGGAGCAGGGCAAGGTGAGGGGCAGCCTGTGCCAGGGAGCAGGGCAAGGTGAGGGGCAGCCTGGGCCAGGGCAAGGTGAGGGGCACCATGGTGCCAGGGAGCAGGGCAAGGTGAGGGGCAGCCTGTGCCAGGGAGCAGGGCAGGTGAGGGGCACCATGGTGCCAGGGAGCAGGGCAAGGTGAGGGGCAGCCTGTGCCAGGGAGCAGGGCAAGGGCAGCTCCAGTACTGTGCTATGTACCAGGGCAAGGTGAGTGGCACCATGGTGCCATGGGCCAGGGCAAAGAGAGCTCCCAACAATGTGCCATGTACCAGGTCAAGGTGAGGGGCACCACAGTGCCAGGGCAAGGTGAGGGGCAGCCTGTGCCAGGGCCAGGGCAAGGTGAGGGGCACCATGGTGCCATGGGCCAGGGCAAGGTGAGGGGCACCATGGTGCCATGGGCCAGGGCAGAGAGCTCCCAACAATGTGCCATGTACCAGGTCAAGGTGAGGGGCACCACAGTGCCAGGGCAAGGTGAGGGACACCACAGTGCCAGGGCAAGGTGAGGGGCAGCCTGTGCCAGGGCCAGGGCAAGGTGAGGGGCACCATGGTGCCATGTGCCAGGGCAAGGAGAGCTCCAACACTGTGCCAGGGAGCAGGGCAAGGGCAGCTCCAACACTGTGCTATGTGCCAGGGCAAGGTGAGGGGCACCATGGGCCAGGGCAAGGGCACCTCCAGCACAGCGCTAAGGAGCAGGGCAAGGGCAGCTGCAGCCCTGTGGTGTGTGCCAGGGCAAGGAGAGCTCCAACACTGTGCTATGTGCCAGGGCAAGGGCAGCTCTAGCTCTGTGCCAAGGAGCAGGGCAAGGGCAGCTCCAGTACAGTGCCAGGGAGGAGGGCAAGGAGAGCTCCAACACTGTGCTATGTGCCAGGGCAAGGGGAACTGCACCTCTGTGCCAGGGAGCAGGGCAAGGGCAGCTCCAGCCCTGTGCCAGGCATGCAGGGCAGCCTGGGGCACGGCTCTGCCCAGGGCTGCTGTGGGAAAGGGTGGGGGATGGGGAGGGGGAGAGGAGGAGGAGGAGGAGGAGGAGAGGACACTCCTAGGAAAGTAACCCAGGAAGGATCCTCAGGGAGGCTCTGCACAGGGCCCTGGGCAGGCTGCAGCCATGGCTGAGGCCACTGGCAGGAGGGCACCGAGGGCTGGGGTCTGCCCTTGGCTCACAGCCACCCCAGGAAGGCTCCAGGCTGGGGCAGAGGGGCTGGGAGCTGCCCAGGGTGGGGGGGGTTGGTGTCAGCAGCTGGAGAGGAGCCAGGGGGTGCCCAGGGGGGCAAGGAGGCCACCAGCAGCCTGGGCTGGAGCAGCAGTGCTGTGGGCAGCAGCAGCAGGGCAGGGATGCTGCCCCCGGGCTGGGCACTGGGGGGGCCACAGCTGGCAGCCTGGGGGCAGCCTGGGGGCCAGGAGGACTTGGAGGGCTGCAGCAGGGCCAGGGAAGGGCAAGGGAGCTGGGGAAGGGTCTGGGGGAGAGGGCAGGGGAGGAGCAGCTGAGGGAGCTGGGGGGGTTGAGGCTGGAGGAGGCTGAGGGGAGACCTCCTGGCTGCCTGCAAGTGCCTGAGAGGAGCCTGCAGCCAGGGGGGGTTGGGCTCTGGGGCCAGGACCAGAGGAGCTGGCCTCAGGCTGCCCCAGGGCAGGCTCAGCTTGGCCCTGAGGAGAAACTTCTGCCCTGGAAGGGTTCTGCAAGCCTGGCCCAGGCTGCCCGGGGGGGAGGTGGTGGAGTCCCCAGCCCGGGGGGGTCCCCACGCCCGGAGCTGTCCAACCTGCGGCTGCCTGGGGCCAGGGCTGGGTGGCCCTGGGCTGGGGCTCGGGCTGGCTGCTCCGGGGGAGGGGGGGCTGTGCCGTGCCGGGCTCGGCAGAGCTGCCCCTGTGACCCCCCTGTGTCCCCCGTGCCCCCTCCCCGCAGTACGAGGAGCTGAAGAGCACCGCGGGCAAGCACGGAGCCGACCTGCGCAGCACCCGCGGGGAGATCAGCGACCTGAGCCGCAGGGTCCAGCGCCTGCAGGCTGAGATCGAAGCCCTCAAGAGCCAGGTCTGGCCCTGGGCAGCCCCCCGCCCCCCCAGCAGCCCCTCCAGGGGCCCTCTGGAGACCACCCCCCAGCCCCCAGCCAGTGCTTGCAGGGCAGCCCTTGGAGCCCCAGTGCCTGCGAGGACCCCCAGCACCCCAGACCCCCATGGAGCAGCACCCCAGAGCCCACCATTGGAGCCCCCAGCACCCCCAGAGCCCACCATGGAGCCCCCAGTGCCTGCAGGACCCCTCCAGAGACCCCCAGCACCCCCAGAGCCCACATTGGAGCCCCCAGCACCCCCAGAGCCCACCATGGAGCCCCCAGCACCCCCAGAGCCCACCATGGACCCCCAGCCCCCAGTGCCTGCAGGACCCTCCAGAGACCCCCAGCACCCCCAGAGCCCACCATGGAGCCCCAGTGCCTGCGGACCCTCCAGAGACCCTCAGCACCCCCAGAGCCACCATGGAGAGCCCCCAGCAGACCCCCAGAGCCCCCAGCCCCCACCATGGAGCCTCCAGCCTACCATGGAGCCCCCAGTGCCTGCAGGACCCCTCCAGAGACCCCCAGCACCCCCAGAGCCCACCATGGAGCCCCCAGCACCCCCAGAGCCTACCATGGAGCCCCCAGTGCCTGCAGGACCCCTCCAGAGACCCCCAGCACCCCCAGACCCCACCATGGAGCCCCCAGCACCCCCAGCCCCCACCCCTCCAGACCCCATTAGAGACCCCCAGCATCCACAGACCCACCATGGGGCCCCCAGCACCCCAGAGCCCACCATGGAACCCCCCCTCCAACACCCCCAGAGCCCACCATGGAGCCTCCAGCCTGCAGGACCCCTCCAGAGACCCCCAGCACCCTCAGAGCCCACCATGGACCCCCCAGTGCCTGTAGGACCTCACCATGGACCCCCCAGCACCCACAGACCCCATTAAGGATCCCCCAGCACCCTCAGACCCCACCATGGACCCCCCAGCACCCACAGACCTCACCATGGACCCCCCAGACCCCACCATGGACCCCCCAGCACCCCCAGACCCCATTATGGATCCCCCACACCCCCAGGACACCCCTGATAGACCCCAGTGCCCCCAGCCCCCCTCGGGACCCCATCCTTGGGGGCTCATAAACTGGGGGTGGGGGGCAGGGGGGGTGCTGGGAGGGGAAGGATGCTGGGGGTGGGGGGCACTAGGGGGGCACTGGGGGGCACTGTAGGGCACTGTGGGGCACTGGGGGCACTGGGTGGGGGAGGGATACCAGGGAATGAGGGACACCAGGGGGGCACTGGGGGGCACTGAGGGCAAAGGAGATGAATACTGAGGGGTGAGGGTTGTGAGGATGCTGTGCCAGGGGGGATGCTGTGCCAGGGGTGATGCTGTGCCATGGATGATGCTGTGCCAGGGGATGCTGTGCCATGGGGGATGCTGTGCCAGGGATGATGCTGTGCCATGGATGATGCTGTGCCAGGGGGGATGCTGTGCCATGGATGATGCTGTGCCAGGGATGATGCTGTGCCAGGGGGATGCTGTGCCAGGGGGATGCTGTGCCAGGGGGATGCTGTGCCATGGATGATGCTGTGCCATGGATGATGCTGTGGGGGATGATGGATGATGCTGTGCCAGGGGGATGCTGATGATGCTGTGCCAGGGGGATGCTGTGCCATGGGGATGCTGTGCCAGGGGATGCTGTGCCATGCTGTGCCAGGGGGATGCTGTGCCATGGATGATGCTGTGCCAGGGGGATGATGCTGTGCCAGGGCTGTGCCTGTGCCAGGGGATGCTGATGCTGTGCCAGGGGGATGCTGTGCCAGGGGGGATGCTCTGCCATGGATGATGCTGTGCCAGGGGGATGCTGTGCCAGGGGGATGCTGTGCCATGGATGATGCTGTGCCAGGGGTGATGCTGTGCCATGGGGATGCTGTGCCAGGGATGATGCTGTGCCAGGGGGATGCTGTGCCATGGATGATGCTGTGCCAGGGGGCTGTGCCAGGGGTGATGCTGTGCCATGATGCTGTGCCAGGGCCAGGGATGATGCTGTGCCAGGGGGATGGTGCCAGGGGGATGTGCCATGGGGATGCTGTGCCATGGGGATGCTGTGCCATGGGTGATGCTGTGCCAGGGATGATGCTGTGCCAGGGGTGATGTTGTGCCATGGGGGATGCTGTGCCAGGGGATGCTGTGCCAGGGGGATGCTGTGCCATGGGTGATGCTGTGCCAGGGATGATGCTGTGCCATGGGGGATGCTGTGCCATGGATGATGCTGTGCCAGGGGGATGCTGTGCCAGGGGGATGCTGTGCCATGGGGGATGCTGCTGCCAGGGGCTGTGCCATGGGTGTGCTGTGCAGGGGGATGCTGTGCCAGGGGGATGCTGTGCCAGGGGTGATGCTGTGCCAGGGGGTTGCTGTGCCATGATGGGTGATGCTGTGCCATGGGGGATGCTGTGCCATGGGTGATGCTGTGCCAGGGGGATGATACTGTGCCAGGGGATGCTGTGCCATGGGGGATGCTGTGCCATGGGGGATGCTGTGCCATGGGTGATGCTGTGCCAGGGATGATGCTGTGCCATGGGGGATGCTGTGCCAGGGGGATGCTGTGCCAGGGGGGATGCTGTGCCATGGGGGATGCTGTGCCAGGGGATGCTGGATGCTGTGCCAGGGGGATGATGCTGATGCCAGGGGGGTGATGCTGTGCCAGGGGATGATGCTGTGCCAGGGGATGCTGTGCCAGGGGATGCTGTGCCAGGGATGATGCTGTGCCAGGGGGATGCTGTGCCAGGGGGATGATGATGCTGTGCCAGGGGATGCTGTGCCAGGGGGGATGATGCTGTGCCAGGGGGGGGATGCTGTGCCAGGGGATGCTGTGCCAGGGGGGATGCTGTGCCAGGGGGGTGATGCTGTGCCATGGGGGATGCTGTGCCAGGGGATGGGGGATGCTGTGCCAGGGGTGATGCTGTGGGGGATGGGCCAGGGGTGATGCTGATGCTGTGCCAGGGCTGTGCCATGCTGTGCCAGGGGGATGCTGTGCCAGGGGGGGATGATGCTGTGCCATGGGGATGCTGTGCCAGGGGATGATGCTGTGCCATGGATGATGCTGTGCCAGGGGTGATGGGGATGCTGTGCCAGGGGGATGCTGCTGCCATGGCTGTGCCATGGATGATGCTGTGCCAGGGGGGATGCTGATGCCAGGGGGATGCTGTGCCAGGGATGCTGTGCCAGGGGATGATGTGCCATGGGGATGCTGTGCCATGGGGGGGATGCTGTGCCATGGGGATGCTGTGCCATGGGGGGGGATGCTGTGCCAGGGGGATGCTGTGCCAGGGGGATGCTGTGCCAGGGGGATGCTGTGCCATGGATGATGCTGTGCCATGGGGATGCTGTGCCAGGGGTGATGCTGTGCCATGGGGGATGCTGTGCCATGGGGATGCTGTGCCAGGGGGCTGTGCCATGGGGATGCTGTGCCATGGGTGATGCTGTGCCAGGGGGGATGCTGTGCCAGGGGGATGCTGTGCCAGGGGTGATGCTGTGCCAGGGGGATGCTGTGCCAGGGATGATGCTGTGCCAGGGGATGCTGCCAGGGGTGATGCTGTGCCAGGGGATGCTGTGCCATGTGCCAGGGGTGATGCTGTGCCATGGATGATGCTGTGCCAGGGGTGATGCTGTGCCAGGGGTGGCTGTGCCAGGGGGATGCTGTGCCAGGGATGATGCTGTGCCAGGGGATGCTGTGCCAGGGGATGATGGTGCCAGGGGATGCTGTGCCAGGGGCTGATGCTGTGCCAGGGGTGATGCTGTGCCATGCTGTGCCAGGGGGGATGCTGTGCCATGGGTGATGCTGTGCCAGGGGATGCTGTGCCATGCTGTGCCAGGGGTGATGCTGTGCCAGATGCTGGGATGCTGTGCCAGGGGATGATGCTGTGCCAGGGGTGATGCTGTGCCACGGATGATGCTGTGCCAGGGATGATGCTGTGCCAGGGGATGCTGTGCCAGGGGCTGTGCCATGGGATGCTGTGCCAGGGATGATGCTGTGCCAGGGGATGATGCTGTGCCAGGGGGATGCTGTGCCAGGGGGGATGCTGTGCCAGGGGGATGCTGTGCCCGGGGTGATGCTGTGCCAGGGGGATGCTGTGCCAGGGGTGATGCTGTGCCAGGGGGATGCTGTGCCAGGGATGATGCTGTGCCAGGAGGGATGCTGTGCCAGGGGGATGCTGTGCCAGGGATGATGCTGTGCCAGGGGGATGCTGTGCCATGGGGGATGCTGTGCCAGGGGGATGCTGTGCCATGGGGGATGCTGTGCCAGGGGTGATGCTGTGCCAGGGATGATGCTGTGCCATGGGGGATGCTGTGCCAGGGGTGATGCTGTGCCAGGGATGATGCTGTGCCATGGGGATGCTGTGCCAGGGGGGATGCTGTGCCAGGGGTGATGCTGTGCCAGGGGTGATGCTGTGCCAGGGGGATGCTGTGCCAGGGATGATGCTGTGCCAGGGATGATGCTGTGCCATGGGGGATGCTGTGCCAGGGATGATGCTGTGCCAGGGATGATGCTGGGGGGATGATGGGTGATGCTGTGCCATGGGGGATGCTGTGCCAGGGGGGATGCTGTGCCAGGGGTGATGCTGTGCCATGGATGATGCTGTGCCATGGGTGATGCTGTGCCACGGATGATGCTGTGCCAGGGATGATGCTGTGCCATGCTGTGCCATGCTGTGCCAGGGGATGCTGTGCCATGGGTGATGCTGTGCCAGGGATGATGCTGTGCCAGGGGGATGCTGTGCCATGGGTGATGCTGTGCCAGGGGGGATGCTGTGCCAGGGGGGATGCTGTGCCAGGGGGATGCTGTGCCAGGGGTGATGCTGTGCCATGGGGATGCTGTGCCAGGGGGGATGCTGTGCCAGGGGGATGCTGTGCCATGGGGATGCTGTGCCATGGGGGATGCTGTGCCAGGGGGATGCTGTGCCAGGGGATGCTGTGCCATGGATGATGCTGTGCCAGGGGGGATGCTGTGCCAGGGGGGATGCTGTGCCATGGATGATGCTGTGCCAGGGGATGCTGTGCCAGGGGGATGCTGTGCCATGGATGATGCTGTGCCATGGGGATGCTGTGCCAGGATGATGCTGTGCCAGGGATGATGCTGTGCCAGGGGGATGCTGTGCCAGGGGGGATGCTGTGCCATGGATGATGCTGTGCCAGGGGGATGCTGTGCCAGGGGGATGCTGTGCCATGGATGATGCTGTGCCAGGGGGATGCTGTGCCAGGGGTATGCTGCTGGATGATGCCATGGGGATGCTGTGCCATGGATGATGCTGTGCCAGGGATGATGCTGTGCCAGGGGTGATGCTGTGCCATGGGGGATGCTGTGCCAGGGGGATGCTGTGCCATGGATGATGCTGTGCCATGGGTGATGCTGTGCCATGGGGGATGCTGTGCCATGGGGGATGCTGTGCCAGGGATGATGCTGTGCCAGGGGGATGCTGTGCCATGGATGATGCTGTGCCAGGGGTGATGCTGTGCCAGGGTGATGCTGTGCCATGGATGATGCTGTGCCATGGGGGATGCTGTGCCAGGGGTGATGCTGTGCCAGGGGTGATGCTGTGCCATGGATGATGCTGTGCCAGGGGGGATGCTGTGCCAGGGGGGATGCTGTGCCAGGGGGATGCTGTGCCAGGGGGGATGCTGTGCCAGGGGATGCTGTGCCAGGGGGGATGCTGTGCCTGGGGGGATGCTGTGCCAGGGGGGATGCTGTGCCAGGGGGATGCTGTGCCAGGGGGGAGGCTGTGCCAGGGGTTCCCTCCCCAGTGCCCCTTCTCCACGGTGCCCTCTGCCTCCCCCTGCAGAGAGCCAACCTGGAGAGCTCCATCGCCGAGGCGGAGGAGCGCGGGGAGCTGGCACTGAAGGATGCCAGGGGCAAGCTGGCAGAGCTGGAGGCTGCCCTGCAGAAGGGCAAGCAGGACCTGGCCAGGCAGCTGAGGGAGTACCAGGAGCTGATGAACGTCAAGCTGGCCCTGGACATCGAGATCGCCACCTACAGGAAGCTGCTGGAGGGAGAGGAGAGCAGGTGAGGGGCAGGGCTGGCACCCCGGGGGCAGCAGATGGCACCCGGGGGAGGGGGGGGGGGGGGGGGTGGCATCCAGAGCCACCCTGGGGGCATCCTGACCCTCGTGTGCCCAAGGGCACCCAGCAAGGTGCAGCCTCTGGGTGCCTCACAGCCCTCACCCCATGGGCACACAGCATCCTCTGGCCCGTGGGCATCTCACATCCTGCACCCCATGGGCACCTTGCACCCCATGGGCACCTTTTGGGCACCCCATGGGCACAACACATTCCCACATCCCATGGGCACACAGCATCCTCTGGCCCACGGGCACCCACCGCACACATCCCTCTGGGCATCCTATGGGCACCCTCTGGGCACCCCATGGGCACCTCACACCCCCACATCCCATGGGCACCCTGTGGGCATCCTAGGGCACCCTCTGGGCACCCCATGGGCACCTCACACCCCCACATCCCATGGGCACCCTGTGGGCATCCTATGGGCACCCTCTGGGCACCCCATGGGCACCTCACACCCCCACATCCCATGGGCACCCTGTGGGCATCCTCTGGGCACCCCTGGGCATCCTGACTCCTATACTCTCTGGGCACCCCATGGGCACCCCAGGGGCACCACACACCCACATCCCATGGGCGCCCTCTGGGCACCCCATGGGCACCCTGCCCCCCATGGGCATGCCCCAAGCCCACCCTGGGCCCCCCCCAGCTCCAGGCTCTGTGCCCATGACCAGGAGGCCTCTGTGCCCCTCTGTGCCACCCTCCCTCCCCCCCTCCCCGGAGCCCCGAGCCCCCCCGAGCCCCTCCCCCAGCACTCAGCCCCTGTGCCCCCCCTGTGCCCCCCCCGTGCCAGGCTGGAGCTGGGCATGCAGAACCTCAGCATCCACACCAGGAGCGCTGGGTACTCAGGTGAGCTCTGGGGGGGTGCCCAGGGCCCCCCAGCCCCCCCCTGCCCCCCTGGGCTGCCACCCCTCAGGGCCTCAGGGGCAACCCCCCCGGTGCCACCCACCCTCGGGGAGCAGGGGGGGGAGGAGGGGGTTGGGTTAGGGGTGGCTCTGGGGGGGGCTCAGGGTGCCCTGGGGGGGGTTGGGTTAGGGGTGGCTCTGGGGGCTCAGGGTTTTGGGGGGTTGGGTAAGGGGTGGCTCTGGGGGCTCAGGGTTGGGTAAGGGCCCTGGGGGCTCAGGGTTGTTTAGGGGTTGGGTAAGGGGTTCTGGGGGCTCAGGGTGTTTAGCTCTGGGGGGGCTCAGGGTTGTTTGGGGGTTGGGTAAGGGGTGGCTCTGGGGGCTCAGGGTTGTTTAGGGGGTTGGGTAAAGGGGGCTCTGGGGGGCTCAGGGTTTTCTGGGGGTTGGGTTAGGGGTAGCTCTGGGGGTCTCTGGGTGCCCTGGGGGTTTGGGGTTGGGGGGGGGTTCTCAGGGATGGCTCTGGGTGTGGGGGGTCTCAGATCTGCTCCTTTTGGGGGGGGGTCTGGGGGTGCCAGGGCAGCTCTGGCAGCTGCTCCTCCTCCTCCTCCTCCTCCCGGTGCAGGAGCTGCCTTCGGGGGGAGCCTGCTGGGGGCGCTGGGGGGGGGCGGCCTGGGCGCCCCCCTGGCGGGCTCGGGCTGCTCTCTGTCGCCCCCTGGCGGCCAGGGCTGCGCCGCGCCGCGCCCCCGAGCCATCCTCATCAAGAAGATCGAAACCAGGGACGGGAAGTTGGTGTCCGAGACCTCCGACGTGCTCAGCAGCTGAGGACCCCCCCCCCCGGAGCCCACCCCCCATCGCGGGGGGAGGCAGAGGGAGGCCTTCAGCGGCTGGCACCCCCCAACCAGAGTCACCCCCAATCCCCCAAATAACCCTGACCACCCCCGAGCCACCCCTAACCCAACCCCCCAAACAACCCTGAGCCCCCAGAGCCACCCCCCAACCCCCCCCAAACCCCTAAACAACCCAACCCCCCAGAGACCCCCCCCCCCAGAGCCACCCCCAACCCAACCCCCAAACAACCCTGAGCCCCCAGAGCCACCCCTAACCCAACCCCCCAGAGACACCCTGAGCCCCCAGAGCCACCCCTAACCCAACCCCCAAACAACCCTGAGCCCCCAAGAGCCACCCCTAACCCAACCCCCAGAGACACCCTGAGCCCCCAGGACCACCCTCCCCCTTGTGCCCAGTCCCTGCCCTCTCCGTCCTGCCCCCCCCCCCCTCGGCTGTGCCCCCTTGGAGCTGAGGGGGGACACTGAGGGGGGGTCCGGGGGGGGCCCTGCCCCCTCCTGAGGCTCCCCCCAGGGCCACAATAAAGCTTTGGAAGTCTGAGGGTGGTTGGGAGCTGGGCAGGGGCTGCCCCGGGCGGGGGGGCAGGAGCCACCCCAGGGTCCACCCCAGGGTGCCAGGATCCACCCCAGGATCCATCCCTGGGTGCCAGGATCCATGCCAGAGTGCCAGGATCCACCCAGGGGTGCCAGGATCCATCCCAGGATCCATCCCGCCAGGATCCATGCCAGGGTGCCAGGATCCACCCAGGGGTGCCAGGATCCATGCCAGGATCCATCCCTGGGTGCCAGGATCCATGCCAGAGGGTGCCAGGATCCACCCAGGGGTGCCAGGATCCATGCCAGGATCCAGCTCTGGGTGCCAGGATCCATGCCAGAGTGCCAGGATCCACCCAGGGGTGCCAGGATCCATGCCAGGATCCAGCTCTGGGTGCCAGGATCCATGCCAGAGTGCCAGGATCCACCCAGGGGTGCCAGGATCCATGCCAGGATCCAGCTCTGGGTGCCAGGATCCATGCCAGGGGTGCCAGGATCCACCCAGGGGTGCCAGGATCCATCCCAGGATCCAGCTCTGGGTGCCAGGATCCATGCCAGAGTGCCAGGATCCACCCAGGGGTGCCAGGATCCATCCCAGGATCCATGCCAGGGGTGCCAGGATCCATGCCAGAGTGCCAGGATCCACCCAGGGGTGCCAGGATCCACCCCAGGATCCATCCCTGGGTGCCAGGATCCATGCCAGAGTGCCAGGATCCACCCAGGGGTGCCAGGATCCACCCCAGGATCCAGCTCTGGGTGCCAGGATCCACCCAGGGGTGCCAGGATCCATCCCAGGATCCATCCCTGGGTGCCAGGATCCATGCCAGGGGTGCCAGGATCCACCCAGGGGTGCCAGGATCCACCCCAGGATCCATGCCAGAGTGCCAGGATCCATGCCAGAGTGCCAGGATCCACCCAGGGGTGCCAGGATCCATCCCAGGATCCATCCCTGGGTGCCAGGATCCATGCCAGAGTGCCAGGATCCACCCAGGGGTGCCAGGATCCATCCCAGGATCCACCCAGGGGTGCCAGGATCCATGCCAGGATCAAGCTCTGGGTGCCAGGATCCATGCCAGGGGTGCCAGGATCCACCCAGGGGTGCCAGGATCCATGCCAGGATCCAGCTCTGGGTGCCAGGATCCATGCCAGGGGTGCCAGGATCCACCCAGGGGTGCCAGGATCCATGCCAGGATCCATCCCTGGGTGCCAGGATCCATGCCAGGGTGCCAGGATCCACCATCCCTGGGTGCCAGGATCCATCCCAGGATCCAGCTCTGGGTGCCAGGATCCATGCCAGAGTGCCAGGATCCACCCAGGGGTGCCAGGATCCATCCCAGGATCCATGCTCTGGGTGCCAGGATCCATGCCAGAGTGCCAGGATCCAGCCCGGGGTGCCAGGATCCACCCCAGGATCCAGCTCTGGGTGCCAGGATCCACCCAGGGGTGCCAGGATCCATGCCAGGATCCATCCCTGGGTGCCAGGATCCATGCCAGGGTGCCAGGATCCACCCAGGGGTGCCAGGATCCATGCCAGGATCCATCCCAGGGTGCCAGGATCCATTCCAGAGGTGCCAGGATCCACCCAGGGGTGCCAGGATCCATGCCAGGATCCATCCCTGGGTGCCAGGATCCATGCCAGAGTGCCAGGATCCACCCAGGGGTGCCAGGATCCATGCCAGGATCCATCCCTGGGTGCCAGGATCCATGCCAGAGTGCCAGGATCCACCAAAGGGTGCCAGGATCCATGCCAGGATCCAGCTCTGGGTGCCAGGATCCATGCCAGAGTGCCAGGATCCACCCAGGGGTGCCAGGATCCATGCCAGGATCCAGCTCTGGGTGCCAGGATCCATGCCAGGGGTGCCAGGATCCACCCAGGGGTGCCAGGATCCATCCCAGGATCCAGCTCTGGGTGCCAGGATCCATGCCAGGGGTGCCAGGATCCACCCAGGGGTGCCAGGATCCATCCCAGGATCCATCCCAGGGTGCCAGGATCCATGCCAGAGTGCCAGGATCCAGCCAGGGGTGCCAGGATCCACCCCAGGATCCAGCTCTGGGTGCCAGGATCCACCCAGGGGTGCCAGGATCCATCCCTGGGTGCCAGGATCCATCCCAGGATCCATCCCTGGGTGCCAGGATCCATGCCAGAGTGCCAGGATCCAGCCAGGGGTGCCAGGATCCACCCCAGGATCCAGCTCTGGGTGCCAGGATCCATGCCAGAGTGCCAGGATCCACCCAGGGGTGCCAGGATCCATCCCAGGATCCATGCCAGGGGTGCCAGGATCCATTCCAGAGGTGCCAGGATCCACCCAGGGGTGCCAGGATCCATCCCAGGATCCATCCCTGGGTGCCAGGATCCATGCCAGAGTGCCAGGATCCACCCAGGGGTGCCAGGATCCACCCCAGGATCCACCCAGGGGTGCCAGGATCCATCCCAGGATCCACCCAGGGGTGCCAGGATCCATGCCAGGATCAAGCTCTGGGTGCCAGGATCCATGCCAGGGGTGCCAGGATCCACCCAGGGGTGCCAGGATCCATCCCTGGGTGCCAGGATCCATGCCAGGGGTGCCAGGATCCATCCCTGGGTGCCAGGATCCACCCAGGGGTGCCAGGATCCATGCCAAGGGTGCCAGGATCTGTGCCAGGGTGCCAGGATCTGGTGCCCCCGGTAGCGGGTCTCAGCCCCCCATTAAGCACTGGGGGGGTCCGGGGGGGGCAGTGCTGGGGGTCACAGTGGGGGTCACAGTGGGGGGCCACAATGGGGGGTCACAATGGGGGGGGTCACAGTGGGGGTCACAGGGGGGTCAGTGGGGGGTCACAGTGGGGGGTCTGCAAGGGGGTCAGAATGGGGGGTCACAGTGGGGGTCAGAATGGGGGTCACAATGGGGGTCACAATGGGGGTCAGAATGGGGGTCACAGTGGGGGTCACAGTGGGGGTCACAGTGGGGGTCAGAGGGGGGGTGGGGGGTCACAGTGGGGGGTCACAGTGGGGAGGTCACAGTGGGGGTCACAGTGGGGGTCAGAATGGGGGGTCACAGTGGGGGGTCACAATGGGGGTCAGAATGGGGGTCACAATGGGGGGTCACAGTGGGGGGTCAGAATGGGGGGTCACAGGGGGGGGGGTCAGAATGGGGGTCACAGTGGGGGGTCAGAGTGGGGGTCACAGTGGGGGTCAGTGGGGGGTCACAGTGGGGGTCAGGGGGAGGTGACAGTGGGGGTCACAATGGGGGGTCAGAATGGGGGTCCACAATGGGGGTCACAATGGGGGTCAGAATGGGGGCCACAATGGGGGTCACATGGGGGGGTCAGAATGGGGGGTCACAGTGGGGGTCACAGTGGGGGGTCACAGTGGGGGTCAGTGGGGGTCACAGTGGGGGGTGGGGGGTCAGAAGGTCACAGGGGGGTCACAGTGGGGGTCAGAATGGGGGTCAGTGGGGGGTCACAGTGGGGAGGTCACAGTGGGGGTGGGAGGTCAGAATGGGGAGGTCAGTGGGGGGTCACAGTGGGGGTCAGGGAGGTCAGAATGGGGGTCACAGTGGGGGGTCACAGTGGGGGTCACAGTGGGGGGTGGGAGGTCACAATGGGGGGTCACAGGGGGGTCATGGGGGTCACGTTGCAGATTTAAAAGGGGGTTTGGGTGAAGGGGGAGGGCCACCAGGCTTTGGGGGCTGCAGGGATCGGGGTGCAGCCTCCTGCTGCCATTGCCATGCTGCCTGTAATTAGGCTTCTCGGGGGGGGGGGAGCTTCGGTAATTAGGCGGTGGGAGGCGTTGAAGATTTTGGGGTCCCCTCCCAGGTTTTGGTGCGGTGGGAAAGGGGGAAAGGAGGCGCCCCCAACTCCCCCCGAGCTGCTACGAATCCCCCCCCGCGGCCCCATTTCTACTCTACCCTCCCCCAAATTTCAGCCCCCGACCCTACCTCAGGGCTTGGATTTGGGGGGGGTGGGGTGGTGGTCCCCCCTGTGCCCCCCCCCAACTCCCATCTTGTTTTATTTAGGGGGGCTGGGGGCGGCTTGGGGAGGGGGAAGGAAGATTTGGGGACACCCCCCCCAAAAAGCTCAGGGGCTTCACCTTCAGCCTCTGGGGCAGCTTCCTTGCCCCCCTCCCCGGAGAGCTTCGGGGTCCGGCGGCCACTAGGGGGCGGCAGAGGCGCAGGGATGGCTCCGGCAGCGCTGCTGGGGGTGCGGCAGAACAGGAGGGGAGGTGCAAGCGGGGGGCACACACGGACAGGGTTTTGGGGGCCCCCCTCCGCCCCGGATCAGCCCAACCCGAGGGGTTTCAAACCTGAACCCCCCCCCAACCCCCCGACCGAGTGCTTGGGGGGCGGGGGGCCGGGGGGGGCAACAATGGTGTTATTGGGGGGGGAGGGGAGAAGAGCCTGGAGAGGCCCCCAGGGACCCTCCCCCTCCCTCCCCCCCCCCTCCCCGGCCCTTGGTATCCCCCTGAGGGTCTTCAGGTTGTGACCTTAGGAGGGAAAGTTGGGGGAGGACTCAGGGTCCTGGGGTGGGGGTGGGGAGGGGGGGTGGAGGACTCAGGGTCCTGGGGTGGGGGTGGGGAGGGGGTGGGAAGACTCAGGGGTCCTGGGGGTGCAGGGGGAGGCCTCAAGGGTCCTGGGGGTGGGGGTGGGGAAGGGGGTTCGAAGACTCAAGGGTCCTGGGGGTGGAGGCCTCAGGGGTCCTGGGGGAGGGGAGGAGGGGGTGGAAGACTCAGGGGTCCTGGGGGTGCGGGGGGAGCTGAAGGCCTCAGGGGTCCTGGGGGTGCAGGGGGCGCGGAAGCCTCAGGGGTCCTGGTCCTGGGGGTTGTCCTTGACCCAACCAAAGGATCCTGGGGGTGCCCTTGAACCCCCGGAGGTGATCCCCCAAAATACAACCTCGTGCCCCCCAGTGCCAGGGGACACAGATCGGAGGGACCCCCAATACCACCTCCCCCGGCTCTGCATCACCTCCGTGCCCGGGGGGGGGTGGGGGCACCCCAAACGCTCCCCCCCCACCCCGGGGTGCTGGCACAGGCTGGTGCCAGCCGGGCAGGACTGGGCAGGCCCTGGCAGCGCCGGGGCAGGCCGGGGGGGGGCACGGGGAGGGGGGGGCTGGTTGGCACCGAGGGTTTCGCTGGCACCGCCCTGCTGGCACCGCGGGCACCCTGCCGGGGCTGGGGGGCACACAACCCCCCGCGGGGGGGTCCTGGGGTCTGAGGGACCCTGAAAGTCGTTGGGGGGGGGCGGGGCGGGGGGAAAGGAGGGGTTAGAATCACCCCAAAATGCCCCAGGCTGGGAGCTCGGAGGGGGGGTGGGGGTCCGGGGGGGTGGTGGTGATGCCCTGGGGAGGGGGGAAACTGAGGCACGGAGGGAAAGTGGCACTTTGGGGACCCCCGCCCCCAACAGGCAGGACCTGGTGACCACCCCCCCCGAAAGGATTTGATCTCGGGGGGGGGGGTCCAGCGCCTTTTGGGGGGGGGGGAGAGGGAGAGGACGGTGCCAGGGTAGGTGCCAGGGTAGGTGCCAGGGTAGGTGCCAGGGCAGCTCAGCGCAGGGGTGGGGCAGTGACTCACTGCGACCTGCTGGGACCCGCTTGGGGGGGGGGGGAGAGGGGGGGCAGGGGTCCCCTGCTCCTGTTGGGGTGTCCCGGGGTTGAGAGGGGGGTCCCTGGTCCTGTTAGGGTACCCTGGGGTCTCGGGGGGGGTCTCGGGTCCTGTTGGGGTGTCCTGGGGTCTCGGGGGGGGTCCCTGGCCCTGTTAGGGTACCCTGGGGTCTCGGGGGGGGTCTCGGGTCCTGTTGGGGTGTCCTGGGGTCTCGGGGGGGTCCCTGGCCCTGTTAGGGTACCCTGGGGTCTCGGGGGGGGTCTCGGGTCCTGTTGGGGTGTCCTGGGGTTGGGGGGGGGGGGGCGCTGATCCTTTTGGGGTGCCTTGGGGCCGAAGGGGGGGGTCCCTGGTCCTGGCACCCATGGTAGGGGCACCCCAACTCCAGGTGGGCACCTAAGAGGGGGTGAGAAATGAGCAGCACCCATGGAAGGTGGCACCCATGGAGGGGGGCACCCATGGAGGGGGAGCACCCATGGAGGGGGGGCACCCATGGAGGGGAGCACCCATGGAGGGGGGGCACCCATGGAGGGGAGCACCCATGGAGGGCAGCACCCATGGAGGAGGGGCAGCCACGGAGGGGAGCACCCATGGAGGGGGGGCGCCCATGGAGGGGGAGCACCCATGGAGGGGAGCACCCATGGAGGGGGAGCACGCATGGAGGGGAGCACCCATGGAGGGGGGGCACCCATGGAGGGGAGGCACCCATGGAGGGGAGGCACCCATGGAAGGTGGCACCCATGGAGGGGGACACCCATGGAAGGTGGCACCCATTTGGGGGGGGGCACCCACGGAGGGGAGCACCCATGGAGGGGGGGCACCCATGGAGGGGGGCACCCATGGAGGGGGGCACCCATGGAAGGGGAGCACCCATGGAGGGGGGCACCCACGGAGGGGGGGCACCCATGGAGGGCAGCACCCATGGAGGGCAGCACCCATGGAGGGGAGCACCCACGGAGGGGGAGCACCCCTGGAGGGGGGGCACCCAAACCCCAGGTGGGCGCCTCCGGACTTGTGCCCATCCTGAGCCGGGAGTGCGCTTGGGGGGTGGTCTCCGCCCCACACCGGGGGGGGTTCATTTGCTTCCCCCCTGCCCCCCCTGCCCCCCTTGCTTCCCCCCCCCTGCTCCCCCCCCGGGGCCGCGGGCGCGGTCCCGCTGCAGGCCGGGGCTCGTTGATGACTTTCCTGGGCGTTAATTAGCGCCGGGGCCGGGAGCCGCCCGCAGCTCCACGCCGTGGATTTTCACACGCACACCCCTCAGCCCTTCCCGGGGGGGGCTGATCCACCCCCCCCCTCTCCCCCAAACCTCCCCCCCGACCCCCCCCTTCCAGCCCCATCCTGCCCTTTCACCCCCCCCGCCTCGGTCCCTGCTCCCCGCGGAGCCTCAGCTCCCGGGGGGGGTGGTGGGGTGGTGGTGTCGCCGGTTTTGGGGTCTCAGGGAGGATGCCTCTGGCTCGGGGTGGGGGGAGAGGGGTCCTGGGGGTTGGTGCAGCCGCGGGAAGGGGAAGCTGGGGGGAAGGGGGCGGGGGGGCGGGGGGGTCCGGCTCATTTGTAGGCGCGGGGGGGTGGGGGGGTGGCTGGTTGAGCTTCCCAGCGCTGCTCTGCCCTTTAGAGGGTGCTGTGCAGTCAGCATCCCGAGGGATGGGATCCAGGGATAGAGGGATGGGGGGATGGGATCCAGGAATAGAGGGTTGGGGTGGGGATGGGATCCAGGAATAGAGGGATGGGATAGGATAGAGGGATGGGGATGGGATGAGGTGGGATAGAAGGATGGGATGGGGATGGGATAGGATGGGATAGAGGGATGGGATGGGATAGAGGGATGGGATGGGATAGAGGGATGGGGATGGGATGAGGTGGGATAGAAGGATGGGATGGGGATGGGATAGGATGGGATAGAGGGATGGGATGGGATAGAGGGATGGGATGGAGTAGAGGGGAGGGATGGAGTGGGATAGAGGGATAGGATGGGGTGGGATGGGGATGGGATAGAGGGATAGGATGGGGATGGGATGGGATAGGATGGGATAGAGGGATGGGGATGGGATAGAGGGATGGGATGGGATGGGATGGAATGGGATGGGATGGGATAGAGGGATGGGATAGAGGGATGGGATGGGATGGAATGGGATGGGATGGGATGGGATAGAGGGATGGGGATGGGGTGGGGTGGGATGGGATAGAGGGATGGGATGGGATGGGATGGGATGGGATGGGATGGGATGGGATGGGATGGGATGGGATGGAATGGGATGGGATGGGATAGAGGGATGGGATAGAGGGATGGAGGGGTGGACATCCCACAGGGTGCAGCACCCTCACCTCCCAGCTCCCCTGCCCCACATCTGTTGTGCCCTAATCGATCCCAACCGATCCCAGCTGATCCCTGACATCCCTCCCACGGCAGCCCTGGCTCTTCTCGGCCCTGGCTCTTCCCAGCCCTGGCTCTTCTCGGCCCTGGCTCTTCCCAGCCCTGGCTCTTCCCAGCCCTGCCTCCGGCCCCCAGGGTGGGAGAAGCAGAGCCAGGCTGCCATGGAAGGCACAGCAGGGAGCGTTTTGGGGGCAGCCAGGAGAAGCATCCACCCGGAGTGGAAGTGGGGAGCAGGGGAACCCCCCCCGGGGAGCTGCTCCGAGGGCACAGCCCTACCCCTGCCCGGGCTGAATCCCCCCCCCTGCATTCCTTGGATTGACCCCGGGGCCTTGCCCTGCTTCCCCGTTCCAGCCCAAGTGGCTGCATCCCTCCTGGCTACCTCCAGGGTGGTCCTCGGCATTCCCTGCAGGGGAGCCCTGGCTCTGCTCTTCCCCCTGCTGGGGCTGGAGGCAGCGCTGGGAAGAGCCAAGGCTGCCAGGGAAGGAGTGCCAGGGGTCGGCTGGCCTCGGCTTGAGGTTGCCCTCTGCTCCCCACTTCCATTCCAGGTGGAAGCTCCCCCTGGCTACCTCCAGCCCCAGTCCCTGACCTTCCTTTCACAAGAGCCAGCCTGGCTCTTCCCAGCCCTTCCTCTAGCCCCACTGGTGGGAAAGGCAGAGCCAGGACTCCCAGGCAGGGAATGCCAGGGCTCGGCTGGGAGTCCATTCCACCTGGAATGGAAGTGGGAAGCAGAGGGCAACCCCAAACCGATCCCAACTGATCCCTGACCTTCCTTCCCTGGCAGCCTTGGCTCTTCCCAGTGCTGCCCCCAGCCCCAGCAGCAGGGAAAGCAGAGCCAGGACTCCCCTGGAGGGAATGCCAGGGCTCGGCTGGGAGTCCATTCCACCTGGAATGGAAGTGGGAAGCAGAGGGCAACCCCAAACCGATCCCAACTGATCCCTGACCTTCCTTCCCTGGCAGCCTTGGCTCTTCCCAGCGCTGCCCCCAGCCCCAGCAGCAGGGAAAGCAGATCCAGGACTCCCCTGGAGGGAATGCCAAAGACCACCTGGAGGTAGCCAGGAGGGATGCAGCCACCTGGAATGGAAGTGGGGAGCAGAGGGCAGCCCCAAGCCGAGGCCAGCCGACCCCTGGCACTCCTTCCCTGGCAACCTTGGCTCTTCCCAGCGCTGCCCCCAGCCCCAGCAGCAGGGAAAGCAGAGCCAGGACTCCCCTGGAGGGAATGCCAGGGGTCGGCTGGGAGGTAGCCAGGAGGAGCAACCACTTGGAATGGAAGTGGGAAGCAGAGGGCAACCCCAAACCGATCCCAAACGATCCCTGACCTTCCTTCCCTGGCTCTTCCCAGCGCTGCCCCCAGCCCCAGCAGCGGGGAAAGCAGAGCCAGGACTCCCCTGGAGGGAACGCCAAAGACCACCCTGGAGGTAGCCAGGAGGGATGCAGCCACCTGGAATGGAAGTGGGGAGCAGGGCACCCCCAAACCGATCCCAACCGATCCCTGACCTTCCTTCCCCGGCAGCTTTGCCTCTTTTCCCCCCCCCTCCCGGTGGGGCTCGGAGGCAGGGCTGGGGAGAAGCTTTTCCCCGCCGGTGGGGAAGGATCCAGGGCTGGGGAGGGGGCAGGGGCCGAGGGGCTCGGTGGCCGCGGCGTGCCGCTGCCGGTGGGGCCGTGGGTGCCACTCGTGTCCCCGCGGGAGGCGCCGGCAGCAGGGCAGGCGGCGCTGGGTGGTGCCGGCGCCCCCCGGGCGCTTTCTGCTCCCCGCGATTGCGGCTCCGGCAGCCGCTGGGGTGCGGCCCCGGCTGCTGCAACACCCCGGCTTTGATCTCCGCTGCTCCCCACCTTTGTTATTGCTGCCTCTGCCATTCCCAGCTCCCGGCCCAGCCCTGCAATTCCCCTGGGCACTGATGGCTGCTGGCGGGGTGGGGGGGAAAGGAGAGCGGCTGGGAGCCTCCTGCGGCTTCTCTGCTCTGCCGAACGCGGCAGGGGAGGGTGGTGGTGATGGTGTCTGGCACGGAGGTGGTGCTGGTGTCCTCCCAGGGGGACGTTGAGGGCTGCAGCAGGGCCAGGGAAGGGCAACAGAGCAGGGGAAGGGTCTGGAGAAGGGCAGCTGAGGGAGCTGGGGGGGTTGAGGCTGGAGGAGAGGAGGCTGAGGGGAGACCTCCTGGCTCCCTGCAAGTGCCTGAGAGGAGCCTGGAGCCAGCTGGGGGCTGAGATCTCCTGTCCTAAGTGATGGCACAAGAGGAGATGGCCTCAGGCTGCCCCAGGGCAGGTTCAGCTTGGCCCTGAGGAACAATTTCTGCCCCTTGAGGCTTGTCCAGGCCTGGCCCAGGCTGCCCAGAGAGGTGGTGGTGGCGTCCCCATGCCTGGAAGGGTCCCAGACCCCTGTGGCCCTGGCACTTGGGGCCAGGATTTGGAGGCCAGGGTGGGGCTGGGTTGCTGCTTGGCCTGGATGCTCTTGGAGGTCTTCTCCAGCCCAACTCATTCTCTGAGTCTATTTGGGGTGAAATCAGCTCCATTTGGGCTTCCTGCTGCTGCTCTGCTCCTGGCTGCTGCCTCAGCTGAAGCCCCTGGTGGTGCTTCCCTCTCCCATGGGATCCCTTTGGGTGGGGATGGGGATCCAGCTCCAGGCTTTGATGCTCAGAGCTGTCCAAAGCCTAGGGGAGGACACAAACCCCCTCCCCACCTCCCTGTGCTGGGAGCAGAGCTGTTGATGCACCACCAAGGAGCTCTGCCCACCCCAGTTTGATTCCTCTCCTTCTCTCCACTGATTTCCACGCAAGGCCTGGCCCAGGGGAGCAAGAAGAGAGCCCAGAGAGCCCAGCACCAGCCTGTGGGGAGGGGCTGGAGGTGCCAGGTTGGCCAAGGTGCCCATGGGAAGCTTGCCTGGCTCTGGCACACTCCCAGTGCCAGCTGGAGCTGCAGCCAGCACCGTGGTCAGGATGAGAGCTGCTCCCAGATCAGCCCCAGTCTGTGCCCAGGCACGGTGCCCAGCACGGGAAAGGGTCACATCCTGCCATGGTTCCTCCCCTCCTGAGGTGCAGGAAGCATTTCTGCTCCCCCCCTGAGCCTGGGCAGCCTCAGGTCCCCCTGCAGGCATCTGCCAGCTGCTGAGGGCTGACCCCCAGCAGATCAACCAAGCCTGCAGCTCCCTGCCCCCCAGCTGCCACCCTGCTGTGCTGGGGACCCTGCACCCCAGCCCTGCAGCTCCCTGCCCCCCAGCTGCCCCCCTGCTGAATTGGGGACCCAGACCCTGCCCCCCAGCCCTGCAGCTCCCTGCCCCCCAGCTGCCCCCCTGCTGAACTGGGGACCCTGCCCCCCAGCCCTGCAGCTCCCTGCCCCCCAGCTGCCACCCTGCTGAACTGGGGACCCTGCCCCCCAGCCCTGCAGCTCCCTGCCCCCCAGCTGCCACCCTGCTGTGCTGGGGACCCTGCACCCCAGCCCTGCAGCTCCCTGCCCCCCAGCTGCCACCCTGCTGTGCTGGGGACCCTGCCCCCCAGCCCTGCAGCTCCCTGCCCCCCAGCTGCCACCCTGCTGAACTGGGGACCCAGACCCTGCACCCCAGCCCTGCAGCTCCCTGCCCCCCAGCTGCCCCCCTGCTGAGCTGGGGACCCTCCAGCCCTGCCCTGCAGATGGTTGTGTGCTCAGAGCTCCTGCCCTCCCTTGCCCAGCCCTGAGCAAGCCTGGGGAGCTCATGGCAGAGCCTCAGCCGCAGGGGCAGGAGCTGCAGCACCTCCTGGGGTCAGCTTTCACCTCTGGCTTGGGGGAGAGGAGAGGAGAGGAGGCAGAGGAGTTGGTTCCTCTCCCCCTGGGAGCAGCCTCTGCTCTCCTCCCAGCCTGGCCAGGGGAGGCTCTCAGCTGTCTGTGTGCAAGCCTGGGGCTTGTGGCTGCTCCTGCAGGAGAGCAGAGAGCCCTCAGGAGGTGGCCACGTGTGGGAAGAGCTGCAGGGCAAGGTGTGTGGGGTGTCCAAGGCTCTTGGAGCTCCTGGAGCTGTTTGCTGAGGTGCCCAGGACCCTGGGAGCAGCTGTGGCCCAGTGCTGAGAGCTGAGCTGGGTCTGGGAGGCAGGAGCTGCTCTGCCAGAGCAGGACTCCCATCTCCTGGCATGTGACAACCTCCAAGCCCTGCTGCTGCCACCTCAGCGGTGCTGCCCTCACCACTCTGGCCAGGGAGGAGGAAGGAGCTGCTGGAATCTGCCCTCTCCTGCCAGCAGGTGTGGGGGAGGCAGGAGAGGAGGTGCTGGCAATTAGAGCAGGGACAGGTTGTGCCCTGGGCTTTGTCTCAGCTTCCCACCCCATGGCTCTGGGAGGAAGGTCTCCTCCACAGGGCACTTCCCAGCCCCAGGAGGCTCATCCCAAGGCTTTGCTGCCCCTGCCAGGGGGCTCCCTCCTGCTGCTGCTGGCTGGGGGGGGAGGGGGGTTGGTGGTCACCCTTGGAACCAGGGAATGTTTGGCACTGGCAAAGACCTTTGAGGCTGTGGAGTTCAAGCCTTGCCCCAGCACTGCCAGGGCACCACCAAGCCCTGGCCCTCAGCACCACAGCTGCAGGGCTTAGGAAGCCCCTCCAGGGGTGAGGACTCCACCTCTGCCCCCCTGGGCAACCTGGGCCAGGCCTGGGCAAGCCTCAAGGGGCAGAAATTGTTCCTCAGGGCCAAGCTGAGCCTGCCCTGGGGCAGCCTGAGGCCAGCTCCTCTTGTGCCATCACTTAGGACAGGAGATCTCAGCCCCCAGCTGGCTCCAGGCTCCTCTCAGGCACTTGCAGGGAGCCAGGAGGTCTCCCCTCAGCCTCCTCTCCTCCAGCCTCCACCCCCCCAGAGCCCCCTCAGCTGCTCCTCCCCAGCCCTCTCCCCCAGCCCCTTCCCCAGCTCCCTTGCCCTTCCCTGGCCCTGCTGCAGCCCTCCAAGTCCTCCTGGCCCTGAGGGTCCCAGCCCTGCCCCCAGGCTGCCAGCTGTGCCCCCCCAGTGCCCAGCCCAGGGGACACCATCCCTGCCCTGCTGCTGCTGCCCACACCTTGGTCCCCAGGAAGCATCTCTGCCAGCAGCCCTTTGCTCCTGGTTCACTTCCCAGGCTGGGAAGCTCTGGAGCCTTTGGGAGGCTCTGGAGCCTTCGGGAGGCTCAGCCCAGGGCTGCAGGAAGGAGCTGGGAGGAAGCTCCAAGCGTCCCAGGGAGGTTTTCCCAGCGCACCGCGGTGGGGCAGGGCTGGCTGGGTGTAGCAGGGCACATCTCTGGCCCAACAGCTGCCTTCTTGGGCAAGCACCTCGGGTGGCAGGGTGCCAGGAGCCGTGCCAGGAGCCACCCTGGGAACTCCCAGCAGCTCCTCTCTGCAGCTGGGCTGCAGCTGGGCTCCAACTGGTTCAATTGGTTTCATGGCAGAGCCGCTGGTTGCGTAAGCTCAGGGCGGTGCAGCCTGCACCTCCTTCCCCCCAGCCACAGCTGGGTGCAGGCTGCTTCCCTCCCCTCCTCACCCTGACCAAGTGTCCCCCCTCCAGGAGCTGGCAAATCCAGGATCCCCCAGCCCTGGGGTGGGAGAAGGCTTCCAGGTGGGGCTGGGAGGTGCAGGAGAGTGGCTGCAGCAGGGGGAGTTGGAGTTTCCCTGCTCCCTGCCACACAACCCCCCCCCCCGGGGCTGAGGATCCTGCAGCTCCATGAATCATCACAGAACCATCTGGCTGGAGAAGACCTTCAGGTCACCAAGTCCAAGGTGTCCCTGGCCACGGCAGGGGGGGTTGGGACTGGGTGAGCTTCAAGGTCCCTTCCCACCCAACCCATTCTGGGGCTCTGTGCCCTCCCTGCACACAGCTCTCAGACCCTCAGCTCCACACCCATCAGCTCCAAGCAGCAGCCCAACCCCACCACGGCCACCAAACCATGGCCCCAAGTGCCATGGCCACACCTGGGGCTCCACCACCCCTCCTTGGGCAGCCTGGGCCAGTGCCTGATGACCTTCCTGGGGAAGAAAGGTTTCCTGCCACCTAACCTTGGTGCAGCTTAAGGACTTCATGGAATGGTTTGAGGTGGGAGGGGACCTTGCAGACCCTCCAGTTCCAAGCCCCCTGCCATGGGACAGCTTGGACTGGATGGTCTGGGAGTCTCCTCCAAGCAGATGAGCTGCAGGATCCTCAGCCCAGGGGGGGGGTTGGAAGGCAGGGAACAGCGAAACTCAAGCTCCCCTTGGGCAGCCACCCTCCTCCTGCACACCCCCAGGGCACTGCCACCAGCCCAGCTTGCTCCAGGCCTCATCCAGCCTGGCCTTAAACACCTCCAGGGAGGGCTCCTCCGTGACCCTCAGGAGGAGAAGTCCTCCTTGAGCAGTAGGGGAGCCCAAATGTGCTGTTCCTTGGCAGGCAAGGGAGAAACCCACCCCGAAAAAGCTGGGGGAATGAAGAGATTCAGAGCTGAAACTCCTTTCCCCCCCACCCCCTCCCAGGAGCTCCTCCAATTAAAGGGCTAATTATGGAGCTGCCTTTAATTGTCACCTCCTCAGCTGCAGGTTGTGGTTTGAGGTGGTGAGGTGGGGTGGGGGGGGGAGTTTTATGGCTTTGGATTTGTGTTTTCACCAGGGAGATAAATGAGCTCCTGGGCTGGAGGCACCTCCAGCCACCCTCTGCTCCTCATTACACTAGAAATTAAAAGGGGTGAAGTCATGAAAGCTGTTTGTGCTCCAGGCAGCCTCAGCTGGCTGCTGCCTTGCTGCTGGGGGTGGCTCCAGCCAGTGCCACCAGCTGTGGAAGGCTTCCCCAGCCAGGAGGCCTCTCTGCCCTCCCCCCCTGAGGATGCTCAAGAGATGGCCAAACAATGCCTGGCAAGCTTCCAGCCCAGGAGGGGCTGGGACCTGCCTTGACAGCACTGCAGGAGGCTGCCCAGAGAGGTTGTGGAGTTTCCTTCTCTGCAGGCTCTCAGGACCTGCCTGGACGTGTCCCTGTGTGACCTGATCCTGAGCGGGGAGGGGGTTGGACCTGATCTGCAGAGGTCCCTTCCGAGGAGGCTGGAGCCAGGTGGGGGTGGGCAAGGGCCAGGACAAGAGGAGATGGCCTCAGGTTGCCCCAGGACAGGTCCAGCTTGGCCATCAGGAACAATTTCTGCCCTGCAAGGGTGGTCAGGGCCTGGCCCAGGCTGCCCAGGGGGGTGCTGGTGGAGTCCCCATGCCTGGAGGGGTTCAAGTGTGGCCATGGCACTTGTGGCCCAGGCTGCCCAAGGGGGTGGTGGTGGAGTCCCCATGCCTGGAGGGGTTCAAGTGTGGCCATGACACTTGTGGCCCAGGCTCAAGCTGCCCAAGGGGATGATGGTGGAGTCCCCATGCCTGGAGGGGTTCAAGAGTGGCCATGACACTTGTGGCCCAGGCTCAAGCTGCCCAAGGGGATGATGGTGGAGTCCCCATGCCTGGAGGGGTTCAAGAGTGGCCATGGCACTTGTGGCCCAGGCTGCCCAAGGGGGTGGTGGTGGAGTCCCCATGCCTGGAGGGGTTCAAGTGTGGCCATGGCACTTGTGGCCCAGGCTGCCCAAGGGGGTGGTGGTGGAGTCCCCATGCCTGGAGGGGTTCAAGAGTGGCCATGACACTTGTGGCCCAGGCTCAAGCTGCCCAAGGGGGTGGTGGTGGAGTCCCCATGCCTGGAGTTCAAGGCCTGGATGACCTTGGGGGTTCTTCTCCAACCTCTTCCATGGTTCCCAGGCAGAGCTCCTCAGGCTGCTGGTGGCACCTTGACCCCCCTGAGGCCCCAGGCAGGGTGTGCCAGCAGGATGGATGAAGGCACTTGGGGCTCTGCACAGCTCTCTGCCTCCCTCCAGGCTCTGAGGGCTTGCCAGAGCCACCTGCAGTGACTCTCAAACCTTCTCCAAAGCATCTCTGAGTCTTCTTTTCTTGCCACAAAGCCTCATTTTTCTTTATCACCCTGCCAAGGCTGAATGCTGCTTGTGAAACACCCTTGGGACGACCCGAGGCAAACCTCCTCTGGAGCAGGAGGTTGAACTGGAGTGCACCTGAGGGTGTGCCTCGGTGTGTGCTGGAATCCAGCGAGCCCAGCAGCTGCCATCAGGCCCCAGAATGAGTGATTGAGCTCCCAGCAAGGGTCTCCCTCGAGGGTGTGGGCAGGCCAGGGGCTTTGCAGCTGCTTTGTCACCGCTGCTGGGAGGCTCAGGGAGCTTTGGTGACGAATTGACAGCTGGGGCTGAAGGGAGTTTGGGTTGGAGCGGTGATCCCCAAGCCCAACAATAGCTTTGTTTTGATTAGCTCTGGCAGGGAGGGTTTGGTGGCAGGTCATGGTGGTGGCAAGGAGGAGAAGGGCAGCCTTCCAAGCCCAAAACAATGAAGAGAATTAAAAACCAGAGAGAGAGAGAGGAAAAAAAAAGTCGCTATCTCCACTCCCCTGCCCTCGGCCAACTCCCTGCCGGCATAAAAAGGGACCCAGAGCCACGGCACCCACAGGGCTCATCTCCTCCTGCCTGCTCCTGCTGCCTCCAAGCCTCCCTGAGCACCACACACCGCTTGGGCTCTCCTCTCTCCAGCAGCTGCCCCTCGGAACCCCCCTGACCATGTCTCGCCAGTCCTGCGCTCTCGGCAAGGGCTTCAGCTCCAGCTCCGTCTGCTTCGGGGGGAAGAGCAAAGTCGGCTTCGGCTGCGTGCCCCGGCGAGGGGGCAGAGGAGCCGGCGGCGCTGGGGGCTTCGGCAGCAGGAGCCTCTACTCCCTGGGAGGGAGCAAGAGCACCTCCCTGGCAGGATTTGGGGGAGGGGCTGCTGTCTGCAGGGGTTTTGGGGCTGGCGGCCCGGGAGGCTTCGGCTACGGGGCCGGGGCAGGCTTTGGCGCTGGCTATGGTGCTGGGGCTGGCTTCGGGGGAGGCTTCGGGGGTGGCTTCGGGGGAGGCTTCGGGGGAGGCTTTGATGGGCAAGGCTTCCCTGCGTGCCCTCCTGGTGGTATCAAGGAGGTGACCATCAACCAGAGCCTGCTGACCCCACTCAAGCTGGAGATGGACCCCGAGATCCAGAAGGTGAGGACGCAGGAGACCAAGGAGATGAAGCAGCTCAACGACAAATTCGCCTCCTTCATCGACAAGGTGAGAAGTGGATTCACCCCTGGGGGGGCTGGGAGGGGGAGTCTGAGCTCAACCAGCTCTGGCCTGGCACAGAGCACCCCCAGGAACCCCTGGAGACAGAGAGGTGGTGGTTGGAGAAGTGATTGTCCCCAAGGGAAGGCAGGAGTAGGATCCTTGGTTCTTACAACCACGGTGCTGAGCTGTGGGAGCGTGGAGCAAGCAGAGCAACCTCAGAAGGGTTTCCCCTGCTGGCCTCTGTCCTCATGGCCTGAAGGATTGGTTTGGGGCCACCTCTGAGAAGAGGATGCCAGGGCTGTGAGGTTCATGGGGAAGGGAGGTCACCCAATATTTGCCTCCTCATCCTAGAGCTCTGGTCCCATAGGATCCTTGGTTCTTAAGACCACGATGCTGGTGCTGAGCTGTGGGACCTTAGGGGACCATGGACCTTGCAGAGCAGCCTCAGAGGGGATTCTCCTGCTGGCCTCTGCCCATCCATGGCTTGGAGGATTGGTTTGGGGCCAGCTCTGAGGAGAGGATGTCAGAGCTGTGAGGTTCATGGTACTTCTGCTTAGGCACTGGAGAACCTTATGGGAGCATGGAGCAAGCAGAGCAACCTCAGAGGGATTTCCCCTGCTGGCCTCTGCCCATCCATGGCTTGAAGGATTGGTTTGGGGCCAGCTTTGAGGAGAGGATGTCAGGGCTGTGAGGTTCATGGTACTTCTGCCTAGGCACTGGAGAACCTTATGGGAGCATGGAGTAAGCAGAGCAACCTCAGAGGGGTTTCCCCTGCTGGCCTCTGCCCATCTATAACCTGAAGGAATTGTGTGACTCTGCTTCTACCACCCTTGGAACCATCTAGGTCAGGTTCCTCGAGCAGCAGAACCAGGTCCTGGAGACCAAGTGGAAGCTCCTTCAGGAGCAAGGTGGCACAGTGCCAGGGAGCAGGAGCCTTGACCCCTTCTTTGAGACCTACATCAGTGGGCTGAGGAAGCAGCTGGATTGCCTCTCCAGTGAGAAGATCCAGCTGGAGTCAGAGCTGAAGAGCTTCCAAGACATGGTGGAAGACTTCAAGACCAAGTATGTTGGGGTGGGGGGGTTGGGTGGGGAGGAAAGGAGAGCTCCAAACTGCCTTTGAGCAGGCAGGAGATGGGAGGAATCCCACCAAAAAGAGAGAGAGGAGGCAAAATTCCTCTTGGCTCAAAGAGGAGAACATGTGCAAGGGGTTGGAGAAGGCTCCAGGGGTGGAGATGCCCCAAGGTGGTTCTCAACAGGGCATTGAGTTGTGCTCCTCAGGATCCTCTTCTCTTTGCCTCCCTGGCTTGAAGGAGCCATCACCACCTTCTGCTCCCCACCTCCTCCCTCATTTCCTCATGGATCCCTCTCCAGGATTGTCCCTTCCTGATGTGAAGCTCTGGGAGGCTGAGGGGGGGAACAAAATGAATTCCAGAGCAGCCTTCTGCTGCCTGTCTCTGGGGAATGCCTTTGGCCACCCAGGGAAGGGCCAAGCCTGGAGCAGAGCTTCCACCTGAGGCAGGCACCAAAAGTGGGGGGGAAGCAAACCTGGGACTGCTCAGGACCCAACCTTGCTGCAGGCTGCCAACTGCCTTGGGTTTGGAGGTCATCTCCACCACCCTGCAGCTCTGCTGCCTTCAGCAGCAGCTGGACATGGTCTGTGTTGAGGACCTGAAGGTCTTTGAGGTCTTGTGGGAGGAACTGGAGTGGCCCAAGCCACCAGGGCTTGGTTTAGGTCAGGATGGGATCCTTCTCTGTGGGTTTTGGAGGTCATCTCCACCACCCTGCAGCTCTGCTGCCTTCAGCAGCAGCTGGACATGGTCTGTGTTGAGGACCTGAAGGTCTTTGGGGTCTTGTGGGAGGAACTGGAGTGGTCCAAGCCACCAGGGCTTGGTTTAGGTCGGGATGGGATCCTTCTCTGTGGGCTCTCTTCAGCAAGGTGTTGGAGCTGGCAGGAGCCAGAGGCTGCCTGGGAAGGCCAAGTGCTGTTGCTTGGCCATGAATCTGCTCCTGGCAGCTCTCTCTTTGCTGCCTTCATCAGTCTGAGGCCAAGGAGCTCTGGGTGCCAGCAGGAGCTGGAGCCAGGCCAAGCAGATTCCATCTCCCTGCTTTTCCTCACCAGGTATGAGGAGGAAATCAACAAGAGGACAACAGCAGAGAACGACTTTGTGCTCCTCAAGAAGGTAAAGTCCTCTCCTCCTCCCACCCCAGGAGGTGTCTTGCTTCCAGCAGCACCACCACAGCCCAGGAGCTGCAGGGGCAAGGGGACCCAGGGGGCTCCCAGCACGGAGGTTGGCTGCAGTGGGGAGGGGGCTGGCAGAGGGGTTTCACTTCCCACCTCTGCTGCAGGATGTGGACGGAGTCTACATGAGCAAGGTGGAGCTGCAGGCCAAGCTGGACTCCCTGGCAGATGAGATCAACTTCCTGAGGTGCCTCTATGAAGCAGTAAGTGGCCCCCAGCTGCCCTCAGGAGGGGGTGGGGGAAGGGTTGGGGTGCTGCTGGCAGAGCTAAAGGCCCAGCTGGTGTGACCTGCAGGAGCTGGAGCAGATGCAGAAGACAGTTGCTGACACCTCTGTGGTCCTCTCCATGGACAACAACCGAAGCCTGGACCTGGACAGCATCATTGCAGAGGTCAAAGCCCAGTACGAGGAGATTGCCACCAGGAGCAGGCTGGAGGCTGAGTCTTGGTACAAATCCAAGGTGAGAGCAGCTCCTGGGCCCTGGCCTCGCTGAGAGAGGTGGAAGAGTCACTGGTGGCAGCTCAGGACCATGCTGGGGCCTGGGGTGTTGCTGATGTTCACCTAGCTGGACTGGAGCTGCCCTGGGTCCAGCCCTGGAGCTCTCCTTGCCTTGCATGGGCTGGGTATGGAGAGCTGTCGTGAGAAGCCCACTCGGGGTGGACCTCTTGAGCTCCTCCTCTCCCTTCTGCCTCCCAGTATGAAGAGCTGCAGGCCACAGCTGGCAAACATGGAGACAGCCTCAGGGACACCAAGGCTGAGATCTCAGAGCTCAACCGCGTGATCCAGAGGATCCGAGCCGAGATCGAGAGCGTGAAGAAGCAGGTGGGGGAGGGGGGAGGGGAGGGGGAGGGGAAGGAGCAGGGAGGGGGAGGGAAGGAGCAGGTAGGGGTTGGGGGAAGGGGCAGGTAAGGGTTGGGGGAAGGAGCAGGTAGGGGTTGGGGGAAGGAGCAGGTAGGGGTTGGGGGAAGAGCAGGTAGGGGTTGGGGAAGGAGCAGGTAGGGGTTGGGGGGAAGAGCAGGTAGGGGTTGGGGGGAAGAGCAGGTAGGGGTTGGGGGGAAGGGGCAGGTAGGGGTTGGGGGGAAGGTGGGGGTTGGGCTTTTTTGTGTCCTGTGGCTGCTCTTCAGAGCTGCCCTGCCAGCAAACACTCTGGGAAGAGTCACCAGGGGCGGGAGGGAACCTCCTGGCTGGCTGAAGAGCTGAGCCCAGGTGATCCGGGCCCGGCGGCTCCACCCCCAGCCCGCTGGCCCTGCCCCACTCCTCACCATCCTCCTCCTGCCCTGCAGTGTGAGGCTCTGCAGACCTCCATCGCCGACGCCGAGCAGCGCGGGGAGCTGGCCCTGAAGGATGCCCGGAGCAAGCTGACCGAGCTGGAGACAGCCCTGCAGAAGGCCAAGCAGGACATGGCCAAGCAGCTGAGGGATTACCAGGAGCTGATGAACGTCAAGCTGGCCCTGGACGTTGAGATTGCAACCTACAGGACACTGCTGGAGGGAGAGGAGTGCAGGTGGGCGCCGGGGCTGCAGCGGGAGCTTGGTTGCCCCCTGCCACATCGGGGGGGGGGGGGGGAGGAGGTTCCACATCCCATGGCCTCTGGCAGAGCTTGCAGGGGGGGTTGGCACCGACCAGGGATGAGGCTCCCCCCAGCTGCTGCAGCTATGGAGCTGTGCTTCAGTGGCTGTGGTGCTGCTGGCTTGGGCTGCAGCATCCGAGAGGGCTTGGTCCAGCCAGAACAGTTCTGTGAGCTCATGATCCCATGATCCCATTATCCTATGATCCCATGATCTCATTATCCCATGATCCCATTATCCTATGAGCCCATGATTCCATGATGCCATAATTCCATGGTCCCATGATTCCATGTTTCCATTATTCCATGATTCCATGGTTCCTTGTTTCCATGATGCCATAATTCCATGCTTCCTTCTTTCCATGCCATGATTCCATGGTTCCATGATGCCATAATTCCATGCTCCTATGACTCCTTGATTCCATGATTCCTTGTTGCCATCATTCCTTGTTGCCATGATTCCATGGTTCCATGATGCCATAATTCCATGCTCCTATGATTCCTTGTTGCCATGATTGCATGGTTCCATGATGCCATAATTCCATGCTCCTATGATTCCTTGTTGCCATGATTCCTTGTTTCCATGATTCCATGATGCCATAATTCCATGCTCCTATGATTCCTTGATGCCATGATTCCTTGTTGCTATGATTCCTTGTTGCCATGATTCCATGATGCCATGATTCCTTGTTACCATGATTCCTTGATTGCCATGATTCCTTGTTGCCATGATTCCATGGTTCCATGATGCCATAATTCCATGCTCCTATGATTCCATGATGCCATGATTCCTTGTTTCCTTCTTTCCATGCCATGATTCCATGGTTCCATGATGCCATAATTCCATGCTCCTATGATTCCTTGTTGCCATGATTCCAAGCTCCCAAGCTTCCATGCCTTACGCCCCGCGGTCTGCTCCAGCCCGGGCCCCTCGCCGGGGCTGGGGCTCAGTCTCTCTCTCCCTGTCTCTCCCCCCCCGCAGGATGTCAGGAGAGTGCCAGAGCACCGTCAACATCTGTAAGTAGCATTCCCACGGCACCGCGGCGGGTGGGCACCGCTGCTCCCAGCCTCCCTGGCTGGCTCCAGAGGTGACTTTGTGCCTCCTCTTCCTCTCCGCAGCCGTGGTGGGCGGCGGCGGCGGCAGCGGCGGCTCCGTGGGAGGAGGCTTCGGCGCTGGACTCTGCCTGCCGGGAGGCTTCGGCGCGGGCAGCTGCGGGGCCGGCGGGGCCGGCGGCGCTGGCTTCTGCTACAGCCTAGGAGGAGGGAGTGGGTTTGGGGCAGGGGGAGGCTTCGGCTCCGTGGGAGGGGGAGGCTGCAGCTCGGTGGTCACAGGCTCTGGCAGCATCCTGAAGAAGAGCGGCCGGAGGGTCTAGGGAAGCCTTCTCTGTCCCCCCCTCAGCCCCAGCCCCTGGAGGAGAAAGGATGCAAAGTTCATGGTGCCCACCCCCACCCCACCCCCACCTCCCCCTCTTCGGTGCCAAGGTGATGTCCAACTATTTCAGTCCCAGCCACCACTGTCCTCCAGAAGCTGCATGGAGAGGACTCTTGGCTCCCGACCCCAGCTGATGCTCCACAGAGCCTGGGACCTGCTGGCGTCCCCTGGAGATGCTGCTGCTAGCAGGGTGCTGAGAGACCTCCTTTGGAAGCAGCTTTTTGGAAAGCCCCAAACACAACTGGGATGAGGCTGCAGAGCATGGTCCAAGGCTCCAGAGAATGATCCAAGGCTGCAAAGCATGGACCAAGGCTCCAGAGCAGCATGGTCCAAGGCTACAAAGAATACTCCAAGGCTGCAGAGCAAGATCCAAGGCTCCAAAGCATGGTCCAAGGCTGCAGAGCAAGATCCAAGGCTCCAAAGCATGGTCCAAGGGTCTAGAACATGATCCAAGGCTCCAGAACATGATTCAAGGCTCCAGAGCAGCATGGTCCAGAGCTCCAGAGCATGATCCAAGGCTCCAAAGCAGCATGGCCCAAGTGAGGGACATCCCAGCAGCACTGGGTGGAAGGGACTGCTCCACGTGGGCTGCTCAGAGCTGGGGTCCTGTGCAGCCTGCAGCAGGATTTGACTTCTTCCATCCAGATCCACCTGGTGCTGGATGCAGCTGTGGTGCAGTTTCAGTGGGGGCTGCTCAGCAGCCAGGGCTGGAGCTCCAAACCAACCCTCTCCTCCTGGTGACCTGTCCCAGCTGAGGACATTTCTTACCCCCTCTGGACTCTGGGTTGGGCTTTTTTTGGTGTCTAACTTCTGTCCTTTGGAAGCTGCTGCACAAATGTTTGGTTCTGCTGAAGGTTCAGCTTCTCTTTGTGCCCCTGGGACCCATGGGGTTTGGTTTTGCTTCAAGCTTTCTCCTTTGCCAGGGTGGCATCACCCCAATAAACCCTTAGAGGCAGTAACCTGCTGTGGTTTGCTCTCTCTGACCAAAGAGTTTCGTGTTGCAACAAGACTCCTGTGGGGCTGAGAGCTGGCAGCCTTGCCTGGCCTGCTCCTGCCCTTTGAAGCTGGCCAGCCATGGAGATACCCTGGTCCAGCCCTGGAGCTACCCTAGGTCCAGCCATGGAGCTACCATAGCCCTGGAGCTGCCCTAGGGCCAGCCATGGAGCTACCATAGCCCTGGAGCTACCCTCGGTCCAGCCATGGAGCTACCATAGCCCTGGAGCTGCCCTAGGGCCAGCCCTGGAGCTACCATAGCCCTGGAGCTGCCCTAGGGCCAGCCATGGAGCTACCATAGCCCTGGAGCTGCCCTAGGTTCAGTCCTGGTGCTGCCCTAGGTCCAGCCCTGGAGCTGCCCTAGGTCCAGCCATGGAGCTACCATAGCCCTGGAGCTACCCTAGGGCCAGCCATGGAGCTACCATAGCCCTGGAGCTGCCCTAGGGCCAGCCATGGAGCTACCATAGCCCTGGAGCTGCCCTAGGTCCAGCCCTGGAGCTGCCCTACTCCAACAAGACTCCTGCTGGGGCTGGGAGCTGGCAGCCTTGCCTGGCTTGCTGCTGCCCTTTGGAGTTGGCATCTGAAGGATGTCCTCCTGCTGGGTCCCCTGGGGTGCCAGGGGCAGTTGGCTCCACCAGAGCAGACTTGAGGACTCAGTTGATGTTAGGAGACCATTCCCTTCTCCTTTCCCTTCCCAAGCCCTTTTCCTTGCTTGTGTTGGCCAGGCTGGGACATTCCCCACCTGGTCCACCTCTGGCTGACCACTGGCTCCAGGCCTCCCACTTCTTCCCTGTCCTCCAAGGTTGTCCCACAGCTGTGGTGCCCACACAGCAGAGGCACTGCAGAGCCCTGAGGGCTTTGGGAGCATCCCAGGAAGAAGGAGTTGGTGATCTTTGAGGTCTTGGAATGGAATGGAATAGAATTAACCAGGTTGAAAGAGACCTTTGAGATCATCAAGTCCAACCTTTCACCCAGCACCATCTGATCAACTCAACCATGGCACCAAGGGCCTCATCCAGGCTCTAGGGCTGGGGACTCCACCACCTCACTGGGCAGCACATCCCCAGGACCAATCTCTCTTGCTGGGAAGAATTTCTTCCTCACCTCCAGCCCAAACCTCCCCTGGCACAGCTTGAGACTGTGTCCTCTTGTTCTGGTGCTGCTTGCCTGGGTGAAGAGACCAAACCCCAGCTGGCTACAACCTCCCTTCAGGGAGTTGGAGAGAGCAAGAAGGTCTCCCCTGAGCCTCCTCTTCTCCAGGCCAAGCACCCCCAGCTCCCTCAGCCTTGTCCAACCTTGATGGCTCTCTGCTTCTAGGGGGAGGTGACCACCCCCACCCCCTGCCTCCTCCAGCTCACTCAGAGCTCATTCCTCAGCCTCCAGGCTGCTGGAGCCAGCTCTGCAGCTTTCAGCCTGGTCTGGACTAGCCAAGGCTTCCTGGGTTGCCTTTGAGGCACCTCCAGAAGGCACCAGCAGGACCTCAGCTCCCTCCCCAGCTCTGCCAACCCAGAGGAGCAGAACCTTTTTTGATGACCTGGGAAATTCAGAGCCAGGGAGAAGAAAGGAAGCCCCAAACCCCAGCCCCAAACCCTCCTGCTGCTGTGGTTTGACCTCTGGCTCAGGAGACCTTGAGTCAGCTCCCTGCTGGACCGCAGCCTCGGCTCGGGGTGACTCATCCCATTCATCCCAAGCTCCCTTCCCAGCTCCCAGCCAGGGCCTCCGGAATGCCACCAGGCTGCCAGGGAAGGTGTGGAGCTGCTCCTGGGGGAGGAGAAGGTTTGGGCTGCAGTGAGTTGTAAAAGGGACCTGGGCAGGTGGCGAAGGGAAAGTCCTCAGCTTGCCTCAGAGTCACCTCAGCCCAGCTGCCTCTCGGGAAACTTCCCAACAGCAAAGGCCTACTGAGAGCTGAGCTGAGCAGGGCTGAGCTGAGCAGGGCTGAGCTGAGCAGGGCTGAGCTGAGCTGAGTGGAGCAGAGCAAAGCTGAGCTGAGCGGAGCGGAGCTGAGTAGAGCTGAGCAGAGCAGAGCTGAGCTGAGTGGAGCAGAGCTGAGCAGAGCAGAGCTGAGCTGAGCAGAACAGAGCTGAGCTGAGCAGAGTTGAGCTGAGCAGAGCTGAGCTGAGCAGGACAGAGCTGAGCTGAGCAGAGCTGAGCTGAGCTGAGCAGAGCAGAACAGAGCAGAGCTGAACAGAGCTGAGCTGAGCAGAGCAGAACAGAGCAGAGCTGAGCGGAGCAGAGCTGAGCTGAGCAGAGCAGAACAGAGCAGAGCTGAACAGAGCTGAGCTGAGCAGAGCAGAACAGAGCAGAGCTGAGCGGAGCAGAGCTGAGCGGAGCAGAGCTGAGCTGAGCAGAGCAGAACAGAGCTGAGCAGAGCAGAACAGAGCTGAGCTGAGCAGAGCTGAGCTGAGCAGAGCAGAACAGAGCAGAGCTGAACAGAGCTGAGCTGAGCAGAGCAGAACAGAGCAGAGCTGAGCGGAGCAGAGCTGAGCAGGGCAGAACAGAGCAGAGCTGAGCAGAGCTGAGCTGAGCAGGACAGAGCTGAACAGAGCTGAGCTGAGCTGAGAAGCTTGGGGAGGAAACAAAAGGCTTCTAGGGTTGGGGCTGCTCAGTCTGGAGAGCAGAAGGCTCTGAGGAGACCTCGCTGTGGCCTCCCAGGATCTGCAGGGGGCTGCAGGAAAGCTGGGGAGGGACTTTGGAGGCTGTCAGGGAGGGACAGAACTGGGGGGGATGGAGCAGAACTGGAAGTGGGGAGACTCAGATTGGATGTGAGGAGGAAGTTGTTCCCCAGGAGGGTGCTGAGAGTCTGGCACAGGCTGCCCAGGGTGCGGGTGGAAGCCTCCTCCTCATCCCTGGAGGTGCTGAAGGCCAGGCTGGAGGTGGCTGTGAGCAACCTGCTGTGGTGTGAGGGCTCCCTGCCCATGGCAGGGTGGTTGGACCTGGATGAACCTTGAGTTCCCTTCCAGCCCTGACAACTGATTCCCTGGTTCTGTACCTCCCCAGGGCTGGAGCTACACCAAAGAGTCACCAAGAAGCCCTCCCTGGCTGCTCCTAACACTGCATCACAGCTCAGGAGAAAACTCTTCTGGGCTGGAGCAAGTTGTGACCCAATCCATGGGCTCAGAGAACTGCTGAGGGTGGAAGAGACCTCTGAGGTCATCAAGTCCAACCACTAAGGACCTGCTGAGGGTGGAAGAGACCTCTGAGGTCATCAAGTCCAACCACTCAGAACCTGCTGAGGGTGAAAGAGACCTTGGAAGACATCCAGGAACTGCAGAGGATGGAAGAGACCTCTGAGGTCATCCAGGAACTGCTGAGGATGGAAGAGACCTCTGAGGTCATCCAGGAGCTGCTGAGGATGGAAGAGACCTCTGAGGTCATCCAGGAGCTGCTGAGGATGGAAGAGACCTCTGAGGTCATCCAGAAGCTGCTGAGGATGGAAGAGACCTCTGAGGTCATCCAGGAGCTGCTCAGGAGGGAAGAGACCTCTGAGGTCATCCAGGAGCTGCTCAGGAGGGAAGAGACCTCTGAGGTCATCCAGGAGCTACTGAGGATGGAAGAGACCTCTGAGGTCATCCAGGAGCTGATCAGGAGGGAAGAGACCTCTGAGGTCATCCAGGAGCTACTGAGGATGGAAGAGACCTCTGAGGTCATCCAGGAGCTACTGAGGATGGAAGAGACCTCTGAGGTCATCCAGGAGCTACTGAGGATGGAAGAGACCTCTGAGGTCATCCAGGAGCTGGTCAGGATGGAAGAGACCTCTGAGGTCATCCAGGAGCTGATCAGGAGGGAAGAGACCTCTGAGGTCACCAAGTCCAACCACAGGATCCTGGAACTGTGGCATCCTGGAATCAGAGAATCACAGCCCCATGGATCTGTGGAATCCTGGGATGCCAGCAGTGGGGGCTGCCAGCACTGAGGAATCCCAGCACAGTTTGGGTTGGAAGGGACCTCTTTAGAGGCAGTTTTCTCCCTGAGGACTTTGGGTGCCAGGCTGTTGGAGCTTCCCCCCCAGTGCCAGGCTGCCCTGGGGCTGGCTGCTGCTGTTGATCCCCAACTCCCAGGCTGATTTCCCAAGCTTGGCTGGAGCCAGGGCTGTGACTCAGCCCCAGCCTTATCTAACCACGGGCTCTGGGGACCTGAGCCTTGCGCTGACTGAAGGCAGCAACACCCAGCAGGGCTGGGAACCTGCAAACCTCCTGAGCACTTCATCCCACCCACAGAAAAGGAGACAAAACCCCCAAGCAACCCCTCCCAGCACAACCTCCCCAGCTGCCTGGGCAGGGAGGGCACTGCTCCATCCCTGTGGGGCTGCAGGATGCCATCTCCAGCAGCTACAGCCTCTCAGCCCCTCCTCAGCCTCATGGTGCTGGAATCTGCTTGCTTGGTGGAGCAGGAGTGGAGCATCTTGACAGCCTGGGTCCATGGAGGTGGTGGCTGCCAGGTCTTGCCTGTGGCAGGGCTGCTGCGAGTCAGCTTCTGCCCTCCCCTCCCTTAGGGGCACCAGGGGTCTGTAGGCAGCTGCTGCCTTCATCCAAGAGCACACCAGGGGGCTGTAGGCAGCTCCTGCCCTCCCCCAAGGGGCACCAGGGGTCTGTAGGCAGCTCCTGCCTTCATCCAAGAGCACACCAGGGGTCTGTAGGCAGCTCCTGCCTTCATCCAAGAGCACACCAGGGGGCTGTAGGCAGCTCCTGCCTTCCCCCAAGGGGCACTAGGGGCCTGTAGGCAGCTCCTGCCTTCATCCAAGAGCACACCAGGGGTCTGCAGACAGCTCCTGCCTTCATCCAAGAGCACACCAGGGGGCTGTAGGCAGCTCCTGCCTTCATCCAAGGGGCACCAGGGTTCTGTAGGCAGCTCCTGCCTTCATCCAAGACCACACCAGGGGTCTGCAGACAGCTCCTGCCCTCCCCCAAGGGGCACCAGGGGTCTGTAGGCAGCTCCTGCCTTCATCCAAGAGCACACCAGGGGTCTGTAGGCAGCTCCTGCCTTCCCCCAAGGGGCACCAGGGGGCTGTAGGCAGCTCCTGCCTTCATCCAAGAGCACACCAGGGGTCTGCAGACAGCTCCTGCCTTCATCCAAGAGCACACCAGGGGGCTGTAGGCAGCTCCTGCCTTCATCCAAGGGGCACCAGGGTTCTGTAGGCAGCTCCTGCCTTCATCCAAGACCACACCAGGGGTCTGCAGACAGCTCCTGCCTTCATCCAAGGGGCACCAGGGGTCTGTAGGCAGCTCCTGCCTTCATCCAAGAGCACACCAGGGGGCTGTAGGCAGCTCCTGCCTTCCCCCAAGGGGCACTAGGGGCCTGTAGGCAGCTCCTGCCTTCATCCAAGACCACACCAGGGGTCTGCAGACAGCTCCTGCCTTCATCCAAGGGGCACCAGGGGTCTGTAGGCAGCTCCTGCCTTCCCCCAAGGGGCACCAGAGGTCTGTAGGCAGCTCCTGCCTTCCCCCAAGGGGCACCAGGGGGCTGTAGGCAGCTCCTGCCTTCCCCCAAGGGGCACCAGGGGGCTGTAGGCAGCTCCTGCCTTCCCCCAAGGGGCACCAGAGGTCTGTAGGCAGCTCCTGCCTTCCCCCAAGGGGCACCAGAGGTCTGTAGGCAGCTCCTGCCTTCCCCCAAGGGGCACCAGGGGGCTGTAGGCAGCTCCTGCCTTCCCCCAAGGGGCACCAGGGGGCTGTAGGCAGCTCCTGCCTTCATCCAAGAGCACACCAGGGGGCTGTAGGCAGCTCCTGCCTTCCCCCAAGGGGCACCAGGTGTCTGTAGGCAGCTCCTGCCTTCATCCAAGAGCACACCAGGGGTCTGCAGACAGCTCCTGCCTTCATCCAAGAGCACACCAGGGGTCTGTAGGCAGCTCCTGCCTTCCCCCAAGGGGCACCAGGGGGCTGTAGGCAGCTCCTGCCTTCCCCCAAGGGGCACCAGGTGTCTGTAGGCAGCTCCTGCCTTCATCCAAGGGGACCTCAGGTCTTTGTGAAGCCTCCTGCCTCATGGCTGTGCTGATGTTTGAGGTTGTGTTTCATAACCTCCCAGCCTGGGCAGGTGTTGGTCCCAGCACTGACATTTAGCAGATGAAGTCTTGCCAAAGACCAAGGAGCCATAGGAGACCTCCTCAGGCTACTGATTTATTGTCTATAAACCAGACTGTAAAACCACACAGAGCCTCTGAGTCCCCAAATCCCAGCCTGGAGGGGCTGGCTTGGGGTTGTCTCATTGCAAGTTTCATCTCTAAATGAAGACCTGCTCAGCCTGGCACCAACACCAGAATCTTCTGAGCATGGAAGCATGGAATCCCAGAACCATGGAATAAGTTGGGTTGGATTGGTTTGGGTTGGATAGGGTTGGGTTGTGTTGGGTTGGATTGGGGTTGGTTGGGTTGGATTAGTTTGGATTGGATAGGGTTGGATAGGGTTGTGTTGGGTTGTGTTGGGTTGGATTGGGGTTGGATTGGTTTGGATTGGATAGGGTTGGATAGGGTTTTGTTGGGTTGGATTGGGTTGGGTTGGATTGGGTTGGATAGGGTTGGGTTGGGGTTGGTTGGGTTGGGTTGGATAGGGTTGGGTTGTTGGTTGGGTTGGGTTGGATTGGGTTGGGTTGGATTGGGTTGGGTTGGGTTGGATTGGGTTGGATAGGGTTGGGTTGGGGTTGGTTGGGTTGGGTTGGATTGGGTTGGATAGGGTTGGGTTGGGGTTGGTTGGGTTGGATTGGATTGGGTTGGATAGGGTTGGGTTGGATTGGTTGGATTTGGGTTGGGTTGGATTGGGTTGGATAGGGTTGGGTTGGGTTGGATTGGGTTGGGTTGAATTGGGTTGGATAAGGTTGGGTTGGATTGGGTTGGATAGGGTTGGGTTGGGGTTGGTTTGGGTTGGGGTTGGTTGGGTTGGGTTGGATTGGGTTGGATAGGGTTGGGGTTGGATTGGATTGGGTTGGGTTGAATTGGGTTGGATAGGGTTGGGTTGAATTGGGTTGGATAGGGTTGGGTTGGATTGGGTTGGATAGGGTTGGGTTGGGGTTGGTTGGGTTGGATAGGGTTGGAGGTTGGATTGGATAGGGTTGGATAGGGTTGTGTTGGGTTGGATTGGATTGGGTTGGGTTGAATTGGGTTGGTTGGATTGGATTTGGGTTGGGTTGGTTGGGTTGGATTGGGTTGAATTGGGTTGGGTTGGACTGGGTTGGGTTGGATTTGGGTTGGCTGGGTTGGATTTGGGTTGGTTGGGTTGGATTGGTTTGGATTGGGTCGGGCTGGATTGTGTTGGGTTGAATTGGATTGGTTTGGGCTGGATTGGTTTGGATTGGGTTGGATTGGATTGGATAGGGTTGGATAGGGTTGTGTTTTGTTGGATTGGTTTGGATTTAGGTTGGTTGGTTGGATTGTGTTGGGTTAAATTGGATTGGTTTGGGCTGGATTGGTTTGGATTGGGCTGGATTGGGTGGCACTGGGTTGGGTTGGATTGGGTTGGATCGGTTTGGGTTGGATTGGATTGGTTTGTCTTGGGTTGGGTTGGATTGGATTGGTTTGGATTGGGTTGGGGGGCAAGTGGCAGGGGGTTGGCTCTGCTGGTGGTGCTCAGGGCCAGGCTCTGCTGTGGTGCTCAGGGCCAGGCTCTGCTCAGTGGTGCTCAGGGCCAGGCTCTGCTCAGTGGTGTCCAGGGCCAGGCTCTGCTGAGTGGTGCCCAGGGCCAGGCTCTGCTCAGTGGTGCCCAGGGCCAGGCTCTGCTCAGTGGTGCCCAGGGCCAGGCTCTGCTCAGTGGTGCCCAGGGCCAGGCTCTGCTCAGTGGTGTCCAGGGCCAGGCTCTGCTGAGTGCTGCCCAGGGCCAGGCCAAGGGGCACAAACTGCAAGCCAGGAGGTTCCATCTGAAGATGAGGAGAAAGCTCTTTGCTGTGAGGCTGCTGGAGGCCTGGAGCAGGCTGCCCAGAGAGGTTGTGGAGTCTCCTGGTGTGAAGAGCTTCCAAACCCCCCAGATGTGTTCCTGGGTGCCTGCCCTGGGTGCCCTGCTGTGCCAGGGGGTTGGACTGGGTGAGCTCCAGAGGTCTCTCCCAAGCCCTCATGTTCTGTGCTGCTGTGATTTCAGATGGTTCCAACTCCTGCTCTTCAGAGAGGGATCCTTGAGTGCCTTTGTCTGGCAGGAAGAGATTTGCATGGAAGTGCTGAAGGGAGCCAGGAGCTGGAAACCTGCAGTGCCTCTGGAGAAGGTTCCCCTGCCCTCTCCCCTCCTCATTTCCATGTCTCTGCAGGGCCAGCTGAGCTCTCCCCAGCATCCTCTGCCTGGCTCACTGCCTGCCAGTGGCTGCCAGCTTTCATTCTGTGGGCAGTGTGATTTTCATGCCTGCTGCTCTCTCTCTCTGTTCTCAGAGCTGCCCATGGCTGCCCCCTCCCTGGAGGTGCTCAGGGCCAGGCTGGATTGAAGCCTTGAGCAACCTGGGCTGGTGGGAGGTGTCCATGGGCATGGCAGGGTGGAGGTGGAGCTGGCTGAGCTTTGAGGTCCCTTCCAACCCAACCCATTCCATGGCTCTGTGGTCTGCCCACACTTCCCACCTCAGGGAACCACAGAGTGGTAGGGGTTGGGAGGGACCCAGTCCAACCCCTCTGCCAGAGCAGGACCCCCCAGGGCAGCTCACACAGGAACACATCCAGATGGGGTTTGAGAGCCTCCAGAGAAGGAGACTCCACAACCTCTCTGGGCAGCCTGCTCCAGGCCTCCTGCAGCCTCACACCAAAGAAGTTTTCCCTCAGACCCATCCCAGCTGGGCTCCTGATATCCTCTCTGCCTCTTCTCATGGCCTTGGTTCTCAAGCACTGGAATCCTCTGCCCAGGGCAGTGGTGGAGTCCTCACCCCTGGAGGTGTTCAAGCAGCACTGTGGACTTCAGGCCATGGTTTGGCTTTGACCCTTCAGTGCTGGGTCGAAGGTTGGAGTGGCTGAGCTGGAAGGTCTCTTCCAACCAAACAGATTCAGTGATTCAGAAGATCTCCCAGAGGGCTTTCCTGTCTGTGATGCTTCTGGTGTTTCTTCACTGCTGCTGAGAACACCTTGGCATGAAGGCACCAGCCCAGCCCTGGTGTGAAGGCACCAGCCCAGCCCTGGTGTGAATGCACCAACCCAACCCTGGCATGAGAGCACCAACCCAGCCCTGGTGTGAAGGCACCAACCTTGGCATGAAGGCACCAACCCAGCCCTGGCATGAAGGCACCAACCTAACCCTGGTGTGAAGGCACCAACCTTGGCATGAAGGCACCAACCCAACCTTGGTGTGAAGGCACCAGCCCAGCCCTGGTGTAAAGGCACCAACCCTGGCGTGAAGGCACCAACCCTGGCATGAAGGCACCAACCCAACCTTGGCATGAAGGCACCAACCCAACCCTGGTGTGAAGGCACCAACCCTGGCATGAAGGCACCAACCCAACCCTGGTGTGAAGGCACCAACCCAACCCTGGCATGAAGGCACCAACCCAACCTTGGCATGAAGGCACCAACCCAGCCCTGGTGTGAAGGCACCAACCCTGGCATGAAGGCACCAACCCAACCCTGGTGTGAAGGCACCAACCCAACCCTGGTGTGAAGGCACCAACCCTGGCATGAAGGCACCAACCCAACCTTGGTGTGAAGGCACCAACCCAACCCTGGTGTGAAGGCACCAACCCTGGCATGAAGGCACCAACCCAACCCTGGTGTGAAGGCACCAACCCAACCCTGGTGTGAAGGCACCAACCCTGGCATGAAGGCACCAACCCAACCCTGGTGTGAAGGCACCAACCCAACCTTGGCATGAAGGCACCAACCCAACCTTGGCATGAAGGCACCAACCCATTCCTGGTGTGAAGGCATCAACCCTCACAGCAGGAGTTTGGTCCACCAGCAAATGGACTTCCAGTGCCAGCCATGCCTCTGGTGTCTCCTTGCTGGCTCTGTTTCTCCAGAAGCCTTCAGAGCCTCATCAAAATGCAATTTGCTGAGCCCTGGCTCTGGATTGGGAAACGACTTCTCGAGGCCAAAGGCAATTTTCCAGCTCAAAAGAAGGAGGCAGGGTGCAGCCTAGGTGTGTTTGGGGAGTTGTGAAAGCCCTGCTGCACCTTGGCAGGAGCCTTGGAGCTTGCCTGCCATGGGGCTTTGGAAGGAGAGATCAGAATCGAGATAAAGGCAAGCAGGGAAACAAATCAGAGTGGATGAAAGGAGGCTTGGAAGCAAAAAGCAACCCAAAACCGAAGGCAAAGCCCAAGCCAAAGCGCAGCAGGAGGGAGGCTGAGCCCGGGGAGGCTGCTGCCGAAACCACAACAGCCGGAGGCCTCCCTTGGCCCTTGGGTAGCCACACGTGTGGCAGCTCTCTGGGCCCTGGGTGTGTTCCTGGGGAGGGTCAAGGTGTTTGGCAAAGGGGAGATGGAAATCTGTCAGCCACACCAGGCCGATGAAGACAGCAGCTGGCTCCTCCTTCACGCCCATGCAGACCCAGCCCTCCTCCGGGGCCGGCATAAAGAGAGAGCATCTCCTGCCCTCCAGCCAGAGGGACTTCGACTTCCCTTCTCCTCGCAGCACACAGCCCTGCTCCTCTTCTTCCTCGCCTTCCTCGCACTCTCCCCTGGAAGCCACGGCCATGTCTCGGCAGTCTGTCTGCAGGAGCTTCGGAGGGGGCAGCAGGAGGGGCTACAGCTCCTGCTCGGCCATCGCCGGCGGCTTTGGAGGAGGGGGCAGCAGGAGCAGGAGCAGCTACAGCTCCTACTCCGTGTCCAGGGGCTTTGGAGGCGGAGGCCGCTGCGGGGGCTTTAGCAGCAAGAGCCTGCACAGCATAGGTGGCGGTGGAAGGATCTCCATGGGCGGCTGCTACGGTGGCGGAGGCTACGGAGGAGGCAGGATGGGAGGCTTCGGCGCAGGGGGAATGGGAGGCTTCGGGGGGATGGGTGGCTATGGTGGAGGCATGGGTGGCTATGGTGGAGGGATGGGTGGCTATGGTGGAGGCATGGGTGGCTATGGTGGGGGAGGGATGGGAGGCTTTGGTGGGCCGGGCTTTGGCATGGCGGGCTTCGGTGGGCCTGGCAGAGGCGGCCCTGGGATCCAGCCGGTGCAGATCGACACAGCCCTCCTCCAGCCGGTCCACGTGGAGATCGACCCCCAGATCCAGCAGGTCAAAATCCAGGAGAAGGAGCAGATCAAGACCCTTAACAACCAGTTTGCCTCTTTCATTGATAAGGTGAGAGGGTGGGGCCGTGCCTGCCCGAGGCTCTGAGCTGGGAGGACCTTCCCTTGCTGTGCAGACACCTCTTGTTTGAGGGAAAGCTGAAGAGGCTGAGGAGCTTGGGAAGAGTCTTTTCATTAAGAGCTGCTGGAGGAGAGATGAGAATCTCTTCCCTAGGAGATCAAAGCTGTGTCTGCAGGGCTTTAACCCAGCCTGTTGCACCAGGCTCAGCTAATGGCTGACTTGCAAACAGGTTCAACGCCTCCAAACATCTGCAGGGTTCAGGCTCAGAGCTTCTTCCCTCCTGAGCCTTCTCTTCCCAAACACTCTCCCATGTAAATCTGCACCAGCAGCATTCTTTCTTTTTGCCCTCTTGGCTTTCAAAGAGCAGGAATCAAGGCTAGGTCTAGACCTGGAGGTGTCTACACTACCTGTGGTGGGAATGGACTTGGAGCTGGTGGCTCCCTCTAAGAGCTCCTTTGATGGCTGAGAAGGATGGGACCAGGGGAAATGTCCTCCTCCTCCCTCAGCTTGGAGTTTAGGTGGCAGCAGAATGTGGATTGGTTGTCTCCTGGTCAAGCAGGACCACCAGGAGCCTCACTTCAGCTGCTGGAAGGTGCCCTGGCTGCTGCTCCTCGCCTCACGGTGGGTTCTCCGTGATCTGGCTTGCAGGTTCGCTTCCTGGAGCAGCAGAACAAGGTCCTCTCCACCAAGTGGGAGCTCCTCCAACAGCAAGGACCTTCAGGGCCCAGGAAGAACCTCGATGTCATCTTTGAGAACTACATCCAGAACCTGAGGAGGCAGCTGGACTCCATCCTGTCACAGAGGAGCCAGCTGGAGTCAGAGCTGCAAAGCATGCAGCAGTATGTGGAGGAGTTCAAAAACAAGTGAGTGTGGGGAGGGACACCTCAGGAGGCTGGGGAGCTCCTTCCCCTTCACCCAGAAGCTCCTTCCCTTCACCCAGGAGCTCCTTCTCTTCACCCAGGAGCTCCTTTCTCTTCACCCAGGAGCTCCTTCCCTTCACCCAGGAGCTCCTTCCCTTCACCCAGGAGCTCCTTTCCCTTCACCCAGGAGTTCTTTCCCTTCACCAGGAGTTCCTTTCCCTTCACCCAGGAGTTCTTTCTCTTCACCCAGGAGCTCCTTTCTCTTCACCCAGGAGTTCTTTCTCTTCACCCAGGAGCTCCTTTCTCTTCACCCAGGAGCTCCTTCCCTTCACCCAGGAGCTCCTTTCCCTTCACCCAGGAGCTCCTTTCCTTCACCCAGGAGCTCCTTTCCCTTCAGCCAGGAGTTCTTTCTCTTCACCCAGGAGCTCCTTTCCCTTCACCCAGGAGTTCTTTCCCTTCAGCCAGGAGTTCTTTCCCTTCACCCAGGAGCTCCTTTCCCTTCACCCAGGAGTTCTTTCTCTTCACCCAGGAGCTCCTTTCCCTTCACCCAGGAGCTCCTTTCCTTTCACCCAGGAGTTCTTTCTCTTCACCCAGGAGTTCTTTCTCTTCACTCAGGAGCTCCTTCTCTTCACCCAGGAGCTCCTTTCTCTTCAGCCAGGAGTTCTTTCCCTTCACCCAGGAGCTCCTTTCCCTTCACCCAGGAGTTCTTTCTCTTCACCCAGGAGCTCCTTTCCCTTCACCCAGGAGCTCCTTTCCTTTCACCCAGGAGTTCTTTCTCTTCACCCAGGAGTTCTTTCTCTTCACTCAGGAGCTCCTTCTCTTCACCCAGGAGCTCCTTTCTCTTCACCCAGGAGCTCCTTTCTCTTCACCCAGGAGCTCCTTTCTCTTCACTCAGGAGCTCCTTCTCTTCACCCAGGAGCTCTCTGCAGAGGTTGTGGATGGAGCTCTTTCTCAGCCTGACTCTTTCCTTCTCTTGTTTGTGACACTGTTGGTTCCTTCCAGCCTGGCCTCGGGCAGGAGGGTTGTGGAAACTCAACTTTGTGCTTTCCCTCTCCTAGGTATGAGGAAGAGATCAACAGGAGGACATCTGCTGAGAACGAGTTTGTGGTGCTCAAGAAGGTGAGTCAGAGGGACTACAAAGGGCTGGCTGGGAGATCAGGCTTCACCTCTGCTTGCAGGGGACTCTCTCCTCAGCAGGAACTGGTGGAGGCTCCAGGCCCTGCTCTTTGAAGTCCTTTGGGTTCCATTTGCATTCCTGACTAACACCCTCAGAGCTGTTGCCCTCAGCACCAGGCTGCCATCTCCATGACCCTGAAGGACTTCCAGGAGGAAACAAAACTCTTGCCTCTGATCTCTCCTTTAGGATGTGGACTCTGCCTACATGACCAAGGTAGAGCTGGAAGCCAAGGTGGGAGCCCTGACTGATGAGATCAACTTCCTGAGGTGCATCTATGAGGAGGTAAGAGCTGTCCAAGGAGCTGTGGGGTGGCCAAAGACACTGAGGGTGGGGAGGGCACCCCTGTGGATTTGGCCTGGAGGAGCTGCCTGGGGCTTGTGGCTCTTTGCTGTGCTCCTCTGGTGCTCAGGATGTATCATGGCTTGGTTGCAGGAGCTGGCTCAGATGCAGACCATCAGCAGGGACCTGTCTGTGGTGGTGTCCATGGACAACAACCGGCACCTGGACCTGGACAGCATCATCCAGGAGGTCAGGCAGCAGTATGAGCAGATAGCTCAGAGCAGCAGAGCTGAGGCTGAGGCTTGGTACCAGAGCCAGGTGAGTCTGGAAGCCTTTGAGGAACCTTTGGTGGTGGCTGAAGCTTGTGGGTAGTGGAGGGCAGAGTCCTCTGCAAGCTGACAGTGCTGGAGCTCATGGAAAGCAGTCCCAGGAGGAATTCTGTTGCTTTTGAGGGATCTGACTCACTGCTTCCAAGGTGCTCAGGACCTCACTTGGCTGCATGGTACAAGCCTGGCCAAAAATGTGCCTCCAGCAGAACATCCCTGCCCCAAGTAGCTTTCCAGGAGCCTAGGGATGTTAGTGTCACTCAGGTCTCCTTCAACCCCAATAACTGAGTCTGGGAAGGATCTTTACCTCTGAGCTGCATATCCATGAGCCACCTGCTGGGTCCTGGTAGCAGGATGTGAGCTGCTGACCCACCTGGGCCAGGGGTTGCCTCACTGAGGCTTTGCTCTGTCTTGGTGCCCCCAGTACGAGCAGCTGCAGAGCACAGCTGGCAGGCACGGGGACAGCCTCCGCAACACCAAGATCGAGATCCAGGAGCTGACCAGGAACGTCCAGAGGCTGAGGGCTGAGATTGAGAGCGTGAAGAAGCAGGTAGGGCTTGGGGAGCACCTCCTGGGGGGCTGGCCTGGGGTTGGACCCCAGATGACCACGTGGGGGGCAGAAATGGTTTCTTCAACCACCTCTTGTTCACTTCATGTGGATGTTCCCTTTCCCTTCCCTCCCCCACCCCTTGACATCACCGCTTTGGGGCTTGAGGGTTGATCCCAGGTGGCAAAACGAGATCTGAGAAGGTTCCCTTTGTTCTTGCCCAGAACAATCAGCTGCAGGCAGCCATTGCTGAGGCCGAGGAGCGTGGGGAGATGGCCCTGAAGGATGCCAGGATAAAACTGGAGGAGCTGGAAACTGCCCTGAGCAAAGACAAGGAGGAGCTGGCTCGCCTGCTGAAGGAGTACCAGGAGCTGCTGAACATCAAGATTGCTCTGGATGTGGAGATTGCCATGTACAGGAAGCTGCTGGAGGGAGAGGAGAACAGGTGAGAGCTTCTGAGCCAGCCTGGGCTGCCCAAGGTGCTTGGAGGAGGAGAGGCAGGAAGGGATCTGTGCTTGGAGGGGAAGCACTGCTCCTGGCAGCCCTGGGACTGAGCTCTTGGCTGGTTCCTGAGGTGTGGGGCAAAGCTGCTTCCTCAGCTCCAGCCTCAACCTCCCCTGCTCAAGTTGGACTTGAGGATCTCAAAGGTCTCTCCCAACCCCAAGAGCTCTGCACTCTCAATGGACTTTGGGGAGGAGAGGCAGAGATCTGACCCTGGATACCTTGAGTTTAATCTCAAGGCAGCTCTTGGCATTCTGGGGGGCACTTGGGATGGTCAGGTCTGGGTATTGCCAGGGTGGGAACCTCACCACATCCTCTCTGTGACATGTGGTGAACCTCAAACCTGGAGGAACCTCAGCACAAAGAGGGCCTGGTGAGGTCCTGCCCACTGAAACACTTTGGTGGCACCAAAGTCGTGCTGAGGATCAAAGAGGGAAGTGGTTTGGTAGTGGCAGAGGAGCTCCCAGGTTTGCTGTGCCTTGGGTTGGGTAACTGACATGTGCCAATTCCCCCCCCAGGCTGTGCAACGATGGAATGTCCAACGTCAATGTCTGTGAGTACCTCCACTCCTTCCCTGGGGAAAGAGGAGCAGGCCAGGGGAGGCTGCAGCAAAGTCCTCTCTTGGGGAGCTCCATGGGAGCAGTGGGCAGCAGTGGGCAGGGGAGGTGCAGTCTGTGGGGGCAAGGGAGATGCAAGCTGTGGGGGCAAGGGAGACGCAGCCTGTGGGGGCAAGGGAGACGCAGCCTGTGAGCATCAGTGAACGAGGGACATGTAACCTGTGCTTGCCTTGCAGCTGTGGTCGGCAGGACCACAGTGTCCGGAGTGAGAGGAGGCTTCGGAGGAGGCAGCGGCATGGGAGGAGGCTTCGGAGGAGGCAGCGGCATGGGAGGAGGCTTCGGCGGCGGCAGCTGCGGCATGGGAGGAGGCTTCGGAGGAGGCAGCTGCGGCATAGGAGGAGCAGGAGGCAGCTTCGGAGGGGGCAGCATGGGCGGCAGCTGCGGCATGGGGGGAGCGGTGTACGGCGGCGGCTTCTCGTCGGGCAGCGGCAGGGTGTGCGGCTCCGGCGGGGGCTCGTCCTCCGTGCGCAGATGTGTGACCACCACCTCGGTCAAGTCTTCCGGAGTGAGGTTCTGAGCCCCGCGGGCAGCGAGCAGAAGGAAAGCAGCAGCTCCTCTCTCCCCCCAGCAGCAGCAGCAGCAGCAGCAGCAGCAGCCCAGCCTCCCCCGCTCCTGCCACCACACGAACTGTCCCCCCCGTGCCCCAGCGCATCCTCTCGGCTTGGCGCCCCCGCGGGAGCCTCCCGGCCGTGCCCCGTCCCCTGGGCGGCCCTGGCGAGCTGCCCCTTAGCTGCTGCTGCGGCGGCGGCCGTGGGGCTGTCCCGCAGGGAGAGCTGGTGTCCAGGAGGGGCCCTTCTGCCTTCCTCGCTGTGTTGTACATTTGTGGCTGCCTGCCGGCAATGGTCTAGAGAAGTTCTCTTTCCTCCTCTGTCCTCCCCTGCCTTGCTCCACGGCCGTGCCCCTGGGGTGCTTCTGCAGGCAGTGCCTCCTGCTGCTTCCTTTCTCTAGGCTTTGGCTCAGGGGAGGTGTGGGGCAGTGGGGCCTGGTCCCCGGGCAGGCAAACATCTCCTGGGCAGGGGGCCAGAGGGATTGGCTGCCCCTGCAGGGCTGCTGGGAGCAGAAGCTCTCTCTGGAGCCCTGGCTTCCAGCTGCCCTTGCTCTTGCTGCCCTGCTCCCCCCGGGATCAGCTCCCAGCCCCCTGGACTTGTTGTCAGGAGAAGCAAGTTTGCTCTTGGCTGCCAGCCCCCTGTGCCATGGGGTGAGCTGTGCTGTCCCCATGTCCCCTCCTCTCCTGCCTGTGGCCTCCCCTCCTTCCTCGGCGTGTTGCCATTCCCAATAAATTGCAGAGAACATTCCCAGAGTCTTTGTGTCGTGGCTGGGGAGGCCTCCTCTGGCCAAGGTGGCTTCTGCTGGTGGGGAGCAGCCTGGTGGGGAGCTGGTCAGTGTGTCCTGCCTGAGCTCTGAGGGAGCTGACTGGGTGTGAGGAGAGAGGCAGGCAAGAGTCCAAGCAGCCTGAGTGATGCTCCTTGACTCATTCACCACTCACTCCTTGTAGTGCCCCAAATCCCAAGCCCAGCCTGGAGTGCTGTGGTCTGGATGCTGCAGTCAAACAACCTGCAGCAGTTAAACAACCTGCAGCAGTCCAGCCCAGCCTGGAAGCTCCATCCTGGAGCTGATGGTGCAGTGACTCAACCAAGCAAACAGAGCTGAGAACCCCCTCAGGACTTTCCCTTCTGAAAGCATCTCCAGGTGTAGCAGACCTTGCTGCCTCTTAGGGACACAATGGCAGTGGCCACTGGGGGTGGTGGTGGAAGGGGAGGTTTAGAGCTGCCTCTGAGTGTGGAGGTGGAGCTTGGCCAAGCAGCTCCCTGCTGGAGTACAAGGGGAGTGTGGGCAGGTTGCAGAGCTCAGCACCCTGTGAGCACCAGGAGGGCTTGGGAACCACTGACTCACCCTCCTCTGGCTGGGAGTAGGAACATGAAGGGCTGGGAGCGTGAGTCAAAGGCTTGTAGGGCTCCCCACTGCCAGAGGGACATTGAGGGCTGGAGCAGGGCCAGAGAAGGGCAAGGGAGTTGGGGAAGGGTCTAGGGGAGAGGGCTGGGGGGGAGCAGCTGAGGGAGCTGGGAGGGGTTGAGGCTGGAGGAGAGGAGGCTGAGGGGAGACCTCCTGGCTCCCTGCAAGTGCCTGAGAGGAGCCTGGAGCCAGGTGGGGTTGGGCTCTTCTCCCTAGCATCAGGTGATAGAAGAAGAGGAAATGGCCTGGAATTGTGCCAGGGCAGGCTCAGGTTGGCCATGAGGGACAATTTATTTCCTGCAAGAGTGGTCAGGGCCTGGCCCAGGCTGCCCAGGGAGGCAGTGGAGTCCCCATCCCTGGAGCTGTTCCAGACTCCTGTGGCCATGGCACTTGGGGCCATGGTTTGGTGGCCATGGAGGGATTGGGTTGATGGTGGCCTGGATGCTCTTGGAGGGCTTTTCCAAGCCAAACAATCCTGTGACTCTAAGACCCCCTGCCCATGGGCTCAGGTTCCCACCAGCTCCCTCAAGAGCCAATGGACAGCCCCAGAGCCTCTCCTCCAAGAGCAAGTGGGAGGCATTGGTGCAGCTCAAGGAGGGGCTGCGGGGGCAAGGCTGCTGGGCTGGATCTGAGCTGGGCCTCAGCTCCTCCACCACAAGGAGAGATCAAAGAGGCAGGGAGGGCTTTCAGGAGTGCTTCAGGAGTGCCACCACAAGCAGCTGGGAGCTGTCAGTGTCCCCAGAGCAGGTCAGGAAGCTGCAAAGCTAGGCAGAGATCCAGGCCAGGCGGTGAGGAAAGGCTGTGGAGCCCTCACAGAGGGACCTCTGCTGCCTCCCGAGCCCAGCAGAGGTGTGGTGGAGCTGGGGGAAGTGCCTGGGGCTGGCCCAGGCAGGAGAGGAGGAGAAGTGAAGGTCTGTGAGAGGCTGGGGCTGTGGCAGGAGCACTTTGGGGTTTGGCTTGGGGCAGGACTCAGCTAATTTTGCTCTCGGTTTTAAGAGTTTGCTTCTCCTCTGCAGCTTGAGAGGCTGCGGCTCGGCGTGGCCGGCACCGCTGGGAGGAATCCTTGTGACATCCTCCCCCCCGCCCCCTGGTGCCAGCAGCTCTCTGCTGGCTGAGCTCGGAAGCTGCAGCCCGGCTCTGCAGAGCGCACTCTGTGCCGGCTCGGTGGCTGCAGCGAGCGCAGCTCCTTGTGCAAGAGATCTGAAGGAGCCGTGGAGCTCGGGCTGGTTGCTGAGTCTCACCTGGAGGAGGCTGCAGTGACTCCAGGCCTGGTTTAATCTTCACATCTTGTCTGCAGATGTCAGAGTGACTCAAGCTGGGCATCTGAGCTGCCTCTGCTGAGCGTGGTCAGCATGCAGGATTTGGCTGACTTGACAGATCCTTCCCCTCCTGATGGTGCCACCAGCTGAGGTGTTCCAGCCAGGCCCTGCTGCCTGCCGGGGGAGGCAGCTCCCAAGAGGTGTTTGGCAGCCTGGAGGACGCCAGGACAAGTGATGCTCTCTTGCTCCAGGCTGAGCTGCCCCACAGCTGGGTGGGACTGCAGGCCATGAGTGGGGCACTGGAGAGCTGAGCTCTGTGTCTTTGGGGCATGGAAGGCCCTCTCAGCTCTGAGACCCTCCTCAGGCCAGCAGCTTCGAGAGGGAAGTTGTCCTCTCCCTGCAGGGCTCCACAGCTGCAGCCTGTGGCAGAGAGCAGCTCACAGACAGCTCTTGGTCAGCCATGGCTGAGTCCCTCAGGAGCAGGATAGCCTTTGGTCAGCCATGGCTGAGTCCCTCAGGAGCAGGATAGCCTTTGGTCAGCCATGGCTGAGTCCCTCAGGAGCAGGATGGCCTTTGGTCAGCCATGGCTGAGTCCCTCAGGAGCAGGATAGCCTTTGCTCAGCCATGGCTGAGTCCCTCAGGAGCAGGATAGCCTTTGCTCAGCCATGGCTGAGTCCCTCAGGAGCAGGATACCCTTTGGTCAGCCATGGCTGAGTCCCTCAGGAGCAGGATAGCCTTTGGTCAGCCATGGCTGAGTCCCTCAAGAGCAGGATAGCCTTTGGTCAGCCATGGCTGAGTCCCTCAGGAGCAGGATGGCCTTTGGTCAGCCATGGCTGAGTCCCTCAGGAGCAGGATAGCCTTTGGTCAACCATGGCTGAGTCCCTCAGGAGCAGGATAGCCTTTGGTCAGCCATGGCTTGAGTCCCTCAGGAGCAGGATAGCCTTTGGTCAGCCATGGCTGAGTCCCTCAGGAGCAGGATAGCCTTTGGTCAACCATGGCTTGAGTCCCTCAGGAGCAGGATAGCCTTTGGTCAGCCATGGCTGAGTCCCTCAGGAGCAGGATAGCCTTTGGTCAGCCATGGCTTGAGTCCCTCAGGAGCAGGATAGCCTTTGGTCAGCCATGGCTGAGTCCCTCAGGAGCAGGATAGCCTTTGGTCAGCCATGGCTGAGTCCCTCAGGAGCAGGATAGCCTTTGGTCAGCCATGGCTTGAGTCCCTCAGGAGCAGGATGGCCTTTGGTCAGCCATGGCTGAGTCCCTCAGGAGCAGGATAGCCTTTGGTCAGCCATGGCTTGAGTCCCTCAGGAGCAGGATGGCCTTTGGTCAGCCATGGCTGAGTCCCTCAGGAGCAGGATAGCCTTTGGTCAGCCATGGCTGAGTCCCTCAGGAGCAGGATGGCCTTTGGTCAGCCATGGCTGAGTCCCTCAGGAGCAGGATAGCCTTTGGTCAGCTGAGTCCCTCAGGAGCAGGATAGCCTTTGCTCAGCCAGTCCCTCAGGAGCAGGATAGCCTTTGGTCAGCCATGGCTGAGTCCCTCAGGAGCAGGATAGCCTTTGGTCAGCCATGGCTGAGTCCCTCAGGAGCAGGATAGCCTTTGGTCAGCCATGGCTGAGTCCCTCAGGAGCAGGATAGCCTTTGGTCAGCCATGGCTGAGTCCCTCAGGAGCAGGATAGCCTTTGGTCAGACATGACTTGGGTGCCTCAGTGGTGGAATAGCCTTTGTCAACTATGACTTGGATCCCTCAGGAGCAGGATAGCCTTTGGTCAAACATGACTTGGGCCCCTCAAGGGTGCAAAATCCTTTGGTCAACCATGACTTGGGGCTCTCAAGGGCAAGATCGACCTCCTCCATGAGTTCTCCTCATGGGTAATGTTCTCTAATCCCCTAAGCCCCCTCTCCACCCACCTACCCCTGTTCCTTGAAGAGCCTGAGGTGTCCTGCAGCCCTCTTCTCAGTGACAGGCAAGGGCAGCTCTGTTTCTAATTCCTCTGGTGGCTTTTGGAAGGGATTGTCAGGGCTGCTCTTCCAAAGGCTTTGAGGTGTCTGTGGCTGCAGCTGATACCTTCAAACCATTTGGAGTTGCCACAACCCCCTGGGGGAGCCTGGCAACTCCTGCTGCTGCTGCAGCTGGCCACATTCTGCTCTTTGGAAGGACCTAAAATTCCTGTTCTTTACAGGTTGGACTTTTTGGGAGGGCTCTGCCACCTCTTTGCTGTCGCTTTTTGATGCCTCATGGTGGTGAGGAGCTAGAGGAGGTGTGAGAAGTGGTTGGGCATTGCACCCATGGGCTCAACCCCTATTTACTGACAACATCTAGGGATCTCAGATCCAAAAGAAAAAAGCAGCAGCCTTTAAGGAGGTCTCTGCAGACCTCACCTTCCTTTTCAGCAGCCCCTAGAAGCTCCTTTCTCCTGAACACATGGATGGCATTGGACATTCTTTTGTCACCATCTAGAACCTGAGGAGCAATGGAAAACTTTTCCTTTCCCAGATCACCCCCCTCAAGGGAGGTCTTTTATTTCTCAGGAACCACTTCTGAAAGCCATTCCTTTCCCCAGCAGAAGATGTACATGAGGAGGAGGGGAGGAGGTATCATGCCTGGGCAGCAGAGAGGCTCCTGTTCCTCACCACCCTTCCACTTCAGCTGTCCCTCAGGCTGTGGAGGCAACCCAGGGAGGCAGGAGGTCATCAACAGTGCTGGTTGGGCCTGGTGGGCTCAGAGGTCTCTTCCAACCAAACCAAGTCTGTGAGCAGCAGGACCCTCCCCTGCCTCCCCACTCTGAGTTGTCCAACTGCTCTTCTCCCACTTCTTTGTCTCCAACCATCCTCACTGAAGCAGCTGCCCAATGGTCTTCTTCTTCTTCATTGCCCTCTCAAGAGCACAGAGGAGGAATAGAATAGAATAGAATAGAATAGAATAGAATAGAATAGAATAGAATAGAATAGAATAGAATAGAATAGAATAGAATAGAATAGAATAGAATAGAATAGGTTGGAAGAGACCTTCAAGAACAGAATAGAATAGAACAGAACAGAATAGAACAGAACAGAATAGAGCAGAATAGAATAGGATAGGAATAGAATAGGATAGGAATAGAATAGAATAGAATAGAATAGAATAGAATAGAATAGAATAGGTTGGAAGAGACCTTCAAGAACAGAATAGAATAGAATAGAACAGAATAGAACAGAACAGAATAGAGCAGAATAGAATAGGATAGGAATAGAATAGGATAGGAATAGAATAGAATAGAATAGAATAGAATAGAATAGAATAGAATAGAATAGAATAGAATAGAACAGAACAGAATCATAGAATCAATAAGGTTGGAAAAGACCTCAAAGATCAGCAAGTCCAACCTGTCACCCAAGACTTCCTGACTACTAAAACCGTGGCTCCAAGTGCCATGTCCAGTAGGATAGAATAACAGAACAGAACGGAATAGAATGGAATAGAATAGAATAGAATAGAATAGAGCAGAGCAGAACAGAAAGGAATAGAATGAACCAGGTTGGAAAAGACCTTTGAGATCACCAAGTCCAACCTCTCACCCAACACCATCTGATCAACTCAACCACGGCACCAAGCATCCCATCCAGTCTCTTCCTAAACACCTCCAGGGATGGGGACTCCACCACCTCCCTGGGCACCATCCCCATGGCCAAGCTCTCTCTCTGGGAAGAATTTCTTCCTAGCATCCAGCCTGAACCTCCCCTGGCGCAGCTTGGGGCTGTGTCCTCTTGTTCTGGTGCTGCTTGCCTGGGAGAAGAGCCCAACCCCCCCACCTGGCTACAACCTCCCTTCAGGTAGTTGTTCTTCTCTTCTTCTTCCTTGCCCTGCCAAGAGCAGGGAGGAGGAGCGGCAGCGGTGCTGCTCCCAAGCTGCCTTCCTCGCGCTGCCTCGGCATCCTCCGAGCTCCCCGTGAGCTGCCAGAGGCTCGGGGGAGCTGCACTTGGGAGGGAATTTAATCCAGAGGCAGAGGACACTCCCAGTGCAAAGGCTGCAAGGGAGCTGTTTTTCCCCTTTCCTAGCAGAGGAATTCTGCTGAGTCGCTCCAAACTTCGGTGCCGTGAGTTTCTGCGCCCGGATTGGGAAACTCCTCCGGCTGCCACAGGCGGCTTGGCCACATAAAACTGGGATTTAAGGGTGTGTTGGAGCAGTTGTGAAAGCTGGGCTCTGCCTGGGATTTCATCAAAACTGCTCCTTTCCAGTGACTCTTGGATGGGGAAGATCTCCACCTGGGGTTACTGGGGCAGGGTGGAGGGGGACAGCCCCTTGGCGGAGGCCGGCAGTGCGCCGAGGGGGGAGGCCGGGGGGAGGGCGAAGCTTCGGTGCCCCTCAATTTCCCAGATGCCATAAAGATAGGGGAGGTCACTTAGTCACTCCCAGCCCCGCTTCAGCCTTCTTTTATTCGCCTCTAGATTGCAGGGTGTGTTTCCAGGCAGGCCCAAATATGGTCAGGCTCAGGTGGGGATCTGTCAGCAGCACCATGCTGATGGAAATAATAAGCTGGGATCCACCTTCACGCCCAGGGTGGCCCAGCCCAGCCCCAGCAGTGGATAAAAGGCAGTGCCTGGAGCTGTGGAGCCAGAGAAGACTCCAGACACTTCTCTCCACGTTCTTCGCTCAGCTGCTGTGCCTTGGGCCTTGGTCTCGCTGTTCTTCTTGATCTGGTTGGGGAGGCTCTTCCTTGGAAGCCACGGCCATGTCTCGGCAGTCTGTCTGCAGAAGCTTTGGAGGAGGGAGTAGGAAGGGCTACAGCTCCTGCTCGGCCGTCGCTGGGGGCTTTGGAGGAGGTGGCAACAGGACCAGGATCAGCTACAGCTCCTACTCCTCATCCCGGGGAGGTGGAGGAGGTGGACAGTGCGGAGGCTATAGCAGCAGGAGCCTCCACAACATGGGGGGCAGCAGGAGGATCGCCATGGGCGGCTGCTACGGTGGCGGAGGCTTCCCGGGAGGCAGGATGGGAGGCTTCAGCGGAGGCTACGGAGGAGGCATGGGAGGCTTCGGTGGAGGGATGAGCTGTGGAGGAGGAATGGGTCCCGGAGGAATAGGTGGCTTTGGTGGTGGCATGGGGCCTGGAGGAATGGGCGGCTTCGGCGGAGGCATGGGGGGCGGCTTCGGCGGCCCCGGCTTCCCCGGGGGCATCCAGCCGGTGCAGGTGGACCCAAGCCTCCTGAGGCCGGTCCATGTGGAGATCGACCCTCAGATCCAGCAAGTGAAGAACAATGAGAAGGAGCAGATCAAGACCCTCAACAATCAGTTTGCTTCCTTCATCGACAAGGTGAGGCTTGGGGAGCTCCCCTGCTTGGAGCTGGGCGCTGCCAAAGGCTTCCCTGAGGCCTGGACAGGGAACTCCTTCTCTTAACCAGCAAGGAGCTGAGGGACTCTCCAAGGCTGCTGCTTGAGTAGCAAGCGAGGAGGAAGACCTTGTTGAGTGAGAGTGAGCAGTAGAGGAGGTTTGGATGTAAATGGCAGCTGAAAGATGATAGCTCCAGGCCATGCTGCAGCTTCTCTTGCCTCAGCATCCCTCCAGCCTGCTCGTACTGAGCTGCTCTGGCAGAGCTAATGCTGGGAGGGGGAACATTTCAGCCCACCACAGGCATTCAGGGGCAAGCCATCAGCGTAGACTTCAGCTGTCCTAGAAGTTCTCTTCCCCCTTTTGATGGAACTTCCTCTTCAAGGAGCTGACTCTAGGCTGTTGAAGACCCTTCCAGCACTTTGGGCTTCTTCCCATTTCAGATGGAAACCAAAGAGACCTTTGGGCTTCTTCCCATTCCAGGTGGAAACTAAAGAGACCTTTGGGCTTCTTCCCCTTCCAGATGGAAACCAAAGAGACCTTTGGGCTTCTTCCCCTTCCAGATGGAAACCAAAGAGACCTTTGGGCTTCTTTCCATTCCAGATGGAAACCAAAGAGACCTTTGGGCTTCTTCCCATTCCAGATGGAAACCAAAGAGACCTTTGGGCTTCTTCCCATTCCAGATGGAAACCAAAGAGACCTTTGGGCTTCTTCCCATTCCAGGTGGAAACCAAAGAGACCTTTGGGCTTCTTCCCATTCCAGATGGAAACCAAAGAGACCTTTGGGCTTCTTTCCATTCCAGATGGAAACCAAAGAGACCTTTGGGCTTCTTTCCATTCCAGGTGGAAACCAAAGAGACCTTTGGGTTTCTTCCCATTCCAGGTGGAAACCAAAGAGACCTTTGGGTTTCTTCCCATTCCAGATGGAAACCAAAGAGACAGACACATACACCCCCACCTCAAAATGCCTCAAAAAGAGCTTGTCTGTGCAGTCAGGTGAAATAATAATCATAACCACAATGAAAGCACAGTTTGGTTGACTCCAGCTCAGCACAGACAGCAGCAGGCTCCAAACCAGCAAGCTCCAAACCTGCTGCTCCGGAGAACGCAGAAGCTGTTTGCCGTTGGCAACAACTTCTGTCCTGAAAGGAGAAGTTGAGGATGACTCAAAACAAACCCCTCTCATAAAGGCTCATCAGGGCTTTTATGAGCTGGGATGGTGGAGAGAGTCTCAATTGAGGATTTGGGCAACCCTCCCTTTTGTCTCTCCCACACAAAGCAGCTGGAGCCTCCCCAGGTGAGTCTCTCACACAGCCCCTTGCTGGCTTGCAGGTTCGCTTCCTGGAGCAACAGAACAAGGTCCTCGCCACCAAGTGGGAGCTCCTCCAACAGCAAGGACCTACAGGGCCCAGGAAGAACCTCGATGTCATCTTTGAGAACTACATCCAAGGGCTGAGGAGGAGGCTGGAGGGGCTGGTGGGCCAGAGGAGCCAGCTGGAGTCGGAGCTGCAGAGCATGCGGCAGTACGTGGAGGAGTACAAGAGCAAGTGAGTGCCTGGCAGAGGAAGGGGGGAAGGAGCCCCCAGGCAGCAGAGGAGGCTGCCACACAGTCCTCCTTCTGCAGACAGGCGCCTTGGGGGGTCCCTGGAAGCAAGAGGCTTCCACTGGCTGGCTGCTGAGCGGTGCCAGAGTCTGATCTTGCCTTGTCCCCTCTGGCAGGTATGAAGAAGAAATCAACAGGCGAACAGCTGCTGAGAACGAGTTTGTGGTGCTCAAGAAGGTGAGGCAGGGAGGCAGCAGGAGAGAGGGAGAGTGGTGGGACAGGCTGCAGAGAGCTTGCAGGGAGGCAGCAGGAGGGAGGGAGAGTGGTGGGACAGGCTGCAGAGAGCTTGCAGGGAGGCAGCAGGAGAGAGGGAGAGGTGGGACAGGCTGCAGAGAGCTTGCAGGGAGGCAGCAGGAGATGGGGAGGTATTGGCTGCCAGCAGCTCTTGTGGGCTGGGAGGAAGCCATTGTCTGTCTGTGTGATCTCTCCTTTAGGATGTGGACTGTGCCTACATGACCAAGGTAGAGCTGGAAGCCAAGGTGGGAGCCCTGACCGATGAGATCAACTTCCTGAGGTGCATCTATGAGGAGGTAAGAGCTGTCCAAGGAGCTGTGGGGTGGCCAAAGACACTGAGGGTGGGGAGGGCACCCCTGTGGATTTGGCCTGGAGGAGCTGCCTGGGGCTTGTGGCTCTTTGCTGTGCTCCTCTGGTGCTCAGGATGTATCATGGCTTGGTTGCAGGAGCTGGCTCAGATGCAGACCATCAGCAGGGACCTGTCTGTGGTGGTGTCCATGGACAACAACCGGCACCTGGACCTGGACAGCATCATCCAGGAGGTCAGGCAGCAGTATGAGCAGATAGCTCAGAGCAGCAGAGCTGAGGCTGAGGCTTGGTACCAGAGCAGGGTGAGTTTGGGACAGTCTTTGGTGGTTGCTGAGTCCCTTGGCTCAGAAGTGAAGTGCCTGGGGTCTGGGCAGGCTGTGGCTGATGGGAGGCTTTGTGTCCCTGTGCTCAGTATGAAGAGCTGCAGAACACAGCTGGCAGGCACGGGGACAGCCTCCGCAACACCAAGATCGAGATCCAGGAGCTGACCAGGAACGTCCAGAGGCTGAGGGCTGAGATTGAGAGCGTGAAGAAGCAGGTAGGGCTTGGGGAGCATCTCCTGGCGGGCTGGCAGCAGGCTGCCCGAGCTCTGAGCTGCCTGAGCTGCTGAGGGCAGAGCGGGCAGGGAAAGGGAGGCCCTTTGGAGGAGCCTGAGGCGGCCATGGGGTTGCTCCTCGGGAGCTGGTGCCCTGAGGGCTGCTGCAGTGCAGGCAGGGCAGGAGGCAGCTGAGAACCTCCTTTGCCTTCTGCCAGAACCATCAGCTGCAGACGGCCATCGCCGAGGCCGAGGAGCGTGGGGAGATGGCCCTGAAGGATGCCAGGAGGAAGCTGGAGGAGCTGGAATGTGCCCTGAGCAAAGACAAGGAGGAGCTGGCTCGCCTGCTGAAGGAGTACCAGGAGCTGCTGAACATCAAGATTGCTCTGGACGTGGAGATTGCCATGTACAGGAAGCTGCTGGAGGGAGAGGAGAACAGGTGAGAGCTTCTGAGCCAGCCTGGGCTGCCCAAGGTGCTTGGAGGAGGAGAGGCAGGAAGGGATCTGTGCTTGGAGAGGGAAGCACTGCTCCTGGCAGCCCTGGGACTGAGCTCTTGGCTGGTTCCTGAGGTGTGGGGCAAAGCTGCTTCCTCAGCTCCAGCTTCAACCTCCCCTGCTCAAGCTGGACTTGAGGATCTCAAAGGTCCCTCCCAACCCCAAGAGTTCTGCACTCTCAATGGACTTTGGGGAGGAGAGGCAGAGATCTGACCCTGGATACCTTGAGTTTAATCTCAAGGCAGCTCTTGGCATTCTGGGGGGCACTTGGGATGGTCAGGTCTGGGTATTGCCAGGGTGGGAATACCCACCACATCCTCTCTGTGACATGTGGTGAAGCTCTGATGCTTTGCATCCACTCTAGGGATGAATCTCTTCTCAGTCAAGGTCTAACTCTCGGGGTGGAGGTTTCCATATTTCTTGTGCTGCTTTTAGTTCAAGGCTGCCCTCAAAGGAAAAGCTGGGAACAGGCTGCCCAGGGAGGCTGTGGCTGCCCCCTCCCAGGCTGGATGAGGCTTTGAGCAGCCTGGGCTGGTGGGAGGTGACCCTGCCCATGGCAGGGGGGGTTGGATCTGGATCATCTTTAAGGTCCCTTCCAACCCATTCCACACTTGGGAGATTGAGAGAGAGTGGGGAATGTGATCCTTGGGAAGAGAGGGAGGTTGCCAGCTGAAGGACCTTGCAGTTCCCATGGGATTGGTCCTCTGTCCCTCAAGAGGCTTTGGCTTGCTAGTGACAGCAGAGCTCCCAGGTTTGCTGTGCCTTGGGTTGGGTAACTGACATGTGCCAATTCCCCCCCAGGCTGTGCAACGATGGAATGTCCAACGTCAATGTCTGTGAGTACCTCCACTCCTTCCCTGGGGAAAGGGGAGCAGGCCAGGGGAGGCTGCAGCAAAGTCCTCTCTTGGGGAGCTCCATGGGAGCAGTGGGCAGGGGAGGTGCAGCCTGTGGGGGCAAGGGAGATGCAAGCTGTGGGCAGCAGTGTGCATGGGAGATGCAACCTGTGGGGGCAAGGGAGATGCAATCTGTGGGGCCAAGGTGGATGCAGCTTGTGGGGGTGAGGGAGATGCAAGCTGTGGGCAGCATTGGGTGAGGGAGATGTAACCTGTGGGGGCAAGGAAGATGTGAGATGTGGGGGCAAGGGAGATGTGAGATGTGGGGGCAAGGCAGATGCAGCCTGTGGGGGCAAGGGAGATGCAGCCTGTGGGCAGCAGTGAACGAGGGAGGTGTAACCTGTGCTTGCCTTGCAGCTGTGGTCGGCAAAGGCAGCGTCTCCGGAGTGAGAGGAGGCTTCGGAGGAGGCAGCGGCATGGGAGGAGGCTTCGGAGGAGGCAGCGGCATGGGAGGAGGCTTCGGCGGCGGCAGCTGCGGCATGGGAGGAGGCTTCGGAGGAGGCAGCTGCGGCATAGGAGGAGCAGGAGGCAGCTTCGGAGGGGGCAGCATGGGCGGCAGCTGCGGCATGGGGGGAGCGGTGTACGGCGGCGGCTTCTCGTCGGGCAGCGGCAGGGTGTGCGGCTCCGGCGGGGGCTCGTCCTCCGTGCGCAGATGTGTGACCACCACCTCGGTCAAGTCTTCCGGAGTGAGGTTCTGAGCCCCGCGGGCAGCGAGCAGAAGGAAAGCAGCAGCTCCTCTCTCCCCCCAGCAGCAGCAGCAGCCCAGCCTCCCCCGCTCCTGCCACCACACGAACTGTCCCCCCCGTGCCCCAGCGCATCCTCTCGGCTTGGCGCCCCCGCGGGAGCCTCCCGGCCGTGCCCCGTCCCCTGGGCGGCCCTGGCGAGCTGCCCCTTAGCTGCTGCTGCGGCGGCGGCCGTGGGGCTGTCCCGCAGGGAGAGCTGGTGTCCAGGAGGGGCCCTTCTGCCTTCCTCGCTGTGTTGTACATTTGTGGCTGCCTGCCGGCAATGGTCTAGAGAAGTTCTCTTTCCTCCTCTGTCCTCCCCTGCCTTGCTCCACGGCCGTGCCCCTGGGGTGCTTCTGCAGGCAGTGCCTCCTGCTGCTTCCTTTCTCTAGGCTTTGGCTCAGGGGAGGTGTGGGGCAGTGGGGCCTGGTCCCCGGGCAGGCAAACATCTCCTGGGCAGGGGGCCAGAGGGATTGGCTGCCCCCGCAGGGCTGCTGGGAGCAGAAGCTCTCTCTGGAGCCCTGGCTTCCAGCTGCCCTTGCTCTTGCTGCCCTGCTCCCCCCGGGATCAGCTCCCAGCCCCCTGGACTTGTTGTCAGGAGAAGCAAGTTTGCTCTTGGCTGCCAGCCCCCTGTGCCATGGGGTGAGCTGTGCTGTCCCCATGTCCCCTCCTCTCCTGCCTGTGGCCTCCCCTCCTTCCTCGGCGTGTTGCCATTCCCAATAAATTGCAGAGAACATTCCCAGAGTCTTTGTGTCGTGGCTGGGGAGGCCTCCTCTGGCCAAGGTGGCTTCTGCTGGTGGGGAGCAGCCTGGTGGGGAGCTGGTCAGTGTGTCCTGCCTGAGCTCTGAGGGAGCTGAATGGGTGTGAGGAGAGGGGCAGGCAAGAGTCCAAGCCTGAGTGATGCTCCTTGACTCATTCACCACTCACTCCTTGTAGTGCCCCAAATCCCAAGCCCAGCCTGGAGTGCTGGGGCCTGGATGCTCAGTTCCCATCCAAGAGCACTGGAGCCCAGCTGGAGCTTAGCACAGCTGGGGGCAGCTTCTGCTACAGCTCCAGCCTTGGAATGCTGTCTTGTCCTTCCCACAGCAGAAGTCTTCCAGTTATGTCTGGAACCTTCCAGCAGAGGTCCAGCACCTCCTGGATCAACGGGGGAGGCTGCAGGCCAGCCTAGGTCAATGTCGCCTGATCAATATCTGACTACCCCTGATCAATGTCTTTGTCAGGTGATAGAATGAGATGAAATGGCCTCAAGCTGCCCCAGAGGAGGTTCAGGTTGGCCATGAGGAGCAACTTCTGTCCTGCAAGAGTGGTCAGGGGCTGGCCCGGGCTGCCCTGGGTGGAGTCCCCATGCTGGGAGGTGCTCCAGGACCCTGGGGCCATGGCTCTTGTGGCCAGGGTTTGGTGGCCATAGAATCATAGAATGGTTGGGGTTAGGAAAGTCCTCTGAGGTCACCCACTCCAACCAGCAACCCAACCCAACCCCACCATGGGCACCAAAATGTGGCCCTGGGTGCCATGGCCACAGGGTTCTGGAGCACCTTCAGGGCTGGGGGGTCCACCACTCCCTGCCCTGGGTAACCTCTTCCATGGTGGGGCTGGGTTGATGGCTTGGGCTCAGGGACCTTGGAGGTCTTTTCCAACCCACACACCTTCATGATCCCATGGGACCTAGGGCTCAGCCTTCACACCCCCAAAGGCACTTTGTGCCCTGCTGTCCCTGCCCCATCCCACCACAGGGCTTGGGTAAGGTCCAAACTGCTACTGCTCTAGGACAGGAGGTTTCTCGACCTCCTGGGCTCCAGATGTTGAGAGCAGGAGGAAGCTGTGGACAGGGAATGCTGAAATCCCAGGCAGGAGGTGATGGGATCTGTGCAGGGCTGCTGCCGGGGTGGTGAAACCAGAGGAGACCCAAAGGTGCTGAGTGCTGATGGAGATCAGCAGCAGCAGCAGGGTGGGAGCAGACATCAGATCCCTGTGGCCTTGTCACTTCATCTGAGTTTCCTGCCTTGGAGAAGACTTTTGGTCTGTGGTAGGGGAAGGTGGCAATGGTAGGAGGCTTGTGGTCAGCTGGGGGAGGGCAGGCTTAGAGCTACCTGTGAGCATGGATGTGGAGCTTGGCCAAGCAGCTCCCTGCTGGTGTGCAAGGGGAGTGTGGCCAGGCTGCAGAGCTCAGCACCCTGTGAGCACCAGGAGGGCTTGGGAACCACTGACTCACCCTCCCCTGAGTAGCAGTAGGAGCAAGAAGGGCTGAGAGGAGGTGATTCATCTCCTGCCCATGGGCTCAGGTTCCCACCAGCTCCCTCAAGAGCCAATGGACAGCCCCAGAGCCTCTCCTCCAAGAGCAAGTGGGAGGCATTGGTGCAGCTTGAGGAGGGGCTGCGGGGGCAAGGCTGCTGGGCTGGATCTGAGCTGGGCCTCAGCTCCTCCATCACAAGGAGAGATCAAAGAGGCAGGGAGGGCTTTCAGGAGTGCTTCAGGAGTGCCACCACAAGCAGCTGGGAGCTGCCAGTGTCCCCAGAGCAGGTCAGGAAGCTGCAAAGCTGGCAGAGATCCAGGCCAGGCGGTGAGGAAAGGCTGTGGAGCCCTCGCAGAGGGACCTCTGCTGCCTCCCGAGCCCAGCAGAGGTGTGGTGGAGCTGGGGGAAGTGCCTGGGGCTGGCCCAGGCAGGAGAGGAGGAGAAGTGAAGGTCTGTGAGAGGCTGGGGCTGTGGCAGGAGCACTTTGGGGTTTGGCTTGGGGCAGGACTCAGCTAATTTTGCTCTCGGTTTTAAGAGTTTGCTTCTCCTCTGCAGCTTGAGAGGCTGCGGCTCGGCGTGGCCGGCACCGCTGGGAGGAGTCCTTGTGACATCCTCCCCCCCGCCCCCTGGTGCCAGCAGCTCTCTGCTGGCTGAGCTCGGAAGCTGCAGCCCGGCCTGGGCTCCATCAACCTGTTCTGCAGAGTCCACACTTTGCCTGCCGTGGAGGATTCTGCTGTGCACAGCCTCTTGTGCAAGAGATCTGAAGGAGCCGTGGAGCTCGGGCTGGTTGCTGAGTCTCACCTGGAGGAGGCTGCAGTGACTCCAGGCCTGGTTTAATCTTCACATCTTGTCTGCAGACGTCAGAGTGACTCAAGCTGGGTCTTATCTCCGTGTGCTGAGCGTGGTCAGCATGCAGGCATTTGGCTGACTTGACAGATCCTCCCCCTCCTCATGGTGCCACCAGCTGAGGTGTTCCAGCCAGGCCCTGCTGCCTGCTGAGGAAGGCAGCTCCCAAGAGGTGTTTGGCAATCTGGAGGAGGTCAGAAGTGATCTGAGCTGCCCCACAGCCGGGTGGGACTGCAGGCCATGAGTGGGGCACCTGGAGAGCTGAGTTCTGTGTCTTTGGGGGATGGAAGACCCTCTGAGCTATGAGACCCTCCTCAGGTCAGCAGCTTCGAGAGGGAAGGTGTCCCCTGCTGGTGGGCTTGGCTGCCCAGCCTCCAGCTGCTGCCTGTCCCAGGCAGCAGGTCACACACATCTGGGCAGCCAGGACCTGAGTCCCTGAAGAGCAGGAAAATCCTTGGCCAACCATTTCTGGAGTTCCTCAAAGCTGCATAACCTTTGGTGAACCATGACTCGAGTCCCTAAAGAGCAGAATAAACCTTGGCCAACCACGACCTGAACCTCTCAAGAGTAGGATAAACCTTAGCCAACCATGACTTGAGTCCCTCAAGAGTAGGATGAACCTTGGCCAACCATGACTTGAGTCCCTCAAGAGTAGGATGAACCTTGGCCAACCATGACTTGAATCCCCCAAGAGGAGAAAACCATGGCCAACCATGACCTGAATCTCTCAAGAGTAGGATGAACCTTGGCCAACCATGACCTGAATCCCTCAAGAGTAGGATGAACCTTGGCCAACCATGACTTGAATCCCCAAGAGTGGCCAACCATGACCTGAATCTCTCAAGAGTAGGATGAACCTTGGCCAACCATGACTCGAGTCTCAAGAGTAGGAAAAGCCTTGGCCAACCATGACCTGAACCTCTCAGGACTAGGATAAACCTTGGCCAACCATGACTTGAGTCCCTCAAGAGTAGGATGAACCTTGGCCAACCATGACTTGAGTCCCTCAAGAGTAGGATGAACCTTGGCCAACCATGACTTGAGTCCCTCAAGAGTAGGATGAACCTTGGCCAACCATGACTTGAATCCCCCAAGAGGAGAAAACCATGGCCAACCATGACCTGAATCTCTCAGGAATAGGATGAACCTTGGCCAACCATGACCTGAGTCCCTCAAGGGTAGGATAAACCTTGGCCAACCATGACTTGAGTCCGTCAAGGGTAGGATAAACCTTGGCCAGCTGTGACTTAAATCCCTGAAGGGTAGGATAACCCTTGGCCAGCTGTGACTTAAATCCCTGAAGGGTAGGATAACCCTTGGCCAACCATCACTTGAGGCCATGAAGGGTAGCACAACCCTTGGCCAACCATCACTTGGGGCCATGAAGGGTAGGATAACCCTTGGCCAACCATCACTTGGGGCCCTCAAGGGTAGGTTAGCCCTTGGCCAACCATCACTTGGGGCCATGAAGGGTAGGATAACCCTTGGCCAACCATCACTTGGGGCCCTCAAGGGTAGGATAACCCTTGGCCAACCATCACTTGGGGCCCTCAAGGGTAGGATAGCCCTTGGCCAACCATCACTTGGGGTCCTCAAGGGTATAATAGCCCTTGGCCAACCATCACTTGGGGCCATGAAGGGTAGGATAACCCTTGGCCAACCATCACTTGGGGCCCTCAAGGGTAGGATAACCCTTGGCCAACCATCACTTGGGGCCATGAAGGGTAGGATAACCCTTGGCCAACCATCACTTGGGGCCATGAAGGGTAGGATAACCCTTGGCCAACCATCACTTGGGGCCCTCAAGGGTAGGCTAGCCCTTGGCCAACCATCACTTGGGGCCATGAAGGGTAGGATAACCCTTGGCCAACCATCACTTGGGGCCCTCAAGGGTAGGCTAGCCCTTGGCCAACCATCACTTGGGGCCATGAAGGGTAGGATAACCCTTGGCCAACCATCACTTGGGGCCATGAAGGGTAGGATAACCCTTGGCCAACCATCACTTGGGGCCCTCAAGGGTAGGATAACCCTTGGCCAACCATCACTTGGGGCCATGAAGGGTAGGATAACCCTTGGCCAACCATCACTTGGGGCCCTCAAGGGTAGGATAACCCTTGGCCAACCATCACTTGGGGTCCTCAAGGGTATAATAGCCCTTGGCCAACCATCACTTGGGGCCCTCAAGGGTATAATAGCCCTTGGCCAACCATCACTTGGGGCCATGAAGGGTAGGATAACCCTTGGCCAACCATCACTTGGGGCCCTCAAGGGTAGGATAACCCTTGGCCAACCATCACTTGGGGCCATGAAGGGTAGGATAACCCTTGGCCAACCATCACTTGGGGCCATGAAGGGTAGGATAACCTTTGGCCACCTGTGGCTTGTGCCCCTGAAGAGCAGCACTGCCGCAGGCCCACTGTTGCCTGAGCTCCTCTCAAGGCTTCTGTTTCCCACTCCCCTGCATCCCATTGTGTGAAGAACCTGTGGTGCCCTGCAGTCCCATCCCAGGGACAGTCCAAGTCTTCAGCTCCTCTGGTGGCTTTGGAAGGTGACTCTCTGGCTTGGTTTCCAAAGGGGCTGAGGTGCCTGGGCCAGCTCCTGATCCTTTCAAACAACACTGGAGCTGTACCAGCTGTGAGGGTGATGCTGCTGAGCCAACCATCCTTTGGAAGGTGAACTCAAAGCAGTCTTTGACCTCCTGGAGCGCTGTGAAGGCTTTAAAAGAGATTCCCCATCCAGGACTTTCAGGAACTAAGCACTGGGAAAATATTCTTGGAGAGGTTCTGCTCCTTGACTCTGCTCTGCTGAGACCCCATCTCCAATCCTAGCCTCAGCTGAGACCCCATCTCCAATCCTAGCCTCAAGCTGAGACCCCATCTCCAATCCTGGACTCAAGCTGAGACCCCACCTCCAGTCCTGGACTCTGCTGAGACCTCACTTCCAACCCTGCCTCCAGCAGAAGGTCACAGAGCTGCTGGGGGGAGGCCAGAGGAGGCCACAGAGATGCTGCCAGGGCTGGAGCAGCTCTGCTGGGAGCACAGGCTGAGGGAGCTGGGGCTGTGCAGCCTGCAGGGCAGGCTCCAGGGGGACCTCAGAGCTGCCTCCAGAGCCTGAAGGGATCCTGCAGGAAGGCTGCAGAGAGACTTTGGCTGAGGGGGGCTGGAGCCAGCCCCAGGGGGAATGGTTTGGAGCTGAGGCAGAGCAGGGTTGGAGTGGAGCTGAGGGAGAAGTTCTGCAGCAGGAGGCTGCTGAGAGCCTGGCCCAGGCTGCCCAGGGAGGCTGTGGCTGCCTCCTGCCTGGGGGTGCTGAGGGCCAGGCTGGATGAGGCCCTGAGCAGCTGAGCCTGGCTGAGAGGAGTCCCTGGGCAGGGTGGGGAGGTTGGAAGTGGCTGAGCTCTGAGCTCCCTTCCAGCCTGAGCCATCCCAGAAGTGAGGAGACCCAGAAGCTATCTGCAGGACACCTCTCAGGTGACCTTCCTGGTCCATGGCCCAGCAGCTGGGGCAGGACATCAGCCTTCAGGTGGCTGCTTTGCAGCTGCAGCTCCTGCCTGGACAGGAAATAGTCCTCCAAGAAATGTGCTCAGCTGCCTCCTGCCCTCCAGCCCAACCCTGCTGTGGTTGGAGAGGTGGCCAAAGAGGTCACACCTCGGGATGGACACAAGCCCTGAGGGGCATCAGAGCTGCTTCTACCCTTAGCTGTCTGTCACTCCAGAGGGACCAAGTCTGCTGCAGTCAGCTTCATCCTTTCTTTGCCTCCTTGGCTAAAACCAAAGTCATTGGAACTGCTAAGAGCCTGCTGTCCCTGCCTGCATTCCTCTGTCTCCAGTCACCACCCTCCAGTGCCCAAAGTGGCCTTCAGTCACCTGCAGGTTCAGCAGCACCTGTGGCCATCTGGAAGGCTCAAGGAAGGATCCTAGAATGGATTTGGGTTGGAAGGAAGCTCAAGGCTCAGCCAACTCCAAGCCCCTGCCATGCCCAGGGACACCTCCCCACAGCCCAGGCTGCTCAGGGCCTCATCCTGCCTGGCCCTCAGCACCTCCAGGCAGGAGGCAGCCACAGCCTCCCTGGGCAGCCTGTGCCAGAGTCTCCCCAGCCTCACTTCCTCCTCTCCACTCTCAATCTCTCCTCTCCCAGCTCCAATCCATCTCCCCTCACCCTGCCCCTCCCAGCCCTTCTCCCAGCTCCCTGCCCAGCTCTCCTGGAGCCTCTTCAGCTCTGGCAGCTGCTCTGAGCTCTCCCTGCAGCCTTCCCTTCTCCAGGCTGCACAGCCCCAACCCTCCCAGCCTGGCCCCACAGGAGAGGCTCTGCAGCCTCTTCTCCTCTTGGTGGCCTCCTCTGGAGCCTCTCCAGCAGCTCCAGGTCCTCCCTGTGCTGAGGGGTCCCAGGGCTGGGGGCAGTGCTGCAGAGGAGGGCAGAGCAGAGCAGAGGGCAGAGTCCCCTCCCTGTGCTGCTGCTCTGCCTCCTGCTGCTGCAGCCCAGCTCAGGGTTGGCTTCTGGGCTGCCAGTGACCACTGCTGGCTCCTGGGCACTCTGCCACCGACTGCCACCCCCAAGGCCTTCTCCTCAAAGCTGCTCTTGGGCCACTCCTCTTCCAGCCTGGATTACTTTGGGATTGCCTTGCCCCAGGTGCAGGAACCTTGTAGCTGGCCATGAAGCTGGCATGGGCTTGGACACCTTTGTCCTCTTGCTCCTTCTGCTCTGGTGCTCAGGTTTGGTCATCTCAGACTCTGGGGGACACAGTTTGAAGACACCTACCCCAGAAGCAGCCTTCCCCCATCCCCATGGATGCTCCTCCTTCATGGATTCCCAGAATGCCAGCTGGGAAGGGACCTCCAGGATCATCTGCTGCAACCCTTCTTGGCCACAGTGGAGTTGAGCTGAGCTGCCCCAGCACCCTGCCAAGCTGAACCTTCACCCTGTGCAGTGGAGAGGACTCCACCACTTCCCTGGGGAGGTGATTCCAGTGTCCAACTCTTCTGGAGTCCCATTGGAGTCTCCCCAGGATGGGAATCTGCCCAGGATGGGAATCTCCCCAGCAGCAACTCCTCCCCACCAGCCCTCTCCTTGCCATGAGGCTCCTCACCAAGAGGGAGTCTCCCTCCTCCTGGTGACCACCCCTGATGTCCTGCCCCATGGTGCTGAGGTCTCCCCTGAGCCTTCTCTTCTCCAGGCTGCCCCCACCCCACTCTCTCAGCCTCTCCTCACGTGGCAGGGCCCAGATGAAGCAGAAGTGCTGACCCTCATCAAAAGCAAGGTGTGGAAAGCTGCCTCCTGCCACCTCAGCAGCAATTTTCCACTTGAGAAGGAGATTTGGGGTGTGCTTGGGGTAGAGGGGGGGAGGAGGGGGGAGGGAGTTGTGAAAGCCTCCTTCTCATCACTTTCCACCCAAAGCCTTCCTGACCTGCAGCATCCAGACCCAGACAAAGAGCCACATCAGCAGCAGGAGCAGGTAGGGAGGTGGGAGGAGGAGGAGATGACTCCATCCCTACCAAACAGAAGCCTTGCAGATGCCATGAAGATAGGAGGCTCCATGGGCTCCCTGAGAGCTGTTCCAGGGCTCTGGCTCTTGGCTTCTGCCTCACAAGGAGGATTGCTGGGTGGAGTCAGCAGCTTGGCAAAACTCTGCTAACCACCAAGCTGATGAGGACACCAAATTGGTTTCCTCTTCACGCCCTGGGAGGCTCAGCCCAACTCCAGCAGCAGATAAAAGGGAATGCCTGAAGCTGTGGAGCTAGAGGAGACTCTGCACACTTCTCTCCCTCAGCAGAGAGGCTTCCTTGGGCTTTTCTGCTCCACTCAACTCAGCTTGGGCTCCCTGCCCTCCTCGACTCAACTCAACTCAACTCAACTCAGCCTTCCTGCCCTCCTCGACTCAACTCAACTCAACTCAGGCTCCCTGCCCTCCTCGACTCAACTCAGCTTGGGCTTCCTGCCCTCCTCAACTCATCTCATCTCATCTCAACTCAACTCAACTCAACTCAACTCAACTCAACTCAGCTCAGCTCAGCTCAGGCTTCCTGCCCTCCCCAGCCCAGCTCAGCGCCACGGCCATGTCTCGGCAGTCCGTCTGCAGAAGCTTCGGAGGAGGGAGCAGGAGGGGGTTCAGCTCTTGCTCTGCTGTTGGCTTTGGAGGCAGCGGGGGCAGGAGCAGGATCAGCTACAGCTCCTTCTCCAGCTGCAGGGGCGGCGGCGGGGGGCGCTGCGGGGGCTTCAGCAGCAGGAGCCTGCACAACCTGGGCGGCGGCAGCAGGATCTCCATGGGAGGCTCTTACGGATACGGCTGCAGGGTCGGCGGCTTCGGCCCAGCCTTCGGGGCAGGATTCGGCAGCGTCGGCGGAGGGGTCATTGGGGGGGGGATAGGCGGCTTTGGGGGGCCTGTGAGGTGCGGCCCTGCCTTCCCCGGGGGCATCCAGCCGGTGCAGGTGGACCCCAGCCTGCTGCGGCCGGTGCGCGTCGACATCGACCCCCAGATCCAGCAGGTGAAGTGCCAGGAGAAGGAGCAGATCAAGACCCTCAACAACCAGTTTGCCTCCTTCATTGACAAGGTGAGAGGCTGCACCGCTGCTGCCCCGGCCCTGGGGACCCTGAGGAACCAGGCTTGCACTGGAGGGCCTCCAAAGGTCCCTTCCAGCCCAGCGCTGGGGATGTCTCTGCTCACTGCAGCAGGTTTGGACTGCAGGACCTTCAGAGGTCCCTTCCAGCCCAGTGCTGGGGATGTCTCTGCTCACTGCAGGGAGGTTGGAGCAGAGGACCCTCAGAGGCCCCTTCCAGCCCAGTGCTGGAGATGTCTCTGCTCACTGCAGGGAGGTTGGAGCAGAGGACCCTCAGAGGTCCCTTCCAGCCCAGTGCTGGAGATGTCTCTGCTCACTGCAGGGAGGTTGGAGCAGAGGACCCTCAGAGGTCCCTTCCAGCCCAGTGCTGGGGATGTCTCTGCTCACTGCAGGGAGGTTGGAGCAGAGGACCTTCAGAGGTCCCTTCCAGCCCAGTGCTGGAGATGTCTCTGCTCACTGCAGGGAGGTTGGAGCAGAGGACCTTCAGAGGTCCCTTCCAGCCCAGTGCTGGGGATGTCTCTGCTCACTGCAGCAGGGTTGGAGCAGAGGACCTTCAGAGGTCCCTTCCAGCCCAGTGCTGGGGATGTCTCTGCTCACTGCAGGGAGGTTGGAGCAGAGGACCTTCAGAGGTCCCTTCCAGCCCAGTGCTGGGGATGTCTCTGCTCACTGCAGGAGGGTTGGAGCAGAGGACCTTCAGAGGTCCCTTCCAAGCCAGTGCTGGAGATGTCTCTGCTCACTGCAGCAGGGTTGGAGCAGAGGACCTTCAGAGGTCCCTTCCAGCCCAGTGCTGGAGATGTCTCTGCTCACTGCAGGGAGGTTGGAGCAGAGGACCTTCAGAGGTCCCTTCCAGCCCAGTGCTGGGGATGGGCAGCAGGATTGGAGCAGAGGACCTTCAGAGGTCCCTTCCAGCCCAGTGCTGGGGATGTCTCTGCTCAGTGCAGGGAGGTTGGAGCAGAGGACCTTCAGAGGTCACTTCCAACCCACCACATTCTATGGCTCCATGAACTTCCCTGTGCTGTGGAGAGGGCAATGTTGTCCTTCTCAGCTCAACTCTGGCAGGTCTGGAAGGCTGCTGATGCTGTTTTCCTGGAGTCCTCCTAAGGAAACCTGAGCCTTGGGCTCCCCACAGCATCCAGAGCACCTTCTTGAGGTGTGGTTGATCCCAGCTCTTCCTTAGGTTTCTCTGCAGCCTCCTCTGTGTGTGGCCAGGCCAAAGCCACCACCAAGTGCTCAGCTGTCATGAGAGGTCCTCTGAGGTCTCAAAAGACTTCTCAAGGAGCTTAGGGATGTAAAATGAGCTTGCAGGCGAGGCCTGGCTGCTCCTTATCTCGGCTCAGGCATGGAGGAGTCCTCCTCAGGCTGGGGAGCTGCTGCTCGAGGAAGGGCTCTGTGGGTTTCATAACCTGTGGCTGTGTCTCTGATGGGCTGCTGGGAGCTGTGGGGTTTCAGGCCCTGGGAGCTAAACCCCAGAGATCTGATGCTCCTGCAGAGGAATGTGGGGCAAAGCTTGCAGCTGGAGCTGGCAACCACCTGGAGATCTGGGAGGAGAACTTTCCAGGGGATGAGGAACAGAAGAGCAGAAATGGAGGAGCAGCAAAAGAGGAACTCGAGGAGAAGTGGGGAAAGAGGAGGAAAAAGGAAAGGATCTTCCCCTGGAACAGTGGCTTTCAGCTAGGCATAGCAGCATAGTATCAGTCAGAGTTGGAAGGGACCACAAGGATCATCCAGTTCCAACCCCCCTGCCATGGGCAGGGACACCCCACACTACATCAGGCTGCCCAGAGCCTCAGCCAGCCTGGCCTTAAACACCTCCAGGGACAGGGCCCCAACCACCTCCCTGGGCAACCCATTCCAGGGCTTCACCACTCTCATGGGGAAGAACTTCCTCCTCACCTCCAGCCTCAATCTCCCCACCTGCAGCTTCATTCCATCCCCCCCCCAGTCCTATCACTCCTGAGATCCTGAGCAGTCCCTCCCCAGCCTTCCTGTAGGCCCCTTCATGCATGGTCCTGGGGGGCTTTGGGCAAGGATTGCCTTGGGCTCCCAAAGGAGCAGCAGCTTGGAGGAGCACAACATCTCTGGGAGGGTCCCAGAGCTCTGTGAGCAGCACAGCTGTGAGGGTCCCAGAACAGAGGCTGCCCAAAGAGGTGGTGGTGGAGTCTCCTTCTCTGGAGACTCTCAAGCCCCATCTGGCTGCATCCCTGTGTGAGCTGTGCTGGATTCCATGGTCCTGCCCTGGCAGGGATGTTGGGCTGGATGATCTCCAGAGGTCCCTTCCAAGCCCTAACAACCTCTGGTGCTGCGACCCTCTCCCCTGGTGAGTCTCTCACACAGCCCCTTGCTGGCTTGCAGGTTCGCTTCCTGGAGCAACAGAACAAGGTCCTCGCCACCAAGTGGGAGCTCCTCCAACAGCAAGGACCTACAGGGCCCAGGAAGAACCTCGATGTCATCTTTGAGAACTACATCCAAGGGCTGAGGAGGAGGCTGGAGGGGCTGGTGGGCCAGAGGAGCCAGCTGGAGTCGGAGCTGCAGAGCATGCGGCAGTACGTGGAGGAGTACAAGAGCAAGTGAGTGCCTGGCAGAGGAAGGGGGGAAGGAGCCCCCAGGCAGCAGAGGAGGCTGCCACACAGTCCTCCTTCTGCAGACAGGGGCCTTGGGGGGTCCCTGGAAGCAAGAGGCTTCCACTGGCTGGCTGCTGAGCGGTGCCAGAGTCTGATCTTGCCTTGTCCCCTCTGGCAGGTACGAAGAAGAAATCAACAGGCGAACAGCTGCCGAGAACGAGTTTGTGGTGCTCAAGAAGGTGAGGCAGGGAGGCAGCAGGAGAGAGGGAGAGTGGTGGGACAGGCTGCAGAGAGCTTGCAGGGAGGCAGCAGGAGAGAGGGAGAGGTGGGACAGGCTGCAGAGAGCTTGCAGGGAGGCAGCAGAAGAGAGGGAGAGTGGTGGGACAGGCTGCAGAGAGCTTGCAGGGAGGAAGCAGAAGAGAGGGAGAGTGGTGGGACAGGCTGCAGAGAGCTTGCAGGGAGGCAGCAGGAGATGGGGAGAGTTGTGGGACAGGCTGCAGAGAGCTTGCAGGGAGGCAGCAGGAGAGAGGGAGAGTGCAGGGACAGGCTGCAGAGAGGTTGCAGGGAGGCAGCAGGAGATGGGGAGAGTTGTGGGACAGGCTGCAGAGAGCTTGCAGGGAGGCAGCAGGAGGGAGAAAGAGTGGTGGGACAGGCTGCAGAGAGCTTGCAGGGAGGCAGCAGGAGAGAGGGAGAGTGCAGGGACAAGCTGCAGTGAGCTTGCAAGGAGGCAGCAGGAGAGAGGGAGAGTGGAGGGACAGGCTGCAGAGAGCTTGCAGGGAGGCAGCAGGAGAGAGGGAGAGTGGTGGGACAGGCTGCAGAGAGCTTGCAAGGAGGCAGGAGGAGAGAGGGAGAGTGGAGGGACAGGCTGCAGAGAGCTTGCAGGGAGGCAGCAGGAGAGAGGGAGAGTGGAGGGACAGGCTGCAGAGAGCTTGCAGGGAGGCAGCAGGAGGGAGGGAGAGTGGAGGGACAGGCTGCAGAGAGCTTGCAGGGAGGCAGGAGGAGAGAGGGAGAATGGTGGCTGCAGAGAGCTTGCAGGGAGGCAGCAGGAGGGAGGGAGAGTGGAGGGACAGGCTGCAGGAGCTTGCAAGGAGGCAGGGAGAGGAGTGGGGAGAGGCTGCAGAGAGCTTGCAGGGAGGCAGCAGGAGGGAGGGAGAGTGGAGGGACAGGCTGCAGAGAGCTTGCAGGGAGGCAGCAGGAGAGAGGGAGAGTGCAGGGAGAGGCTGCAGAGAGCTTGCAAGGAGGCAGCAGGAGAGGGAGAGTGGTGGGACAGGCTGCAGAGAGCTTGCAGGGAGGCAGCAGGAGAGGGAGAGTTGGGACAGGCTGCAGAGAGCTTGCAGGCAGCAGGAGAGAGGGAGAGGGTGGGACAGGCTGCAAGAGATTGCAGGGAGGCAGCAGGAGGGAGGGAGAGTGGTGGGACAGGCTGCAGAGAGCTTGCAGGGAGGCAGCAGGAGAGAGGGAGAGTGGAGGGACAGGCTGCAGAGAGCTTGCAGGGAGGCAGCAGGAGAGAGGGAGAGTGGTGGGACAGGCTGCAGAGAGCTTGCAGGGAGGCAGCAGGAGAGAGGGAGAGTGGAGGGACAGGCTGCAGAGAGCTTGCAGGGAGGCAGCAGGAGAGAGGGAGAGTGCAGGGACAGGCTGCAGAGAGCTTGCAAGGAGGCAGCAGGAGAGAGGGAGAGTGGAGGGACAGGCTGCAGAGAGCTTGCAGGGAGGCAGGAGGAGAGAGGGAGAGTGGAGGGACAGGCTGCAGAGAGCTTGCAGGGAGGCACAGCCCAAGCTAAGGAGCCTACAGCGAGCCACTGGCTGCCAGCAGCTGCTCTGTGCTGGGTGGAAGCAATTCTCTCTCTGTGGGATCTCTCCTTTAGGATGTGGACTGTGCCTACATGACTAAGGTGGAGCTGGAAGCCAAGGTGGGAGCCCTGACCGATGAGATCAGCTTCCTGAGGTGCATCTATGAGGAGGTAAGAGCTGTCCCTTCCCCTGGGCTGCCTGCAGGTACCAGGAGCTGTGGGGTGGCCAAAGGCTGAGGCCGGAGTGGTCGACCGGCTGGGTTGGGTCAGTTGAGCCTTCCTGGGCTGTCCTCTGCTCCTTGGATGGCCAAGTTGCCTCATTTCTGGGTTGCAGGAGCTGGCTCAGATGCAGACCATCAGCAGGGACCTGTCTGTGGTGGTGTCCATGGACAACAACCGGCACCTGGACCTGGACTGCATCATCGAGGAGGTCAGGCGGCAGTACGAGCAGGTGGCTCAGAACAGCAGAGCCGAGGCCGAGGCTTGGTACCAGAGCAGGGTGAGTCATGGAGGCCTCCCAGCACCTGGGACAGGCTCTGCTGGGTGCTGAGTCCCTTGTGAGAGAGGGCAGCAGCTGGGGTCTGGGCAGGCTGTGGCTGATGGGAGGCTTTGTGTCCCTGTGCTCAGTATGAAGAGCTGCAGAACACAGCTGGCAGGCACGGGGACAGCCTCCGCAACACCAAGATCGAGATCCAGGAGCTGACCAGGAACGTCCAGAGGCTGAGGGCTGAGATTGAGAGCGTGAAGAAGCAGGTAGGGCTTGGGGAGCATCTCCTGGCGGGCTGGCAGCAGGCTGCCCGAGCTCTGAGCTGCCTGAGCTGCTGAGGGCAGAGCGGGCAGGGAAAGGGAGGCCCTTTGGAGGAGCCTGAGGCGGCCATGGGGTTGCTCCCTCGGGAGCTGGTGCCCTGAGGGCTGCTGCAGTGCAGGCAGGGCAGGAGGCAGCTGAGAACCTCCTTTGCCTTCTGCCAGAACCATCAGCTGCAGACGGCCATCGCCGAGGCCGAGGAGCGTGGGGAGATGGCCCTGAAGGATGCCAGGAGGAAGCTGGAGGAGCTGGAATGTGCCCTGAGCAAAGACAAGGAGGAGCTGGCTCGCCTGCTGAAGGAGTACCAGGAGCTGCTGAACATCAAGATTGCTCTGGACGTGGAGATTGCCATGTACAGGAAGCTGCTGGAGGGAGAGGAGAACAGGTGAGAGCTTCTGAGCCAGCCTGGGCTGCCCAAGGTGCTTGGAGGAGGAGAGGCAGGAAGGGATCTGTGCTTGGAGAGGGAAGCACTGCTCCTGGCAGCCCTGGGACTGAGCTCTTGGCTGGTTCCTGAGGTGTGGGGCAAAGCTGCTTCCTCAGCTCCAGCCTCAACCTCCCCTGCTCAAGCTGGACTTGAGGATCTCAAAGGTCCCTCCCAACCCCAAGAGTTCTGCACTCACAATGGACTTTGGGGAGGAAGTGTCTCTCAAAGGTCTCTCTCCACCTTCTTCCTTCCCTTCCTTGGGTTCAGGCTGAAGCTTTCCTCCTCTCTCACAACTCCTCTGAGGTTCCAATTGGTTTGATTTCGATCCAAGCTCCCTCCCCCCAGGGAATATTCCCAGTGGTTGAGGTTGGTGGGGAATGAAGGCAGCAGCTGGGAAGCCTCCTGGAGCTGCCTTGATTGTGCTGCTCTTGGAGTCACAGCTTCTGTTCCCTTCCCTGCACAGGCTCTGTGGAGACAACCCCTCCAACGTCAATGTCTGTGAGTATCTGGAGACCATGGAGCCATGGGATGGGGTTGGGGTGGAAGGGAACTCAAGGTTCAGCCAGCTCCAACCCCCTGCCATGCCCAGGGACACCTCCCCCCAGCCCAGGCTGCTCAGGGCCTCATCCTGCCTGGCCCTCAGCACCTCCAGGCAGGAGGCAGCCACAGCCTCCCTGGGCAGCCTGTGCCAGGCTCTCCCCAGCCTCACTTCCTCCTCTCCACTCTCAATCTCTCCTCTCCCAGCTCCAATCCATCTCCCCTCACCCTGCCCCTCCCAGCCCTTGTCCCAAGTCCCTCCCCAGCTCTCCTGGAGCCTCTTCAGCTGCTGGCAGCTGCTCTGAGCTCTCCCTGCAGCCTTCTCCTCTCCAGGCTGCACAGCCCCAAGCCTCCCAGCCTGGCCCCACAGGGGAGGCTCTGCAGCCTCTGCTCCTCTTGGTGGTCTTCTCTGGAGCCTCTCCAGCAGCTCCAGGTCCTCCCTGTGCTGTGGGTCCCAGGGCTGGGGGCAGTGCTGCAGGAGAGGGCAGAGCAGAGGGCAGAGTCCCCTCCCTGTGCTGTGGGTCCCAGGGCTGGGGACGGTGCTGCAGGGGAGGTCAGAGCAGAGCAGAGGGCAGAATCCCCTCCTTTGCCCTCATCCTCTGTGCCCTGCAGAGCAGCTTCTCCCCTGGGCTTGCTGAGGGCTCCCAGGCTGTCCCTTGGTGTGCCCTGAACCTGTCCCTCTCTTGCAGCCGTGGTTGGCAGAGCCACCCTGGCCGGAGGCCGAGCCGGAGGCTTCGGAGCCTGCGGCGCCGTGGGAGGAGGAGGAGGAGTCTGCACCCTGGGAGGAGGAAGCATGGTGGGAGGCAGCTGCGGCATGGGGGGAGGCCTCCTCAGCGCTGGCTTCTCCTCTGGCAGTGGAAGAGTTTGCAGCTCTGGGGGCAACTTTGTCTCTGGGGGGAGCTCCTCCTCGGTGCGCAGATGTGTGACCACCACCAGCCTCAAGTCCTCCGGCGTCAAGTACTGAGCCCCGGCTCGGCCCCCCCGGGGGGAGAGGCAGCCTCTCCTCTCCCCAGCCAGCAGCACAGTCCCTGCCCTCCCCAGCCAGCACCCAGGAAGGAAATGGACTCTCCCCCAGAGCTCACAGCCCCCTCACAACTCAGAATCATCCAGGTGGGAGATGAGCTCTGAGGTCATCCAGCCCAACCAGCAGCCCAACACCACCATGGTGCTGCAGTGCCAGGGCTCATCTGAGCATGGAGAAGAGCTCTGAGGTCATCCAGCCCAACCAGCAGCCCAACACCACCATGGTGCTGCAGTGCCAGGGCTCATCTGAGCATGGAGAAGAGCTCTGAGGTCATCCAGCCCAACCAGCAGCCCAACACCACCATGGTGCTGCAGTGCCAGGGCTCATCTGAGCATGGAGAAGAGCTCTGAGGTCATCCAGCCCAACCAGCAGCCCAACACCACCATGGTGCTGCAGTGCCAGGGCTCATCTGAGCATGGAGAAGAGCTCTGAGCTCATCCAGCCCAACCAGCAGCCCAACCCCAGCATGGAGCCACAAGAGCCATGGCTCATCACCTTGGACCAGTACCCTGCAAGGCAATAGCCTCTTCCCCAGAGCTCAGAACCTTCTTACACCACAGGATCATTGAGGTTGGAGAAGACCTCACTGAGTCCAACCACCAAGCCAGCCCCACCATGGGCACTGAACCACGCCCCAGAGTGCCACATGCCAGCATCCTGCCCAGGAGGAGATGCCCTGTGGCAGGACCTGGCTGCTCCCTGAGCCCCAGCAGCCTGCAGGGATCTCCCTCCTGGGCTCAGAGCTCACCTGAGGACCTTTTCTTGCTGTGCTTCTTGCTGCTGTGCTGGCTGAGGAGCAGCTTGTGCAGCCCTGCTCTCCCCTGGCACCCTCAAAGGTCTCTTTTTCAGAGGCCCTGGTCCCCCCTTTGCACCTCCCCCACCCCCTGCATGTCCCCCACGGCCTTGGCTGCAGCTCTAGCAGGCAGCTCCTGCAGGAGGTGCCAGCAGCTGGCAGGCAGGGCTAGGAGTGAGGCTGAGGTCTCCCTCTCCACCTTGCCCTGGTGGAGTCATTTGGCAGCTTGAATGTGTTGTGGACTCCTTTCCCTCTTCTCCTTCCCCTCCTGTGCCCTGTGCTTGGCCTTCCTGCAGCCCTTCTGCTGCACCAAGCCTGCTGCATGGCTGCCTGCTGCCAGCAGCCCTCTCCTTCAGGTCCTTTTTATTGCCAATAAACTGCAGAGAGATGAAAAGCTTTCCCTTGGTGTCATCTTCTCCCTTCCTGGGGCCCAGGGGAGGGCTGATCACAGACCTGGCAGGGCTGGAGGGGACCTCAGCATTCCAGAAGGGACCCAGAAACCCCCAGAGCTTCTCACTGCCCTGAAGCAGGGGGGGAGGAAGTGAGGAGGAAATCCAAGCTCCAAGCTTGGTGGAGCTCTGAGCAGCCTGCTCTAGCTGGAGGTGTCCCATGGAATGGAATGGAATGGAATGGAATGGAATGGAATGGAATGGAATGGAATGGACCAGGTTGGAAGAGATCTTTGAGATCATCAAGTCCAACCTATCATCCAACACCATCTAATCTACTAACCCCTGGCACCAAGCACCCCACCAAGCCTCCTCCTGAACACCTCCAATGATGGGGACTCCACCACCTCCCCAGGCAGCCCATTCCAACGGCCAAGCACTCTCTCTGTGGAGAACTTCTTCCTAACATCCAGCCTAAACCTCTCCTGGCACAGCTTGAGACTGTGTCCTCTTGTTCTGGGGCTGGGTGCCTGGGAGAAGAGCCCAACCCCCACCTGGCTGCAACCTCCCTGCAGGGAGTTGGAGAGAGCAAGAAGGTCTCCCCTGAGCCTTCTCTCCTCCAGGCTGAGCAACCCCAGCTCCCTCAGCCTCTCCTCACAGGGCTGTGCCCCAGCCCCCCCCCAGCCCTCTGCCCCAGACCCCTCCCCAGCTTTGTTGCCCTTCTCTGGCCAGGTTCAAGCCTCTCAATGTCCTTCTTAACCTGAGGAGCCCAGAGCTGGACACAGGACTCCAGGAGTGGCCTCAGCAGTGCTGAGCACAGGGCAGGATGAGGTCCCTGCTCCTGCTGCCCACACTGCTCCTGACCCAGGCCAGGCTGCCCTTGGCCTTCTTGGCTGCCTGGGCACACTGCTGGCTCCTGTTCAGCTGCTCTCCACCAGCACCCCCAGGTCCCTCTCTGCCTGGCTGCTCTCAGCCACTCTGCCCCCAGCCTGCAGCCCTGCCTGGGGTTGCTGTGGGCAATGTGCAGCTCCTGGCACTTGGATGTGTTCAGCCTCCTGCTCTTGGGCTCTGCCCCTCTGCCCAGCCTGGCAAGGTCTCTCTGCAGAGCTCTGCTACCCTCCAGCAGATCAACTCCTGCCCCCAGCTTGGTGTCCTCTGCACATTTACTGCTGATGGACTCCATCCTCTCCTCCAGATCATCAATGAAGATGTTAAATGAAATCCAAGCTCCAAGCTTGGTGGGGCTCTGAGCAGCCTGCTCTAGCTGGAGGTGTCCCTTGATGACCTCAGAGCTCTCTTCCACCCTCAGCAAGTCCTGAGGGGCTGGAAGGGACCTCTGGAGCTCCCCCAGCCCCAGCAGGGCAGCCCCCAGCAGCTTGCTCAGGGGCACAGTGCCCAGGGGGGGGTTGGAAGCTCTCCACAACCTCTCTGGGCTCAGCCTGCTCCAGGCCTCCAGCAGCCTCACCCCAAACTGCTTTCTCCTCCTGCCCTCCACTCTCTGCCCCTTGCCCCTTGGCCTGGCAAGGAGGGGGAGAGGGGGTAGGTAATGTCCATGAGGCAGCCTGGGCCAGGCTGGGGGTGGTGCAGCGAGGGAAGGGAGTGGAATGGGGGCAGATCTCGCTGAGCTGCCTGGGGAGGGAGTCCTGGGGGCTGGAGCTGGAGCTGGGCTGAGTTTTGGATTGGTGCTGATCACCTTTCTGATGGGAGGAGCTCAGCTGCTTCCAAAGCTGCTTCCCTTGGGTTGCTCCCTGCTGCCCACCCCTGGTGCCTACTCCTGCTGCCTACCCCTGGAGCCCACCCCTGGAGCCCACCCCTGCTGCCCGCCTCTGCTGCCCACCCCTGGAGCCCAGCCCTGCTGCCCACCCCTGGTGCCCACCCCCTGCTGTGGGTACTTTGGGGGGGCTGCTTTACCTTCCCTCCCCCCTCTCTCATGTCCTTTTTGGGGGTACTTCAGCCTTTCCTCCCCCTCCCTGCTCCTTTTGGGGGTACTTTGGGGGCTGCTTTACCTTTCCTCCCCCTCTCTCACCTCCTTTTTGGGGGTACTTTGGGGGGGCTGCTTTACCTCTCCTCTCTCCTCTCTCACCTCCTTTTTGGGGGTACTTTGGGGGCTGCTTTACCTTTCCTTCCCCTCTCTCATGTCCTTTTGGGGGTACTTTGGGGGCTGCTTTACCTTTCCTTCCCCCTCTCTCATGTCCTTTTGGGGGTACTTCGGGGGGGCTGCTTTACCTTTCCTCCCCCTCCCTGCTCCTTTTGGGGGTACTTCGGGGGCTGCTTTACCTTTCCTCCCCTCTCTCACCTCCTTTTGGGGGTACTTTGGGGGCTGCTTTACCTTTCCTCTCTCCTCTCTCACCTCTTTTTGGGGGTACTTCAGGGGGCTGCTTTACCTTTCCTCTCTCCTCTCTCACCTCTTTTTGGGGGTACTTCGGGGGGGCTGCTTTACATTTCCTTCCCCTCTCTCACCTCCTTTTTGGGGGTACTTCGGGGGGGCTGCTTTACCTTTCCTCCCCCCTCTCTCATGTCCTTTTTGGGGGTACTTTGGGGGGGCTGCTTTACATTTCCTTCCCCTCTCTCACCTCCTTTTGGGGGTACTTCGGGGGCTGCTTTACCTTTCCTCCCCTCTCTCATGTCCTTTTTGGGGGTACTTTGGGGGGGCTGCTTTACCTTTCCTCTCTCCTCTCTCACCTCCTTTTTGGGGGTACTTTGGGGGGGCTGCTTTACCTTTCCTCCCCCTCCCTGCTCCATTTTGGGGGTACTTTGGGGGGGCTGCTTTACCTTTCCTCCCCCTCTCTCACCTCCTTTTTGGGGGTACTTCGGGGGGGCTGCTTTACCTTTCCTCCCCCTCCCTGCTCCATTTTGGGGGTACTTTGGTGGAGCTGCTTTACCTTTCCTCCCCCTCTCTCACCTCCTTTTTGGGGGTACTTTGGGGGGGCTGTTTTACCTTTCCTCCCTCCTTTCCCTGGTTGCCCTCTGGGTGCTGCTGCTGCTCCTGCGCTGAGCTCCTGCGAGCCCAACTGCGCTTCCCCCGAGGCCGGGGGTGGGATGGACTCCCAATTGATCACCGAGGCTGACCTTGATTGGGCTAATTATCGGCTCCCGGGCGATGGGGATGCCAGCCCCGGTGCCAGCCGAGTGTGGGCGGCCGAGGTGCGCTCCCCGGGCGCGGGGGAAGGCAGCCCCGGGGCCGGGTTGCTAATCAGGTTGTTTACCCCGGGCTGCGCATCTGCCCCGGCTGCTCCCCAGCTGTTTCAGCTTCCTGTGGGCAGGGAGCTCATTAAAGGCTCTTCTCAGCCGTCAGCAGCGGCTTTTGATCCCTGCCGAGGCTCTCAGCCCCCTTCCCTGCCTGCCGCCTGCCGCTCCCGAGCCCGGGGAGCCGCCGGTTCCCTGCCTGCCCGCCCCGGGAAGGTTGAGCCTCCGATGGGGAGAGGCTGTCCTCACGTTTCCAGAAGCCCTCTGCGTGTGGAGAGAGCCTCTGGGATGGGGAAGGGAAGGAAAGGAAGGGCTTGGAGCCTGGGAAAGGAGGCTGGGGAGGAAGCTGGGCTGAGCTGGGGGTGGAAAGCAGCAGCAGGACCTGGCTGCGGGAGAGCAATCCCTGAGCCGTGGCTGTGACACAGGGGAGGGACAGCAGAGCAGCTCCAGGATCAACAGCTCAGCCCAGGAGGGCTGCAGCAGGGCCAGGGAAGGGCAAGGGAGCTGGGGAAGGGGCTGGGGGAGAGGGCTGGGGAGGGAGGAGCAGCTGAGGGAGCTCTGGGAGGGTTGAGGCTGGAGGAGAGGAGGCTGAGGGGAGACCTCCTGGCTCCCTGCAAGTGCCTGAGAGGAGCCTGCAGCCAGGGGGGGCTGAGACCTCCTGTCCTAAGTGATGGCACAAGAGGAGCTGGCCTCAGGCTGCCCCAGGGCAGGCTCAGCTTGGCCCTGAGGAGAAACTTCTGCCCTGGAAGGGTTCTGCAAGCCTGGCCCAGGCTGCCCAGGGAGGTGCTGGTGGAGTCCCCAGGCCTGGAGGGGCTCCAGCCCCCTGTGGCCATGGCTCTTGTGGCCATGGTGGGGTTGGGTTGAAGGTTGGACTCAGAGGATGACCTCAGAGTTCTTCTCCAACCCAACCAGTTCTGGGAATGTCTTTGGCTGCTGAAATGAATCCTGGAGGCAGAGGCCAGGGCTCCATGGGGTGAGCTGAGTGTCACTCTCCTGCTCCAACCTCTGCATGGCTCTGGGGGCTCAGGTGTGGTGAGGTGAAGCCCAGCAGCCATGGCCAGGGGATGTGGCTGAACCAGGCTGGGTTAAGCTGCCTGTCCTGGGATCCCCCTGGCAGAGGTCTCCAACTCTTAGACCCCTGCAGGAAGCACTGGGTGCTGGTGGAGGCACTCAGCAGCTCCCTTTGCTTCTTCCCACTCAGAGGCAGAGAACAGATTGGGTTGGAGGAGGCCTCTGAGGTCATCCAGCCCAACCCTCAACCCAACCCCTCCATGGCCACCCAGCCCTGGCCAGAGGAGCCATGGCCACAGGGGTCTGGAGCCCCTCCTGGCCTGGGGACTCCACCAGCACCTCCCTGGGCAGCCTGGGCCAGGCTTGCAGAACCCTTCCAGGGCAGAAGTTTCTCCTCAGGGCCAAGCTGAGCCTGCCCTGGGGCAGCCTGAGGCCAGCTCCTCTTGTGCCATCACTTAGGACAGGAGGTCTCAGCCCCCCCTGGCTGCAGGCTCCTCTCAGGCACTTGCAGGGAGCCAGGAGGTCTCCCCTCAGCCTCCTCTCCTCCAGCCTCAACCCTCCCAGCTCCCTCAGCTGCTCCTCCCCAGCCCCTTCCCCAGCTCCCTTGGCCTTCCCTGGCCCTGCTGCCGCCCCCAAAGTCCTCCTTGGGCTGAGCTGTTGATCCTGGAGCTGCTCTGCTGCCCCTCCCCTGGGTCACAGCCACCTTTCAGGGATGGTTTCCCTGCAGCAGGCAGCAGCCAGGTCCTGCTCTCTCCTCCCAGCTGCTGCTTTTCACCCCCAGTTCAACCCAATTTCCTCTCCAGCCTCATTTTCCAGGCTGGAACTCTCCTCCTCCTCCTCTTCCTGCAACCCTTTGGAGATTTCATCTCTGCTTTGCACCACACCCCCAAGCCTGAGGGCTTCAGCTGCAGACCTGCTGTGTGTGGAGGACCCAGGACCTGCTGAGCCTCTGAGAGGTCTCGGGGATCAGAGAGCTGAGAGCTCTGCTTTGGGTTAGGAGATAAAAGGGGAAATAAAAGCAGCTTCTGTAAGCAGGGCAGGGATGCTGCCCCTGGGCACTGGGGGGGCCACAGCTGGCAGCCTGGGGGCAGCCTTGGGCTCCTCAGGGCCAGGAGGACTTGGAGGGCTGCAGCAGGGCCAGGGAAGGGCAAGGGGGCTGGGGGAGAGGGCTGGGGAGGAGCAGCTGAGGGAGCTGGGGGGGTTGAGGCTGCAGGAGGCTGAGGGGAGACCTCCTGGCTGCCTGCAAGTGCCTGAGAGGAGCCTGCAGCCAGGGGGGGTTGGGCTGTGGGGCCAAGGGCCAGGACCAGAGGAGCTGGCCTCAGGCTGCCCCAGGGCAGGCTCAGCTTGGCCCTGAGGAGAAACTTCTGCCCTGGAAGGGTTCTGCAAGCCTGGCCCAGGCTGCCCGGGGGGGAGGTGGTGGAGTCCCCATGGCTGGAGGGGTTCCAGCCCCCTGTGACCATGGCTCTGGTGGTTTGGTGGCCATGGAGGGGTTGGGTTGCTGCTTGGACCTCCTCTTCTCCAGGCTAAGCAACTCCAGCTCCCTCAGCCTCTCCTCACAGGGCTGTGTCCCAGCCCCCTCCTCAGCCCTGTGCCCCAGACCCCTCCCCAGCTCTGTTGCCCTTCCCTGGCCAGGTTCAAGTCTCTCAATGTCCTTCTTAACCTGAGCAGCCCAGAGCTGGACACAGGACTCCAGGAGTGGCCTCAGCAGTGCTGAGCACAGGGCAGGATGAGCTCCCTGCTCCTGCTGCCCACACTGCTCCTGACCCAGGCCAGGCTGCCCTTGGCCTTCTTGGCTGCCTGGGCACACTGCTGGCTCCTGTTCAGCTGCTCTCCACCAGCACCCCCAGCTCCCTCTCAGCCACTCTGCCCCCAGCCACTGCCCCCAGCCACTCTGCCCCCAGCCTGGGGTTGCTGTGGCCAAAGTGCAGCTCCTGGCACTGGGATTTGTTCAGTGCCATCCTGTTGGGCTCTGCCCATCTGTTCAGTCAGTCAAGGTCCCTCTGCAGAGCCCTTCTGCCCTCTAACTGACCAACCTCTGCTCCCAGCTTGGTGTCAGCTGCAAATTTGCTGCTGACTGACTCAATGCCCTCCTCCAGATCATCAATGAAGACCTGGCAAGGTCCCTCTGCAGAGCTCTGCTACCCTCCACCAGCTCCACTCCTGCCCCCAGCTTGGTGTCCTCTGCAAGCTCCCTGCTGATGGACTCCATCCCCTCCTCTTCATCATCAATGAAGATATTAAAGAGGCTGGGGCCCAGCACTGCTCCCTGGGGGGGGCACCCCTGGTGCCTGGCTGCCAGCTGGACGTGGGCACCGTTCACCACCACCCCCTGGGCTCTTCCCTCCAGCCAGCTCCTAACCCAGTGCTCAGGGAGGTGCTGAACCTGCTGATCTTGGAGCTCTTTTCCAGCCTCAGCTCCTCCATCCCCTTCACTCCTCACTCCCTCCCTTCAGCTGCTACTTTCCCATTCCTGTGGGGACAATGAGAGGCTTAGGAGATAGCTTAATTAGCGATGGTAATTGCTAAAGTGGATCATCTGCTCTGCGAGGTGGTTACCAGGAGCTTCCTGCCCTGCTTGCCTTTCCTGTTAACCCCTCATTAGCCACTCATTAGAGCAGCTCTCAGCCCTTTCTTAACGGGATTGCAAAGTCCTCTCCGTGGGGTGGGAGCAGGGAAGCCTCTGGCCCAGCCCCCCCCCACACATTCCCTCAGGCAGCAAGGGCAAGGTGGGAAGGGATCAGCCCCTGGAGGCAGGGCACCTGCAGGAGACAGCAATGGTCCCTGGCAGCACAGCAGGGCAGGGGCAACCTGGGCTGCACCCAAAGCAAGCTGGCCAGAGGTGGAGGGAGGGGATCCTGATCCTCTGCCCTGCTCAGACCTCCCCAACAGGCCAAGGGCAGCCTGGGCTGCACCCAAAGCAAGCTGGCCAGAGGTGGAGGGAGGGGATCCTGACCCTCTGCCCTGCTCAGACCTCCCCTGCAGGCCAAGGGCAGCCTGGGCTGCACCCAAAGCAAGCTGGCCAGAGGTGGAGGGAGGGGATCCTGATCCTCTGCTCTGCTCAGACCTCCCCTGCAGCACTGCCCCCAGCCCTGGGATCCCCAGCACAGGGAGGACCTGGAGCTGCTGGGGAGGCTCCAGAGGAGGCCACCAAGAGGAGAAGAGGCTGCAGAGCCTCCCCTGTAGGGCCAGGCTGGGAGGCTTGGGGCTGTGCAGCCTGGAGAAGGGAAGGCTGCAGGGAGAGCTCAGAGCAGCTGCCAGGAGCTGAAGAGGCTCCAGGAGAGCTGGGGAGGGACTTGGGACAAGGGCTGGGAGGGGCAGGGTGAGGGGAGATGGATTGGAGCTGGGAGAGGAGAGATTGAGAGTGGAGAGGAGGAAGTGAGGCTGGGGAGAGCCTGGCACAGGCTGCCCAGGGAGGCTGTGGCTGCCTCCTGCCTGGAGGTGCTGAGGGCCAGGCTGGATGAGGCCCTGAGCAGCCTGGGCTGGGGGGAGGTGTCCCTGGGCATGGCAGGGGCTTGGAGCTGGCTGAGCTCTGAGCTCCCTTCCAAGGCAAACCCATTCTGTGTTTCTACAGCTCTGTGCTGATGGTTTGGGCTGAGTGGAGCTGAGCCAAGCTCTGGGCTGTGGAGGTTGGCAAATCCCTGCCTCAGCTGTGCTCAAGGAGGTGAAGCTTGGCTCTCTTGGGAGCAGCCTTTATGGGCTGGCAAGGTTGGTCCTTGGCTCAGGGTCTGTGCCATGGATCTGGTGGGGGCCAGCTCAGCTCCTGCTCCTTCCACCACCTGAAAGCCAGGACCCTTATGGTCCACAGGGTGCAGAGAGACCATGCACAAAGGCCACTCAGGTCTCCTGGCTCACTCCTCTCACCTGGCTCAGAGGCTTCTCCAGATGGGAGGAACATCATCACCTGCTGCCCAGGCTGCCCAGGGAGGTGGTGGAGTCCCCAGCCCTGGAGGTGCTCACAGGAGATGTGGTGCTGAGGGCTGTGGTGTGGCACCAGGCTTGGCAGAGCTGGGGAATGGTTGAGGCTGGATGAGCTCCAAGAGCTTTTCCATCCCATCCCATGGTGAAGGATGGTTGGGGCTGGATAAACTCCAAGAGCTTTTCCCTCCCATGGTGAAGGATGGTTGGGACTGGATGAGCTCCAAGAGCTTTTCCAAGCCATGGTGAAGGATGGTTGGGGCTGGATGAGCTCCAAGAGCTTTTCCATCCCATGGTGAAGGATGGTTGGGACTGGATGAGCTCCAAGAGCTTTTCCATCCCATCCCCTGGTGAAGGATGGTTGGGAGTGGATGAGTTCCAAGAGCTTTTCCATCCCAACCCATGGTGAAGGATGGTTGGGAGTGGATGAGCTCCATGAGCTTTTCCCTCCCAACCCATGGTGAAGGATGGTTGGGACTGGATGAGCTCCATGAGCTTTTCCATCCCATGGTGAAGGATGGTTGGGACTGGATGAGCTCCAAGAGCTTTTCCCTCCCATGGTGAAGGATGGTTGGGACTGGATGAGCTCCAAGAGCTTTTCCCTCCCATGGTGAAGGATGGTTGGGACTGGATGAGCTCCAAGAGCTTTTCCCTCCCATGGTGAAGGATGGTTGGGACTGGATGAGCTCCAAGAGCTTTTCCCTCCCATGGTGAAGGATGGTTGGGACTGGATGAGCTCCAAGAGCTTTTCCCTCCCATGGTGAAGGATGGTTGGGACTGGATGAGCTCCAAGAGCTTTTCCATCACATGGTGAAGGATGGTTGGGACTGGATGAGCTCCAAGAGCTTTTCCATCCCATGGTGAAGGATGGTTGGGACTGGATGAGCTCCAAGAGCTTTTCCATCCCATGGTGAAGGATGGTTGGGGCTGGATGAGCTCCAAGAGCTTTTCCATCACATGGTGAAGGATGGTTGGGACTGGATGAGCTCCAAGAGCTTTTCCATCCCATGGTGAAGGATGGTTGGGACTGGATGAGCTCCAAGAGCTTTTCCATCCCATGGTGAAGGATGGTTGGGGCTGGATGAGCTCCAAGAGCTTTTCCATCACATGGTGAAGGATGGTTGGGACTGGATGAGCTCCAAGAGCTTTTCCATCCCATCCCCTGGTGAAGGATGGTTGGGACTGGATGAGCTCCAAGAGCTTTTCCATCCCAACCCATGGTGAAGGATGGTTGGGACTGGATGAGCTCCAAGAGCTTTTCCATCCCATCCCCTGGTGAAGGATGGTTAGAGCTGGATGAGCTCCAAGAGCTTTTCCCTCCCATGGTGAAGGATGGTTGGGACTGGATGAGCTCCAAGAGCTTTTCCAACCCATTCTATGATTCCATGGAAAGAAAAGTGCAGAACCACAGAATCAACCAGGTTGGAAGAGACCTCCAAGGTCATCAAGTCCAACCAACTGATCACCCAACCCTATCTAATCAATCAGGCCAAGGCACTAAATGCCTCATCCAGTATAGATGTGGTCTGGTGGTCATGGAGGTTGGACTTGGTGAGCTGAGAGGGAACCATTTCTGTCCTGCAAGGGTGGTCAGGCACCAGCCCAGGCTGCCCAGGGTGGTGATGGTGGAGTCCCCATCCCTGGAGGAGTTCCAGACCCCTGTAGCCATGGCTCTTGTGGCCAGGGCTTGGTGGCCATGGTGGGGTTGGGTTGCCGGTTGGGCTGGATGCTCTCAGAGGGCTTTGCCAACCTTCCTGAGCCTCTGATGCTGACCCACAGACCCTTCTGGATGGCATCACAGGCTGACAATCTGTGCCTGCTGCAGCAGCTGGAGGGAGAAGCCCAGGCAGCCAATTTTGCATCCATGATTTGATCATCTGAAACTGTTAGGAACTGGCTGGAGGCTGAGCCCAGAGAGTGGTGGTGAATGGTGCCACAGCCAGCTGGCAGCCAGGCACCAGTGGTGTGCCCCAGGGATCAGTGCTGGACATCCAGGAGGAGGACATCCAAGAGGAGGACACTCAGGAACAGAACACCCAAGAGGAGGACATCCAAGAGCAGAACATTCAGGACCGCAGCGATCAAGAGCAGAAGGTCCAAGAGGAGGACACCCAGGAACAGAAAACCAAAGAGAAGGACACCCAAGAGGAGGACATCCAAGAGCAGAACATTCAGGACCACAATATTCAAGAGGAGAACTTCGAAGAGCAGAACATTCAGGACCACAGTGTCCACGAGCAGAAGGTGGACACCCAGAAACAGAACACCCAAGAGAAGGACACCCAAGAGCAGGACATTCAGGACCACAATGTTCAAGAGGAGAACTTCCAAGAGCAGAACATTCAGGACCACAACATCCAAGAGCAGAATATTCAGGACCACAGTGTCCAGGAGGGGAACTCCCAAGAACAGAGCATTCAGGACCACAGTGCTCAAGAGCAGAATTTTCAGGAGGAGAACATCCAAGAGAAGAACGTCCAAAAGCAGAATGTTCAGGACCACAGTGGTCAAGAGCAGAACATTCAGGACCACAACATCCAAGAGCAGAATATTCAGGACCACAGTGTCCAAGAGGGGAACTCCCAAGAACAGAGCATTCAGGACCACAGTGCTCAAGAGCAGAATTTTCAGGAGGAGAACATCCAAGAGAAGAACGTCCAAAAGCAGAATGTTCAGGACCACAGTGGTCAAGAGCAGAACATTCAGGACCACAGTGTCCAAGAGCAGAAGGTCCAGGAGGAGAACTTCCAAGAGCAGAATGTTCAGGGCCACAGTGTTCAAGAGCAGAAGGTCCAAGAGGAGGACACCCAGGAACAGAAAACCAAAGAGAAGGACACCCAAGAGGAGGACATCTAAGAGCAGAACATTTGGGACCACAATATTCAAGAGGAGAACTTCCAAGAGCAGAACATTCAGGACCACAGTGTTCAAGAGGGGAACTTCCAAGAGGGTAAATTCCAAGAGCAGAACATTCAGGGCCACAGTGTCCAAGAGCAGAAGGTCCAGGAGGAGAACTTCCAAGAGCAGAATGTTCAGGGCCACAGTGTTCAAGAGTAGAAGGTCCAAGAGGAGGACACCCAGGAACAGAAAACCAAAGAGAAGGACACCCAAGAGGAGGACGTCTAAGAGCAGAACATTCAGGACCACAATATTCAAGAGGAAAACTTCCAAGAGCAGAATGTTCAGGACCACAGTGCTCAAGAGGGGAACTTCCAAGAGGGTAAATTCCAAGAGCAGAACATTCAGGGCCACAGTGTCCAAGAGCAGAAGGTCCAGGAGGAGAACTTCCAAGAGGAGAACTTCCAAGAGCAGAATGTTCAGGGCCACAGTGTTCAAGAGCAGAAGGTCCAAGAGGAGGACACCCAGGAACAGAAAACCAAAGAGAAGGACACCCAAGAGGAGGACATCTAAGAGCAGAACATTCAGGACCACAATATTCAAGAGGAGAACTTCCAAGAGCAGAATGTTCAGGACCACAGTGCTCAAGAGGGGAACTTCCAAGAGCAGAATGTTCAGGACCACAATGTTCTAGAGCAGAGCAGCCAAGAGCAGAAGGCCCAAGAGGAGAACTTCCAAGATCAGAATGATCAGGACCACAGTGTCCAAGAGCAGAAGGTCCAAGAGGAGAACATCCAAGAGGAGAACTTCCAAGATCAGAATGATCAGGACCACAGTGTACAAGAGCAGAAGGTCCAGGAGGAGAACTTCCAAGAGCAGAATGTTCAGAACCACAATGTTCAAGAGCAGAAGGTCCAAGAGGAGGACACCCAAACAGAGAGGGACCTGGGTGTGCTGATCGACAGCCACCTGAATATGAGCCAGCAGTGTGCCCAGGTGGCCAGGAGGGCCAATGGCATCCTGGCCTGCATTAGGAATAGTGTGGCCAGCAGGAGCAGGGAGGTCATAGTGCCCCTGGACTCTGCTTTGGTTAGGCCGCACCTTGAGTCCTGTGTCCAGTTCTGGGCCCCTCAGTTTAAGAAGGACATCGAAACACTTGAGCGTGTCCAGAGAAGGGCAACAAGGCTGGGGAGAGGCCTTGAGCACAGCCCTGTGAGGAGAGGCTGAGGGAGCTGGGGTTGTTTAGCCTGGAGAAGAGGAGGCTCAGGGGTGACCTCATTGCCCTCTACAACTACATGAAGGGTGGTTGTAGCCAGGAAGGGGTTGGCCTCTTCTCCCAGGCAACCAGCACCAGAACAAGAGGACACAGTCTCAAGCTGCGCCAGGGGAGGTTTAGACTTGAGGTGAGGAGGAAGTTCTTCACCGAGCGAGTCATTCGGCATTGGAACGGGTTGCCCAGGGAGGTGGTTGAGTCATCGACCCTGGAGGCGTTCAAGGGGAGATTGGACGTGGCACTTGGTGCCATGGTCTAGTCATGGGGTCTGTGTTGATAGGTTGGACTCGATGATCCTCGAGGTCCTTTCCAACCTAAGTGATACTGTGATACTGTGAACAGAAAACCAAAAGAGAAGGACACCCAAGAGGGGAACATCCAAGAGGAGAACTTCCAAGAGCAGAACATTCAGGACCACAGTGTTCAAGAGGGGAACTTCCAAGAGGGTAAATTCCAAGAGCAGAACATTCAGGGCCACAGTGTCCAAGAGCAGAAGGTCCAGGAGGAGAACTTCCAAGAGGGAACTTCCAAAAGCAGAATGTTCAGGGCCACAGTGTTCAAGAGTAGAAGGTCCAAGAGCAGGACACCCAGGAACAGAAAACCAAAGAGAAGGACACCCAAGAGGAGAACATCCAAGAGCAGAACATTCAGGACCACAATATTCAAGAGGAGAACTTCCAAGAGCAGAATGTTCAGGACCACAGTGTTCAAGAGCAGAGCAGCCAAGAGCAGAAGGCCCAAGAGGAGAACTTCCAAGATCAGAATGATCAGGACCACAGTGTTCAAGAGCAGAAGGTCCAAGAGGAGAACATCCAAGAGGAGAACTTCCAAGAGCAGAACATTCAGGACCACAGTGTTCAAGAGCAGAAGGTCCAAGAGGAGAACATCCAAGAGGAGAACTTCCAAGAGCAGAACATTCAGGGCCACAGTGTTCAAGAGCAGAAGGTCCAAGAGGAGAACATCCAAGAGGGGAACTTCCAAGAGGGTAAATTCCAAGAGCAGAACATTCAGGGCCACGGTGTCCAAGAGCAGAAGGTCCAGGAGGAGGACACCCAGGAACAGAACACCCAAGGGGAGGACGTTCAAGAGCAGAACATTCAGGACCACAGTGTCCAAGAGCAGAACATCCAAGAGCAGAATGTTCAGGACCACAATGTTCAAGAGGAGAACTTCCAAGAGCAGAAGGCCCAAGAGGAGAACTTCCAGGAGCAGAATGTTCAGGACCACAGTGCTCAAGAGGGGAACTTCCAAGAGGGTAAATTCCAAGAGCAGAACATTCAGGGCCACAGTGTCCAAGAGCAGAAGGTCCAGGAGGAGAACTTCCAAGAGAAGAACTTCCAAAAGCAGAATGTTCAGGACCACAGTGGTCAAGAGCAGAACATCCAAGAGCAGAACATTCAGGACCACAGTGTCCAAGAGCAGAACATCCAAGAGGGGAACTTCCAAGAGCAGAATGTTCAGGAGCAGAGTGTTCTAGAGCAGAGCACCCAAGGGCACCCTGTCCAGGGGCACCCTGTCCAGGGGCAGTGGCAGCTCATGGCAAGGAAGAGGAAGCTGTCACAGGAAGCTGCCCTCCTCACCTGCACGAGTGAAGCCCTCTCTGCTTCTGGAGCCAGCTCGACAGGTCCAGGTGTGGCCTGGGCTGCTGTGCCAAGGCTGAGCACAACAGCAGCCCACACAGCCTGCTCTGGCTTAGGTGGCTTTGGCTGGCACGTGGGGCTGGCTGCAGGCTTTGCTGGTGGCCTTCCCAAGCAGGACACAGCTGCCTCAGAGGGCAGAGCAGAGCTGCTCCACCACTGCCCGCCTGGCTGGGCTCCTGCAGCCTCCTGGGGGAGGGCAGAGGCCTTGGGTAGCCTGGATCCACAGCACAGGGCTTGCTTGGCCTGGGGGGTGGTCCCTCCCCTAGGGCCCAACACTTCCTTCCAGGTCTCTTGGGGATGATCCTGATGCAGCCAGGCCACGGAAGGAGACCACCTCAGAGTGAGAGGAATGGAGCTGCAGATGAGTTCCACCCCCAAAGCCACCAGGCAGCTGGAGAACATTGACCCTGGATGACCTCTGGATGTCCCTTCTGACCCCTAATGCCCTCTGAAGCCTTCCAAAGCTCTTCCAAACCCTTCCCTCAGTGGTGCTGAGGGATCCTGAGGCAGGCAAAAGGGATGCTTGGGCTCAGAGCTCAGAAGGAAAGTGGTGGAGTCTCACCTCCTCCTGAGGGGAACTCCTCTGATGTCTTCCCAGTCTCTGCCTCAGCCTACCAATGGCTTCAAGGTCCCTCAGGGCTTCCAGCCCCAGCCTTGTCCCAGCAGCATTGTCCAGGGAGTGAGCACAGCACTGGCAGCACCAAGTCAGGAAGGTTTGGAAGAGGCCTCCAAGAGCATCCAGGCCAAGCAGCAACCCAACCCCTCCATGGCCACAGGGATCTGGAACCCTTCCAGGCATGGGGACTCCACCACCACCTCCCTGGGCAGCTGGGCCAGGCCTGGACAAGCCTCAAGGGGCAGAAATTGTTCCTCAGGGCCAAGCTGAACCTGCCCTGGGGCAGCCTGAGGCCAGCTCCTCTTGTGCCATCACTTAGGACAGGAGATCTCAGCCCCCCCTGGCTCCAGGCTCCTCTCAGGCACTTGCAGGGAGCCAGGAGGTCTCCCCTCAGCCTCCTCTCCTCCAGCCTCAACCCCCTCAGCTCCCTCAACTGCTCCTCCCCAGCCCTCTCCCCCAGCCCCTTCCCCAGCTCCCTTGTCCTTCCCTGGCCCTGCTGCAGCCCTCCAAGTCCTTCTGGCCCTGAGGAGCCCAAGGCTGCCCCCAGGCTGCCAGCTGTGCCCCCCCCAGTGCCCAGCCCAGGGGCATCATCCCTGCCCTGCTGCTGCTGCCCACTCCCCAGCCCCTTTCCCTGCCCTTTCAGGGTTCTCTGAATCCCTTTGTCCCCTCCCTGCCTCTCTCAAGAGGCTCTCTCAGCCCTCTGTGGAGGGCTTTCTCTGCTGGGCACTTCCCAGCCCCTCTACCCCCTTCCTGCAGGAGGAGCTGGAGCAGCAGTGCTCTGTGCTCTCCATCCCAGGCTCTGAGGTCCAGCTGAGCCTCCCCAGGTCCAGCTGAGTCTCCCCAGGTCCAGCTGAGGACAGTACCAAGGCCTTGTGCCTGCTGGGAGGGCAGGGGAGGCAACAGCAGCAGTGGAGCTGTGCAAGGCTCTGCAGGGAGAGCTGTAACTAAGGATGGAGGGCAGGCTGATGAGAGAAAGATTCCAGCTGAGCCTCCCCAGCTCCATCTCAGGCTCTGCAGGTGCTGCAGTGCAGCTGAGCCTCCCCAGCTCCATCCCAGGCTATGAGGTGCAGCTGAGCCTCCCCAGGTCCAGCTGAGCCTCCCCAGCTCCATCCCAGGCTCTGCAGTGCAGCTGAGCCTCCCCAGCTCCAGCTGAGCCTCCCCAGGTCCAGCTGAGCCTCCCCAGCTCCATCCCAGGCTCTGAGGTGCAGCTGAGCCTCCCCAGCTCCAGCTGACCCTCCCCAGGTCCATCCCAGGCTCTGAGGTGCAGCTGAGCCTCCCCAGGTCCAGCTGAGCCTCCCCAGCTCCATCCCAGGCTCTGAGGTGCAGCTGAGCCTCCCCAGGTCCAGCTGAGCCTCCCCAGCTCCATCCCAGGCTCTGAGGTGCAGCTGAGCCTCCCCAGCTCCAGCTGAGCCTCCCAGCTGAGCCTCCCCAGCTCCATCCCAGGCTCTGAGGTGCAGCTGAGCCTCCCAAGTTCCAGCTCCAGCTGAGCCTCCCCAGGTCCAGCTGAGCCTCTCCAGGTCCAGCTGAGCCTCCCCAGCTCCATCCCAGGCTCTGAGGTGCAGCTGAGCCTCCCCAGGTCCAGCTGAGCCTCCCCAGCTCCATCCCAGGCTCTGAGGTGCAGCTGAGCCTCCCCAGGTCCATCCCAGGCTCTGAGGTGCAGCTGAGCCTCCCCAGCTCCAGCTGAGCCTCCCCAGGTCCAGCTGAGCCTCCCCAGGCCCAGCTGAGGACAGCACCAAGGCCTTGTGCCTGCTGGGAGGGCAGGGGAGGCAGCAGCAGCAGCGGAGCTGTGCAGGGCTCTGCAGGGAGAGCTGCAATTAAGGATGGAGGGCAGGCTGATGAGATAAGGAAGGCTGAGCTGAGCCCAGCTGATGACTCAGGCAGGATTTGGGGCATTTCCCAACTGCTGCAGCTCTGTGTGCTGTTTACTCTGACCTCTCTGCAGGGCCTCCTCTGTTAATTGCTGCCTGGTGAACAACAACAGCAATTAGCAGGGAATGGAGCTCCACTTCTCCAGGACATATAAAGGGAGAACCTCCTCTCAGCCCCCAGCCAGAGGAGCTGCAGAGCCTTCCCCTTCTCATTTGCTCCTCCTGCTTTGCCAACCTCCTCCTCCTCCTCCTGCTGCTCCCAAAGCTCTGCCCAGGGAAGCTATGAGCTACCACTTCTCCAGGTTTGGGGATGGGAGTTTCAGTTCCTCCTCTGCCCACTGTGGCTCTCTGGGTGGGCCAAGGTCCTCTGCTCTGAGGTTCTATGAGGGCAGCAGGGGAGAAGGCAGCTGTGGTGGCCATGGCTATGGCTGGGGCTATGGCTATGGCAGCAGGAGCCTCTACAACCTTGGAGGCTGCAGGAACCTCTCTGCTGGGGGAGGCTATGGAGCAGAAGGAAGAGGCTATGGGAGGTGCCTGGGGCTGGGGGCTTGGGGCCAGCTGGACAGAGGCTCTGCCAGGAGAGGATATTCCCTGGGGGCTTCCCAAGCTGGGGCAGCAGGCAGGGAGGCTCTGGGAGGAGGCCTTGGCAGGAGCCCCTTGGGTGGGCAAGGGGCTGGGCAGGGCTGTGGGCAGGCTGCTGGCAGCAGAGGCCTCCAGGAGGTGCAGCTCAACCCCAGCCTGCTGAGGCCAGTGGCAGTGGAGGTGGACCCCGAGTTCCAGAGAGCCTGCTCGGAGGAGAAGGAGCAGATCAAGGCCCTCAACAACAAGTTTGCATCCTTCATCGACAAGGTGAGGCCACAGCCTGCCCTCACCTGGGCAGGGAGGGGGGGGGAGGGCTGCTGCTGGGGCTGGGGGGGGGGGTCCTGGGGTGGTCACAGGTGGCCTCTTGTCCCCATGGCAGCCACAGCCTTGGCCAGCTGCCCCTGGGCTGCTGGGGAGCTCTTTCCAGCTTGCCATAAGCTCTGCTGAGCTCAACCCCTGCTGCCTGGCCCCTGGGAGAGGCATCTCCAAGTGGTCTCTGTCCGTGGTGGCTCAATGACAACCTGCTGGGAGGTGTCCAGGCTGCAGACTCTCTCTCTCTGCTTCCCAGGAGGGTTGCTGCCTGCCTGGTAGGATCCCAAAGCCTTGGGAGCTGATCCTAGCAGGAGACAAATGAGGCTTGGACGTCCTTGATGTCTTGTGGCCAGGCTGGATGAGGCCCTGAGCAGCCTGGGCTGGGGGGAAGGGGTCCCTGGGCAGGGCAGGGGCTTGGAGCTGGCTGAGCTCTGAGCTCCCTTCCAGCCCAGCTGTGGGAATGTTGCATTTCTCCACATCCCAGCCCAAATCTCCTCTCTGCTTGGAGGCCCTGGCCTATGCCAGGGGGTCGCTGCCCCCCTCCCCTGAGTGTCTCTGCAGAGGGTGGAAGCTTGGAGCCTTTGGTCATAGCCACAGAAAGGTCTGGGCTGGAAGGTCACAAACCATGGCCACAGGGGGCTGGAAGCCCTCCAGGCCTGGGGACTCCACCAGCACCTCCCTGGGCAGCCTGGGCCAGGCTTGCAGAACCCTTCCAGGGCAGAAGTTTCTCCTCAGGGCCAAGCTGAGCCTGCCCTGGGGCAGCCTGAGGCCAGCTCCTCTTGTGCCATCACTTAGGGCAGGAGGTTTCAGCCCCCCCCGGCTGCAGGCTCCTCTCAGGCACTTGCAGGGAGCCAGGAGGTCTCCCCTCAGCCTCCTCTCCTCCAGCCTCAACCCCCCCAGCTCCCTCAGCTGCTCCTCAGTAGTTCTCCAGCGCCTTCCCCTTCTCCCCCAGCCCCTTCCCCAGCTCCCTTTGCCCTTCCCTGGCCCTGCTGCAGCCCTCCAAGTCCTCCTGGCCCTCAGGAGCCCAAGGCTGCCCCCAGGCTGCCAGCTGTGGCCCCCCCAGTGCCCAGCCCAGGCTGCTGCCCTGCTGCTGCTGCCCACAGCACTGCTGCTCCAAGCCCAGGCTGCTGGTGGCCTCCTTGCCCCCCTGGGCCCCCCCTGGGCACCCCCTGGCTGCTCTCCAGCTGCTGCCCCTCAGTGTCTGTGGCTGCCAGGCCAGGTCCAACCTTCTTCCCGAGGAGAGCAGCACTCAGTTCTAATTGGAAACTAATAATTAAGGTTCTCCAACCCTGCCTGTTGGGAGCCATGGAAGGAGCTGCTTTGGCTGCCAGTCACAAGCAGCTCCCATGGGTGCTGAGCTCCTGTTGGAGCCATGGAAGGAGCTGCTTTGGCTGCCAGTCACAAGCAGCTCCCATGGGTGCTGAGTCCCTGTTGGAGCCATGGAAGGAGCTGCTTTGGCTGCCAGTCACAAGCAGCTCCCATGGGTGCTGAGTCCCTGTTGGAGCCATGGAAGGAGCTGCTTTGGCTGCCAGTCACAAGCAGCTCCCATGGGTGCTGAGCTCCTGTTGGGAGCCATGGAAGGAGCTGCTTTGGCTGCCAGTCACAAGCAGCTCCCATGGGTGCTGAGCTCCTGTTGGGAGCCATGGAAGGAGCTGCTTTGGCTGCCAGTCACAAGCAGCTCCCATGGGTGCTGAGCTCCTGTTGGAGCCATGGAAGGAGCTGCTTTGGCTGCCAGTCACAAGCAGCTCCCATGGGTGCTGAGCTCCTGTTGGAGCCATGGAAGGAGCTGCTTTGGCTGCCAGTCACAAGCAGCTCCCATGGGTGCTGAGTCCCTGTTGGAGCCATGGAAGGAGCTGCTTTGGCTGCCAGTCACAAGCAGCTCCCATGGGTGCTGAGCTCTTCTTGGGAGCCATGGAAGGAGCTGCTTTGGCTGCCAGTCACAAGCAGCTCCCATGGGTGCTGAGTCCCTGTTGGAGCCATGGAAGGAGCTGCTTTGGCTGCCAGTCACAAGCAGCTCCCATGGGTGCTGAGCTCCTCTTGGGAGCCATGGAAGGAGCTGCTTTGGCTGCCAGTCACAAGCAGCTCCCATGGGTGCTGAGCTCCTGTTGGAGCCATGGAAGGAGCTGCTTTGGCTGCCAGTCACAAGCAGCTCCCATGGGTGCTGAGCTCCTCTTGGGAGCCATGGAAGGAGCTGCTTTGGCTGCCAGTCACAAGCAGCTCCCATGGGTGCTGAGTCCCTCTTGGGAGCCATGGAAGGAGCTGCTTTGGCTGCCAGTCACAAGCAGCTCCCATGGGTGCTGAGTCCCTCTTGGGAGCCATGGAAGGAGCTGCTTTGGCTGCCAGTCACAAGCAGCTCCCATGGGTGCTGAGTCCCTCTTGGGAGCCATGGAAGGAGCTGCTTTGGCTGCCAGTCACAAGCAGCTCCCATGGGTGCTGAGCTCCTCTTGGGAGCCATGGAAGGAGCTGCTTTGGCTGCCAGTCACAAGCAGCTCCCATGGGTGCTGAGTCCTCTTGGGAGCCATGGAAGGAGCTGCTTTGGCTGCCAGTCACAAGCAGCTCCCATGGGTGCTGAGCTCCTGTTGGGAGCCATGGAAGGAGCTGCTTTGGCTGCCAGTCACAAGCAGCTCCCATGGGTGCTGAGTTCCTCCTGGTGATTCATTCTCCCCCTGCTTCTCCCTGGGACCTTAGAGCCTGCCTCAGAAGGGTTTCCTCCTGCCAGGACTCCTGCTGCAGCCACTCTCCAAGGGGCTGTGGCTTACCCAAGGCTCTCCCCTGGGGCCATTAGCTCTTTGCCACCATCCAAATGATCCAATGGGAATCAGGCAGCTGAGGATTCCTCCCTTAGAGCCTGAGGATGGTCAGGGCTGGAAGGGACCCCAAGGCTGAGGCAGTGCCAACCCCCTGCCATGGGCAGGGAGCCCTCACACCACAGCAGGTTGCTCACAGCCACCTCCAGCCTGGCCTTCAGCACCTCCAGGGATGAGGAGGAGGCTTCCAGCACCTCCCTTGGCAGCCTGGGCCAGGCTCTCACCACCCTCCTGGTGCAGAACTCCCTCCTGGCATCCAGGCTGAGTCTGCCCTGTTCCAGTTCCCAACCACTGCCCCTGCTCCTCTCCCCACAGCCCCTCCTGAGCAGTGTCTCCCCCCAGCCTGCCTGGAGGTCCCCTCCAGCTATGGAGCTGCAGCTCTGAGGTCTCCCCAGAGCCTTCTCCTCTCTCCTTGCCTCCTGCTTGACATCCAAATGATCCAATGGGAATCAGGCAGCTGAGGATTCCTCCCTTAGAACCAGAGATTGCTCCTGAGGATCTGGGTTGGATTTGGGGATCCCAGAGGCCTCTCCCAACCTCAGCAGCTCCTGAGGCTGAGCCTCTGTTTTGTTTGCCTGTGGGGAAAGATGCTGCTGCTGCTCTTCCTCCCAGGACCTGAGCCAACTCTTCCTCCTCCTCCTCCTTTTGCCTTTCAGGTGCAGTGCCTGGAGAGGCAGAACCAGGCCCTGCTGGCCAAGTGGCAGCTCCTGCAGCAGCAAAGTGCCCGACCAGAGGAGAGCAGGAGCATCACCTCCTTCTTCCAGGCTTACATCAGCAGCCTGCAGAGGCAGCTGGAAACCCTCCAGAGCCAGAAGGAGCAGCTGGATCCTGAAGCCTACCACATGCTGCACCTCGTGGAGGACTACAAAAAGAGGTGAAAAAAGCTCAGAGCTGGCACTCAGAACCTCCTGGGGGTTTCCATCCTGCCCTGGGCAAGGCACAGTTTGGCTTTGGGAGCTTCAGAAGGTTTGTGGCCAGCACAGGAATGGTCCCCAGGAGGTTGCTGCTGGCACTTGGCCTGGGCACTGGGAGGCTAAAGCAGCTCTGGGGAGGGTAGAACCCACAGGAGCAAGAGGAGAAGCCAAAGGTCTTGCAGAGCCAGCCCAGGAGGGTGGTGGAGCTCTGCCCCAGGTTGCCCAGACTGAGGCTCTGTGCCTGGAGATGCTCAAGGGGAGGCTTGAGAGAGCTCTGAGCAGCCTGCTCCAGTGGAGGAGGTCCCTGCTGACTGCAGGGGGGGTGTTGGACTGGGTGAGCTCTGGGGGTCCCTCCCAACCCAAAGCCTTTCCATGATTCCTCTCCCCTGCTGTTCTCCTTCATGCCCTGCCTGCCCCCCAGGCAGTGAGCAACTCAGGAGGGGTTACTCCTGCTGGTGGTGATGGAGCTGTGGTCAGCCTGGAGGGACAGAGCTGAGCAGTGTGGCCAAGCTGGGACAGGCTGAGAGCCCTGGGGCTGAGCCTGGAGCCCCCTAGAGGGGCTCTGAGCTGTTATAATATGGTTGGGTGATTGGGTTGGGTGCTTGGGTAGTTGGGTGGGTAGCTGGTTGGAGGGGTGGGAAGGTGCTTGGGTAGTTGGGTGGTTGAGTGCATGGTTGAGTGGGTGGGTGGGCAGTTGGGTGGGTGGTTGAGTATTTGGTTGGGTAGTTGGTTGAGTGGGTGGTTGGGTGGGTGATTGAGTAGTTGGTTGGTAGGTGGTTGAGTAGTTGGGTGGGTGGGTGGTTGAGTAGTTGGGTGGGTGGTTGAGTAGTTGGGTGGGTGGTTGAGTAGTTGGGTGGATGGTTAAGTAGCTGGGAGGTAGGTGGTTGGGTAGTTGGGTGGGTGGTTGAGTAGTTGGTTGGGTAGTTGGGTGGGTGGTTGAGTAGTTGGTTGGGTGGTTGGGTGGGTGGTTGGTTGAGTGGTTGGTTGAGTAGTTGGTTGGGTAGTTGGTGGTTGGTTGGGTGGTTGGGTAGTTGTTGGGTGGTTGGTTGGGTGGTTGGGTGGTTGGTTGGGTGGTTGGGTAGTTGTTGGGTGGTTGGGTAGTTGGGTGGTTGGTTGAGTGGGTGGTTGGGTGGTTGGGTGGTTGGGTGGTTGGGTGGTTGGGTAGTTGGGTGGTTGGTTGAGTGGTTGGTTGGGTAGTTGGGTGGTTAGTTGGGTGGTTGGGTGGTTGGTTGAGTAGTTGGTTGGGTGGTTGGGTAGTTGGGTGGCTGGTTGAGTGGTTGGGTGGTTAGTTGGGTGGTTGGTTGGGTGGTTGGTTGGGTGGGTGGTTGAGTGGTTGGTTGGGTGGTTGAGTAGTTGGGTGGTTGGTTGGGTGGTTGGTTGAGTAGTTGGTTGGGTGGTTGGGTGGTTGGGTAGTTGGGTGGTTGGGTGGTTGGTTGGGTGGTTGGGTAGTTGGGTGGGTAGTTGGGTGGTTGGGTGGTTGGTTGGGTGGTTGGGTAGTTGGTTGGTTGGGTAGTTGGGTGGTTGGTTGAGTGGTTGGGTGGTTGGTTGGGTAGTTGGGTGGTTGGTTGGGTAGTTGGGTGGTTGGTTGGGTAATTGGTGTTTGGTTGAGTAGGTGGGTGGGTGGGTGGGTGCTTGGTTGGGTAGTTGGTTGGAGGGGTGGGAGGCTGGTTGGGTGGTTGAGTGTTTGGGTGGGAGGTAGGGTGGAAGTTTGGGTGGGTGCCTGGGGAGTTGGTTGGGTGCTTGGGTGGTTGGTTTGGGGTCTGTGGTCTCCTTGTCCTCTGCTGTGGTTGGCTGGGGTCTGTGCTGAGCAATGCTCAGCAGGAGCTGAAGGAGCTGGGGGGGGCAGGAGCCTGGGGCTGGCAGCTGCTGAGTGGTGCCCAGGGGCAGCCCAAGGGGCAGAGTGTGGAGGGCAGGAGGAGAAAGCAGTTTGGGGTGAGGCTGCTGGAGGCCTGGAGCAGGCTGAGCCCAGAGAGGTTGTGGAGAGCTTCCAACCCCCCCTGGGCACTGTGCCCCTGGGCAAGCTGCTGGGGGGAGCCCTGCTGGGGCTGGGGGAGCTCCAGGGGTCCCTTCCAGCTTCCCTCCTCCATGCTGGGATTCTTTGAGGAGAGTTTTCCCTTCCCCTGGCCCAGCTGCAGCCAGGGGGAGGATGCAGGAGCTGGGCTCTGCCTGCCCCAGCACAGAGCCTGGCAGAGGCTTTGCCACCACCTCTGCTGCTGGCAGAGGCTGCAGGGAGCGATGCAGAGGAGAATCCCAGGCTGGAGGATTCCCTTTGGTGTCTGAGCCACGGGGCTGGAGCAGGGGGCCAGGGCCAGGAGCTGACTCTCTCTTTCCTCTGCTCCTGCAGGTTTGAGGATGAGATCAACAAAAAGGCCTCGAAGGAGGAGGAATTTGTGGAGCTCAAAAAGGTGAAGGCAGCCTCAGAGCCTCCGAAAGTGGCTGCTGGCTGAGGACTGCAGCAGCAGGGCCCTGGCTTAGCTGCATCCAACTCCCCTCCAAGAGAAGGAGGAGAGGTCCTTGGAGTGCCTCCCAAGGTCTCTTCCAGCTGTTGAGGTTGGGAGGGAGCTTTGAGCTCAAAGTCTGAGCCAGGCTGGAGAGAAATCCTTTCCTCTGGAGGCTGAGCCCCAGAGTGAGAGAACAGAAGCAGACAAACAGTGAGGTTGGGAAGAGCCTCTGAGATGAGGTCCAAGCAGCAACCCAACCCCTCCATGGCCACCAAACCACCAGAGCCATGGCCACAGGGGGCTGGAACCCCTCCAGCCATGGGGACTCCACCACCTTCCCCCAGGGGCAGCCTGGGTCAGGTTTGCAGAACCCTTCCAGGGGAGAAGTTTCTCCTCAGGGCCAGGCTGAGCCTGCCCTGGGGCAGCCTGAGGCCAGCTCCTCTGGTCCTGGCCCTTGGCCCCACAGCCCAACCCCCCCCTGGCTGCAGGCTCCTCTCAGGCACTTGCAGGCAGCCAGGAGGTCTCCCCTCAGCCTCCTCTCCTGCAGCCTCAACCCCCCCAGCTCCCTCAGCTGCTCCTCCTCCCCAGCCCTCTCCCCCAGCCCTTTCCCCAGCTCCCTTGTCCTTCCCTGGCCCTGCTGCAGCCCTCCAAGTCCTTCTGGCCCTGAGGAGCCCAAGGCTGCCCCCAGGCTGCCAGCTGTGGCCCCTCCAGTGCCCAGCCCAGGGGCATCATCCCTGCCCTGCTGCTGAGCTGAGCCCTTTGCAAGGTGATTCTGCTCCCAGTGCTGCTCTGCCCCTGCTCACCCAGCCAGAATCCACTGCTGCTGGGAGGGCTCAGCTGATGTGCAGGCCGTGCCTGCCCAGGGGAATGGACAGTGTGGAGTCCCTGCCTGTGGAGGCTTTGGAGCCTTCTGTGTCCCCACAGGCTGGCTTCCCCCAGGAGCCCCTCTCCTGCCTCAGGTTCTTCCCTCAGTGCTGAGCTGCTCAGGGCTCAGACATTCACAGCATGCTTTGGGTTGGAAGACCCTCAGGTTCCAACCCTCCCCCCCTGCCCCCACTTGGGGTCCTTGGGGTTCAAACCTTCCCCTGTGCTCCAGCTGGCTCCTAACTGACATCTGAGGTGTGGTGGCTGCAGGAGCAAAGGCTTTGGAGAGGTCCTCCTGCGTCTGGCAAGAGCTGGGCTTGAGTGGAGGGCTGGGGTGAAGGCAACCCCAACAGGACCTCTGCTTCCAGGAGCTGGACAGTGCCTACCTGGGGAAGATGGAGCTGGATGTCCGTGTGGAGATCCTGAAGCAGGAGCTGGAGTTCCTCAGGTGCCTGCATGAAGCTGTGAGTCAGCCTCTGAGATGCAAACCTGACCCTGGGGCTTGCCTTGGCTTGGGAAAGACCTCGAGGGAGGTCTGCAGGGAGCCACAGAGTGGCTCAGGCTGGAAGGGAGCTCAGAGCTCAGCTCCTCCAACCTCCCCACCCTGCCCAGGGACTCCTCTCTGCCAGCCAAGGATGCTCAGGGCCTCATCCAGCCTGGCCCTCAGCACCCCCAGGCAGGAGGCAGCCACAGCCTCCCTGGGCAGCCTGGGCCAGGCTCTCAGCAGCCTCCTGCTGCAGAACTTCTCCCTCAGCTCCACTCCAACCCTGCTCTGCCTCAGCTCCAAACCATTCCCCCTGGGGCTGGCTCCAGCCCCCCTCAGCCAAAGTCTCTCTGCAGCCTCCCTGCAGGATCCCTTCAGGCAGCTCTGAGCTCCCCCTGGAGCCTTCTGCCCTGCAGGCTGCACAGCCCCATCTCCCTCAGCCTGTGCTCCCAGCAGAGCTGCTCCAGCCCTGGCAGCATCTCTGTGGCCTCCTCTGGCCTCCCCCCAGCAGCTCTGTGTCCTCCTGCTGCTGGGGACAGCAGAGCTGGAGGCAGGAGTGGAGGTTGGCTCCCAGCAGGGCAGAGTCCAGGGGCAGGATCCCCTCTGCTGCCCTGCTGCCCACCCTGCCCTGCCTGCAGCCAGCTCAGGGTTGGCTTCTGGGCTGCCTGAGGGCACTGCTGGCTCCTGGGGAGCTTCTCCTCCCCCAGCAACCCCAGAGCTGCTTCTTCAGGGCTGCTCTCAGCCCACCCTGCACCCAGCCTGGCCTGGAGGTTGTTGATCTCGTAGAGGTTCCTAAAATAGGACTTTGGGTGTGCAGAGTGGATCCTCCTTGGCCTTTGATCTCCTTGGGTCCTCCTCAGCCTCTCAGTGGCTCTGCTGTGTGCCACAGAGCCTGGCAGGGACCCCTGGAGGTTCAACTGGGGGTGGAGGATGCAGGTAGGGAGGTTCCAGTGGGGGTCTGGGCAGAGGGTTCCACTTCTCTCCTCACAGCACAGCCTGGAGCTCTCCCCTGGACTCCTTAGCAGCCACAGCTTTGCTTTCCCTGCAGGAGCTCTCCCAGCTGCAGAGCCTGGTGGGCAGCACCAAGGTGGTGCTGTCCCTGGACAGCCCCAGGGAGCTGAACCTGGATGGCATCCTCGAGGAGGTCAGGCAGGAGTATGAGGCCCTTGCCCAGAGGAGCAAAGCTGAAGTGGATGCCATGCACCAGGGCAGGGTGAGTTGGCACCAACAGGGCACAGAGGCTGCTCAGGAGGGCACGAGCCACAGGTCACAGACTCCTGGCATGGCTCAGGCTGGAAGGGAGCTCAGAGCTCAGCTTGGAAGGGAGCTCAGAGCTCAGCCACTTCCAACCTCCCCACCCTTCCCAGGGACTCCTCTCAGCCAGGCTCAGCTGCTCAGGGCCTCATCCAGCCTGGCCCTCAGCACCCCCAGGCAGGAGGCAGCCACAGCCTCCCTGGGCAGCCTGGGCCAGGCTCTCAGCAGCCTCCTGCTGCAGAACTTCTCCCTCAGCTCCACTCCAACCCTGCTCTGCCTCAGCTCCAAACCATTGCCCCTTGGGGACCCTCAGCCAAAGTCTCTCTGCAGCCTCCCTGCAGGCTCCCCTGCTGCTGCTCTCTCTGCTCTCCAGCTTTGGCTCCAGGCCATGCAGCCAAGCAGCCTCCACAGCTCTGGCACCAGCACTGCAGCACAGGAAACCATTTCCACCTTCCACTCAGCAGGGAGAGCTGCTGGTGCTGGGATGGCCTCAGGCCAGAGAGGCAGGAAGGACACAGTGCCCAAACCTCCTCTGCTTTCCCCATCTGGGACTGGGAGTGGGACTGGGACTGGGACTGGGACTGGGAGTGGGAGTGGGAGTGGGAGTGGGACTGGGAGTGGGACTAGGTTTGGGATTGGGACTGAGACTGGGACTGAGATTGAGACTGGGAGTGGGACTGGGACTGGGAGTGGGACTGGGACTGGGAGTGGGACTGGGAGTGGGAGTGGGACTGGGACTAAGAGTGGGACTGGGAGTGGGATTGGGACTGAGATTGAGACTGGGAGTGGGACTGAGACTGGGACTAAGAGTGGGACTGGGCCTGGGCCTTGGGCTAGGAGTGAGACTGGGATTGATATTGGGACTGAGACTGGTATTCAGATTGAGATTGGGACTGGGATTGAGATTTATCTTGGGACTAGGAGTGGGACTGGGACTGAGATTAAGATTGGAACTTGGACTAGGAGTGAGACTGGGATTGAGATTGAGATGGGGACTGAGGCTGGTATTGAGATTGGGACTGGGATTGGGACTGAGATTCAAGTTGGGAGTGGGACTGGGACTGAAACTGAGACTGGGAGTGGGACTGAGACTGGGTCTGGAACTAGGAGTGGGACTGGGACTAGGAGTGGGACTGGCACTGAGATTGAGATTGGAACTTGGACTAGGAGTGAGACTGGGATTGAGATTGAGACTGGGACTGAGACTGGGACTGAGACTGAGATTGACTTCTCCCTCAGCTCCACTCCAATCCTGCTCTGCCTCAGCTCCAAACCATTCCCCCTGGGGCTGGCTCCAGCCCCCCTCAGCGAAAGTCTCTCTGCAGCCTCCCTGCAGGATCCCTTCAGGCTCTGAGGTCCCCCTGGAGCCTTCTCCCCTGCAGGCTGCCCAGCCCCATCTCCCTCAGCCTGTGCTCCCAGCAGAGCTGCTCCAGCCCTGACAGCATCTCTGTGGCCTCCTCTGGCCTCCCCCCAGCAGCTCTGTGTCCTCCTGCTGCTGGGGACAGCAGAGCTGGAGGCAGGGTTGGAGCTGAGGTCTCTTTTCTCCTCTGCCCATCAGTACCAGGACCTCCAGACCATCTGGGCCAGCCAACAGGAGCAGCTGAGGAGCAGCTACAGGGAGATCCAGGAGCTGGTCAGGCAGATCCAGAGGCTGCAGCCAGAGATTGAAATTGCAAAGAAAAAGGTAAAACCAAAGGATGCAGTGCCCCAAATCCTGAAGTCCCTCTTGGCTGGGGAGCTGCTGCCTGGAGCTGCCCTCTGGGGGCAAAGCTGGAGCTAGTTTGGCTCTCCAGAAGGGAGCAGGGTTAGGTCTGGAGCTCTCTGCCCTAGGCTTGCAGCTGGGGCAATGGTCCCAGCCTGAGGCCTCTGCTGAGCTCTCTCTCAGGGGCAGCTCTTCACCTCCTGAAGGGTTTGAAGCCAGAGGGTCAGGGAATGGGTTTGGGTTGGGGAAGCTCTCTGAGAGCAGCCAGGCCAAGCAGCAACCCAACCTCACCACGGCCACAGGGGGCTGGAAGCCCTCCAGGCCTGGGGACTCCACCAACACCTCCCTGGGCAGCCTGGGCCAGGCTTGCAGAACCCTTCCAGGGCAGAAGTTTCTCCTCAGGGCCAAGCTGAGCCTGCCCTGGGGCAGCCTGAGGCCAGCTCCTCTGGTCCTGGCCCTTGGCCCCACAGCCCAACCCCCTCTGGCTCCAGGCTCCTCTCAGGCACTTGCAGGCAGCCAGGAGGTCTCCCCTCAGCCTCCTCTCCTGCAGCCTCAACCCCTCCAGCTCCCTCAGCTGCTCCTCCTTCCCCAGTCCTCTCCCCCAGCCCTTTCCCCAGCTCCCTTGCCCTTCCCTGGCCCTGCTGCAGCCCTCAAAAAGTCCTGCTGGCTCTGAGGAGCCCAAGGCTGCCCCCAGGCTGCCAGCTGTGCCCCCCCCAGTGCCCAGCCCCAGAGGAGGCTGCTGGACTCCTCCTGTCTGTGCCCTCTGCAGAATGAGAGCCTCCAAGGCTCCCTGCAGGATGCTGAGCAGCGAGGGAGCTCTGCTGTCAGGGACGGCCAGGAGAAGCTTCAGGAGCTGGAAAGTGTCCTGCAGCAGGCCAGAGAGGACCTCAGTCGCCTCCTGCACGACCACCAGGAGCTCCTGAACGTGAAGCTGGCCCTGGACATCGAAATTGCCACTTACAGATCCCTCCTGGAGGAGGAGGAGACCAGGTAGGGCCCAGCTGCTCACCCTGCCTGGAGGGAGCTGTGCCAAGCTCCTCTCACTCACCACCAGTCCCCCAGGGTGGGTGGAAGGGACCTCTCCCCCCCAGGGCCACATCAGCTCAGTGTCCCTTTTGCCTCCCCAGGCTCCAGGAAGGTTCCCCAGCCACCATCTGTAAGTACCTCAGGGCTTTGCTTTGGCTCTTCCCCTCCCACCCCCCCCCGGGTGTTGTCTCCACAGCCCCAGCAGGGACAACCTCCCTCAGCTCCTCCCTTGGCTTCCCAGGGTGCAGCCCATGGGTAGAGACCTGCAGAGGGTGGAGGCCAGTGGCAAGGGGAGGTCCTCAGGGGTCTGTCCTGGCCACAGTGCTCCCAAACCTCTTGGTCCTTGGGGCTGAGGCAGCCTCAGCAGTGGCACCAAGCTGTGTGGTGTCCTGGGCTCAGCTGAGGGCAGGGGTCCAGCCCAGAGGGATCTTGCCAGGCTGCAGAAGCTGCAGGAGGGGCAGCAAGGCACAGGGCAAAGTCCTGCAGCTGGGGCAGGCACAAAGCCAGGCTGGGTGCAGGGTGGGCTGAGAGCAGCCCTGAAGAAGCAGCCCTGGGGTTGCTGGGGGAGGAGAAGCTCCCCAGGAGCCAGCAGTGCCCTCAGGCAGCCCAGAAGCCAACCCTGAGCTGGCTGCAGGCAGGGCAGGGTGGGCAGCAGGGCAGCAGAGGGGATCCTGCCCCTGGACTCTGCCCTGCTGGGAGCCAACCTCCACTCCTGCCTCCAGCTCTGCTGTCCCCAGCAGCAGGAGGACACAGAGGTGCTGGGGGGAGGCCAGAGGAGGCCACAGAGAGGCTGCCAGGGCTGGAGCAGCTCTGCTGGGAGCACAGGCTGAGGGAGCTGGGGCTGGGCAGCCTGCAGGGGAGAAGGCTCCAGGGGGAGCTCAGAGCTGCCTGAAGGGATCCTGCAGGGAGGCTGCAGAGAGACTTTGGCTGAGGGGGGCTGGAGCCAGCCCCAGGGGGAATGGTTTGGAGCTGAGGCAGAGCAGGGTTGGAGTGGAGCTGAGGGAGAAGTCAATCTCAGTCTCAGTCCCAGTCCCAATCTCACTCCTAGTCCAAGGCCCAATCTCAATCTTGGTACCAGTCTCAGTCCCACTCCCAGTCCCAATCCCAGCCTCTCAGGGACTTGCAGGGTGCCAGGAGGCTCTCCCCTCGGGCTGACCCCCCCCCAGCTCCCTCAGCTGCTCCTCCCCAGACCCTGCTTGCCCCTCCCCAGAGCCGTGGCTGTGACCACCAGAGCGCGGTGCCCACCCAGGCCTCTGCCCCCAGCTGTGCTGCTGACCTCTCTGCTTGCCTCTCTTGCAGGTGTCACTGAGCACAGCACCACTGCCACTGGAGCCTTTGGAGTGGCCCCTGGGGGCTTGGACAAGTGCCAAGGGGGGCCAGGCTCTGGTGGGGGCAGCATGGGCAGGAGAGGCTCCATGAGTGGAGGAGGGAAAGGAGGAAGCTCTGGAGGGTGGGGATCCAGCTCTGGCAGTGGGGGCTCCATTTGTGGTGGGGGAGGAGGAGGAGGAGGCAAAGGCTATGGAGGAAGCTCTGGAGGGTGGGGATCCAGCTCTGGCAGTGGGGGCTCCATTTGTGGTGGGGGAGGAGGAAAAGGGTATGGAGGAAGCTCTGGGGGTTGGGGCTCCAGCTCAGGCAGTGGCAGCTGCAGTCCCCAAAGTGGAGGGATGAGCTCTGGGGGTGGCAGCAGCTCTGGTGGGAAAGGCTCAATCTCTGGAGGAGGAGGAGGAAGCTCAGGCTATGGAGGCTCCATTTGTGGTGGTGGAGGTGGAGGCAAAGGCTATGGAGGAAGCTTAGGGGGTGGAAGCATCTCTGGGGGGAAAGGATCTATCTCTGGAGGAGGAGGAGGAGCAGGAGGAGGAGGAAGCAAAGGCTATGGAGGTGGAGGAAGCTCTGGAGGTGGAGGAAGCTCTGGGGGTTGGGGCTCCAGCTCTGGCAGTGGGGGCTCCATTTGTGGTGGAGGAGGAGGCAAAGGCTATGGAGGAAGCTCTGGAGGTAGCAGCAGCTCTGGTGGGAAAGGCTCAGTCTCTGGAGGAGGAGGTGGAGGAAGCTCAGGCTATGGAGGCTCCAGCTGTAAAGGAGGAGGAAGCTCAAGCAGTGGAGGCTCCATGTCTGGAGGGGGAGGAAGCTCTGGGGGTGGCATCAGCTCTGGTGGGAAAGGCTCAATCTCTGGAGGAGGAGGAGGAGGAAGCTCAAGCTATGGAGGCTCCAGCTGTAAAGGAGGAGGAAGCTCAAGCAGTGGAGGCTCCATGTCTGGAGGGGGAGGAAGCTCTGGAGGTAGCAGCAGCTCTGGTGGGAAAGGCTCAATCTCAGGAGGAGGAGGAGGTGGAGGAAGCTCAGGCTATGGAGGCTCCATTTGTGGTGGTGGAGGTGGAGGAGGCAAAGGCTATGGAGGAAGCTCTGGGGGTGGCATCAGCTCTGGTGGGAAAGGCTCAATCTCTGGAGGAGGAGGAGGAGGAAGCTCAGGCTATGGAGGCTCCAGCTGTAAAGGAGGAGGAAGCTCAAGCAGTGGAGGCTCCATGTCTGGAGGGGGAGGAAGCTCTGGGGGTGGCATCAGCTCTGGTGGGAAAGGCTCAATCTCTGGAGGAGGAGGAGGAGGAAGCTCAAGCTATGGAGGCTCCAGCTGTAAAGGAGGAGGAAGCTCAAGCAGTGGAGGCTCCATGTCTGGAGGGGGAGGAAGCTCTGGAGGTAGCAGCAGCTCTGGTGGGAAAGGCTCAATCTCAGGAGGAGGAGGAGGTGGAGGAAGCTCAGGCTATGGAGGCTCCATTTGTGGTGGTGGAGGTGGAGGAGGCAAAGGCTATGGAGGAAGCTCTGGGGGTGGCATCAGCTCTGGTGGGAAAGGCTCAATCTCAGGAGGAGGAGGAGGTGGAGGAAGCTCAGGATATGGAGGCTCCATTTGTGGTGGTGGAGGAGGAGGAGGTAAAGGCTATGGAGGAAGCTCTGGAGGTGGAGGAAGCTCTGGGGGTTGGGGCTCCAGCTCAGGCAGTGGGGGCTCCATTTGTGGTGGTGGAGGAGGAGGAGGCAAAGGCTATGGAGGAAGCTCTGGGGGTGGCATCAGCTCTGGTGGGAAAGGCTCAATCTCAGGAGGTGGAGGAAGCTCAAGCAGTGGAGGCTCCATGTCTGGAGGAGGAGGAAGCTCTGGGGGTGGAAGCATCTCTGGGGGGAAAGGATCTATCTCTGGAGGAGGAGGAGGAGGTGGAGGAAGCTCAGGCTATGGAGGCTCCAGCTGTAAAGGAGGTGGAGGCTCAGGCAGTGGAGGCTCCATGTCTGGAGGGGGAGGAAGCTCTGGAGGTGGAACCATCTCTGGGGGGAAAGGATCTATCTCTGGAGGAGGAGCAGGAGCAGGAGGAGGAGGAAGCAAAGGCTATGGAGGTGGAGGAAGCTCTGGAGGTGGAGGAAGCTCTGGGGGTTGGGGCTCCAGCTCTGGCAGTGGGGGCTCCATTTGTGGTGGAGGAGGAGGCAAAGGCTATGGAGGAAGCTCTGGAGGTAGCAGCAGCTCTGGGGGTTGGGGCTCCAGCTCTGGCAGTGGGGGCTCCATTTGTGGTGGTGGAGGAGGAGGAGGAGGCAAAGGCTATGGAGGAAGCTCTGGAGGTGGGAGCAGCTCTGGGGGGAAAGGCTCAATCTCTGGAGGAGGAGGAGGTGGAGGAAGCTCAAGCTATGGAGGCTCCAGCTGTAAAGGAGGAGGAGGCTCAGGCAGTGGAGGCTCCATGTCTGGAGGGGGAGGAAGCTCTGGGGGTGGAAGCATCTCTGGGGGGAAAGGATCTATCTCTGGAGGAGGAAGCTCTGGAGGTGGAGGTAGCTCTGGGGGTTGGGGCTCCAGCTCTGGCAGTGGGGGCTCCATTTGTGGTGGAGGAGGAGGAGGAGGCAAAGGCTATGGGGGTGGAGGAAGCTCTGGAGGTGGTCAAAGCTCTGGGGGTTGGGGCTCCAGCTCAGGCAGCTGCAGTTCCCACAGTGCAGGGATCAGCTCTGGGGGTGGAAGCAGCTGTGGCAGGAGAGGCTCCAGCTCTGGAGGAGGAGGCTCCATGTCTGGAGGTGGCCAAAGCTCTGGAGGTGGTCAAAGCTCTGGGGGTTGGGGCTCCAGCTCTGGCAGCTGCAGTTCCCACAGTGCAGGGATCAGCTCTGGGGGTGGAAGCAGCTGTGGCAGGAGAGGCTCCAGCTCTGGAGGAGGAGGAGGAGGCTCCATGTCTGGAGGAGGCCAAAGCTCTGGAGGAGGCCAAAGCTCTGGGGGTTGGGGCTCCAGCTCTGGCAGCTGCAGTTCCCACAGTGCAGGGATCAGCTCTGGAGGAGGCAGCAGCTGTGGTAGGAGAGGCTCCAGCTCTGGTGGTGGAGGTTCCATGTCTGGAGGAGGCCAAAGCTCTGGGGGTTGGGGCTCCAGCTCTGGCAGCTGCAGTTCCCACAGTGCAGGGATCAGCTCTGGGGGTGGAAGCAGCTGTGGCAGGAGAGGCTCCAGCTCTGGAGGAGGAGGAGGAGGCTCCATGTCTGGAGGAGGCCAAAGCTCTGGGGGTTGGGGCTCCAGCTCTGGCAGCTGCAGTTCCCATGGTGCAGGGATCAGCTCTGGAGGAGGCAGCAGCTGTGGCAGGAGAGGCTCCAGCTCTGGTGGTGGAGGTTCCATGTCTGGAGGAGGCCAAAGCTCTGGGGGTTGGGGCTCCAGCTCTGGCAGCTGCAGTTCCCACAGTGCAGGGATCAGCTCTGGGGGTGGAAGCAGCTGTGGCAGGAGAGGCTCCAGCTCTGGAGGAGGAGGAGGAGGCTCCATGTCTGGAGGAGGCCAAAGCTCTGGGGGTTGGGGCTCCAGCTCTGGCAGCTGCAGTTCCCATGGTGCAGGGATCAGCTCTGGAGGAGGCAGCAGCTGTGGTAGGAGAGGCTCCAGCTCTGGTGGTGGAGGTTCCATGTCTGGAGGAGGCCAAAGCTCTGGGGGTTGGGGCTCCAGCTCTGGCAGCTGCAGTTCCCACGGTGCAGGGATCAGCTCTGGGGGTGGCAGCAGCTGTGGTAGGAGAGGCTCCAGCTCTGGTGGTGGAGGTTCCATGTCTGGAGGTGCCCAAGGCTCTGGAAGCAGCCAAGGCTCTGGAGGTTGGGGCTCCAGCTCTGGCAGTGGTGGGTGCAGCTCTGGAGGAGGAGGAGGCTCTGGATATGGTGGAGCAAGCTCTGGAAGAGGAGGCTCCATCTCTGGAGGAGGAAGCTCTGGCAGTGGTGAGTGCAGCTATGGAGGAGGCTCAGGGTATGGTGGTGCAAGCTCTGGCAGGAGAGGCTCCAGCTCTGGAATTGGAGGTGGAGGCAGCTCTGGCAGTGGAGGCTCCATCTCTGGAGGAGGCTCAGGCAGTGGCAGATGCAGTCCCAGCAGTGCAGGGATGAGTTATGGAGGTGGCAGCAGCTCTGGTAGGAGAGGCTCCAGCTCTGGAGGTGGAGGAAGCTATGGCAGTGGTGAGTGCAGCTATGGAGGTGCTGGAGGAGGAGGCTCAGGGTATGGAGGAGGAAGCTCTGGCAGGAGAGGCTCCATCTCTGGAGGTACTGGAGGCTCAGGCTATGGCAGTGGAGGCTCCAGCTATGGAGGTGCTGGAGGAGGAGGCTCAGGGTTTGGAGGAGGAGGAAGTTCCAGCAGGAGAGGCTCCATCTCTGGAGGAGGCTCAGGCAGTGGCAGATGCAGTCCCAGCAGTGCAGGGCTGAGCTCTGGGGGTGGAATTAGCTCTGGCAGGAGAGGCTCCAGCTCTGGAATTGGAGGTGGAGGCAGCTCTGGCAGTGGAGGCTCCATCTCTGGAGGAGGCTCAGGCAGTGGCAGATGCAGTCCCAGCAGCGCAGGGATGAGTTATGGAGGTGGCAGCAGCTCTGGCAGGAGAGGCTCCAGCTCTGGAGGTGGAGGAAGCTATGGCAGTGGTGAGTGCAGCTATGGAGGTGCTGGAGGAGGAGGCTCAGGGTATGGAGGAGGAAGCTCTGGCAGTGGTGAGTGCAGCTATGGAAGTGGCTCAGGGTATGGCAGAGCAAGCTCTGGCAGGAGAGGCTCCAGCTCTGGAATTGGAGGCAGCTATGGCAGTGGTGAGTGCAGCTATGGAGGTGCTGGAGGAGGAGGCTCAGGGTATGGAGGAGGAAGCTCTGGCAGTGGTGAGTGCAGCTATGGAAGTGGCTCAGGGTATGGCAGAGCAAGCTCTGGCAGGAGAGGCTCCAGCTCTGGAATTGGAGGCAGCTATGGCAGTGGTGAGTGCAGCTATGGAGGTGCTGGAGGAGGAGGCTCAGGGTATGGAGGAGGAAGCTCTGGTAGGAGAGGCTCTATCTCTGGAGGTACTGGAGGAGGAAGCTATGGCAGTGGAGGCTCCAGCTATGGAGAAGGAAGTTCCAGCAGGAGAGGCTCCAGCTCTGGAGGAGGAGGAAGCTATGGCAGTGGAGGCTCCAGCTATGGAGGAGGCTCAGGCAGTGGCAGATGCAGTCCCAGCAGTCCAGGGCTGAGTTATGGAGGTGGCAGCAGCTCTGGCAGGAGAGGCTCCAGCTCTGGAGGTGGAGGAAGCTATGGCAGTGGTGAGTGCAGCTATGGAGGTGCTGGAGGAGGAGGCTCAGGGTATGGAGGAGGAAGCTCTGGCAGGAGAGGCTCCATCTCTGGAGGTACTGGAGGAGGAAGCTATGGCAGTGGAGGCTCCATCTCTGGAGGTGGAGGAAGCTCTGGCAGTGGTGAGTGCAGCTATGGAGGTGGCTCAGGGTATGGTGGTGCAAGCTCTGGCAGGAGAGGCTCCAGCTCTGGAGGTGCTGGAGGAGGAGGTTCAGGCTATGGAGGAAGCTCAGCGGATGGAGCAGGCTCAGGGTTTGGAGGAGGAGGAAGCTCCAGCAGGAGAGGCTCCATCTCTGGAGGAGGCTCAGGCAGTGGCAGATGCAGTCCCAGCAGTCCAGGGCTGAGTTATGGAGGTGGCAGCAGCTCTGGCAGGAGAGGCTCCAGCTCTGGAGGTGGAGGCAGCTATGGCAGTGGAGGCTCCAGCTATGGAGGTGCTGGAGGAGGAGGCTCAGGGTATGGAGGAGGAAGCTCCGGCAGGAGAGGCTCCATCTCTGGAGGTACTGGAGGAGGAAGCTATGGCAGTGGAGGCTCCATCTCTGGAGGTGCTGGAGGAGGAGGCTCAGGGTATGGAGGAGGAAGCTCTGGCAGGAGAGGCTCCATCTCTGGAGGAGGAAGCTATGGCAGTGGAGGCTCCATCTCTGGAGGTGGAGGAAGCTCTGGCAGTGGTGAGTGCAGCTATGGAGGTGGCTCAGGGTATGGTGGTGCAAGCTCTGGCAGGAGAGGCTCCAGCTCTGGAGGTGCTGGAGGAGGAGGTTCAGGCTATGGAGGAAGCTCAGCGGATGGAGCAGGCTCAGGGTTTGGGGAGGAGGAAGCTCCAGCAGGAGAGGCTCCATCTCTGGAGGTACTGGAGGAGGAAGCTATGGCAGTGGAGGCTCCAGCTATGGAGGTGCAGGAGGAGGAGGCTCAGAGTATGGAGGAGGAAGCTCCAGCAGGAGAGGCTCCATCTCTGGAGGAGGCTCAGGCAGTGGCAGATGCAGTCCCAGCAGTCCAGGGCTGAGCTCTGGGGGTGGAATTAGCTCTGGCAGGAGAGGCTCCATCTCTGGAGGTACTGGAGGAGGAAGCTATGGCAGTGGAGGCTCCAGCTATGGAGGTGCTGGAGGAGGAGGCTCAGGGTATGGAGGAGGAAGCTCTGGCAGGAGAGGCTCCATCTCTGGAGGTACTGGAGGAGGAAGCTCTGGCAGTGGAGGCTCCAGCTATGGAGGTGGAGGCAGCTATGGCAGTGGTGAGTGCAGCTATGGAGGTGCTGGAGGAGGAGGCTCAGGGTATGGAGGAGGAAGCTCTGGTAGGAGAGGCTCCATCTCTGGAGGTACTGGAGGAGGAAGCTCTGGCAGTGGAGGCTCCATCTCTGGAGGTGCTGGAGGAGGAGGCTCAGGCTATGGAGGAAGCTCAGCGGGTGGAGCAGGCTCAGGGTTTGGAGGAGGAGGAAGCTCCAGCAGGAGAGGCTCCATCTCTGGAGGAGGCTCAGGCAGTGGCAGATGCAGTCCCAGCAGTCCAGGGCTGAGTTATGGAGGTGGCAGCAGCTCTGGCAGGAGAGGCTCCAGCTCTGGAGGTGGAGGAAGCTATGGCAGTGGAGGCTCCAGCTATGGAGGTGCTGGAGGAGGAGGCTCAGGGTATGGAGGAGGAAGCTCTGGCAGGAGAGGCTCCATCTCTGGAGGAGGAAGCTATGGCAGTGGAGGCTCCATCTCTGGAGGTGCTGGAGGAGGAGGAGGCTCAGGGTATGGAGGAGGAAGCTCTGGCAGGAGAGGCTCCATCTCTGGAGGTACTGGAGGAGGAAGCTATGGCAGTGGAGGCTCCATCTCTGGAGGTGCAGGAGGAGGAGGCTCAGAGTATGGAGGAGGAAGTTCCAGCAGGAGAGGCTCCATCTCTGGAGGAGGCTCAGGCAGTGGCAGATGCAGTCCCAGCAGTGCAGGGCTGAGCTCTGGGGGTGGAATTAGCTCTGGCAGGAGAGGCTCCAGCTCTGGAGGTACTGGAGGAGGAAGCTATGGCAGTGGAGGCTCCAGCTATGGAGGTGGGGGAAGCTCTGGCAGGAGAGGCTCGGTCTCTGGAGGAGGCTCAGGCAGTGGCAGATGCAGTCCCAGTAGTCCAGGGCTGAGCTCTGGGGGTGGAATTAGCTCTGGCAGGAGAGGCTCCAGCTCTGGAATTGGAGGCAGCTATGGCAGTGGAGGCTCCAGCTATGGCGGCGCAGGAGGAGGAGGCTCAGGGTATGGAGGTGCAAGCTCTGGCAGTGCAGGAGGAGGAAGCTATGGCAGTGGAGGCTCCAGCTATGGAGGTGGAGGAAGCTCTGGCAGTGGTGAGTGCAGCTATGGAGGAGGCTCAGGGTATGGAGGAGGAAGCTCTGGCAGGAGAGGCTCCATCTCTGGAGTAGGCTCAGGCAGTGGCAGATGCAGTCCCAGCAGTCCAGGGCTGAGCTCTGGGGGTGGAATTAGCTCTGGCAGGAGAGGCTCCAGCTCTGGAATTGCAGGCAGCTCTGGCAGTGGAGGCTCCAGCTATGGAGGTGCTGGAGGAGGCTCAGGCTTTGGGGGAGGCTCAGGGTATGGAGGAGGTGCAAGCTCTGGCAGTGGAGGCTCTGTGTCTGGGGGTGGCTCCGGCTCTGGGGGTTTGGGCTCCGGCTCTGGCAGTGGTGACTCCATTTCTGGAGGAGGAGCAGGCTCAGGCTATGGGGGAGGAGGCTCAGGCTATGAGGGAAGCTCTGGGTATGGAGGAGGCTCAGGCTATGAGGGAGGCTCTGGGTATGGAGGAGGCTCAGGCTATGAGGGAGGCTCAGGCTATGGGGGAGGAGGCTCAGGCTATGGGGGAAGCTCTGGGTATGGAGGAGGCTCAGGCTATGAGGGAGGCTCAGGCTATGGGGGTGGAGGCTCAGGCTATGGGGGAAGCTCTGGGTATGGAGGAGGCTCAGGCTATGAGGGAGGAGGCTCTGGGTATGGAGGAGGCTCAGGCTATGAGGGAGGCTCAGGCTATGAGGGAGGCTCCTTGTCTGGGGGTGGCCATAGCTCTGGAGGTTGGGGCTCCAGTTCTGGGGGTGGAGGGAGCAGCTCTGGTAGGAGAGGTTCTGCCTCTGGAGGAGGAGGAGGCTCAGGCTCTGGGTTTGGGGGCTCTGGGGAGCTGTGCAGTGCTGCCAGGAGGGGCTCTGGCTCCAGCTGGGATGGATCCAGCTCTGGAGCTGCCTGCTGAGCAGGCAGTGGAGGCTGTGGTGCTGCTCTGGGGGGGAAGGGGATTGTGGGGCTGGGGGCTGCAGCTGGGAGGGAGGCTGTGCTCAGGGGCAGGACTACAGAGCTGCCTAGGGAAGGGGCTCAGGGGCTCAGGAGCTGCTTCCCACAGCTGATCCCTGGATGGAGGAATCTGCCAGCAGGATGGGGAGAGAGGGTTCCCCTCCCTGCCAGAGGGGAGGTTGGCTTCCTGCCCACCTCTGGCTGCTGCCCCTGGGTCTCACCCCCCCCTCAAGCTCCCTCCCCCCCTGCACAGCCACCTCTTGAACCCTTCAAGCACACAGTCCTGGGCCATGGCCATGCTGGGAGGGTTGCTGCTCTCCCCTAGGGCTTTCTCTGAGCACTTCAGCTCAGGCTGCTTGGATCCTCCCCCTCTGTGCTCACTAAAAGCTTGAAGCTCAGCCTGCTGTGTCTGTGTCTTGCTCTGGGGGAGGGCAGGGCCTGGCCTGGCTGGGGAGGGTTTGGAAGAGCTCTTCACAGGGCTTGGAGAGTTTCAGAGAGCTCTTGGCCTTGGAGGAGTCCTAGGGGATCACCCAGCCCAGGCTCTCACCCCGAGCTCCCAACCCCTCCATTGCTGCTGAGCCAACACCACTGAGCCATGGCCCCAGCCCCACACTAGGCTGGCTTTGAGACACCCCCAGGCATGGGGACTCCATGGGCACCACCTTGGGCAGCCTGAGCCAAGCCTTGGGAACCTTCCCTGTGATGGAATTGTTCCTCATGTCCACCCTGAGCCTGCCCTGGGGCAGCCTGAGGCCATCTCCTCTTGTCCTGGACCTTGGCCCCAGAGCCCAATGCCCCCCTGGCTCCAGGCTCCTCTCAGGCACTTGCAGGGAGCCAGGAAGTCTCCCCCCAGCACAGGGAGGACCTGGAGCTGCTGGAGAGGCTCCAGAGGAGGCCACCAAGAGGAGCAGAGGCTGCAGAGCCTCCCCTGTGGGGCCAGGCTGGGAGGCTTGGGGCTATGGAGCCTGGAGAAGAGAAGGCTGCAGGGAGAGCTCAGAGCAGCTGCCAGCAGCTGAAGAGGCTCCAGGAGAGCTGGGCAGGGAGTTGAGACAAGGGCTGGGAGGGGCAGGGTGAGGGGAGATGGATTGGAGCTGGGAGAGGAGAGATTGAGAGTGGAGAGGAGGAAGTGAGGCTGGGGAGAGCCTGGCACAGGCTGCCCAGGGAGGCTGTGGCTGCCTCCTGCCTGGAGGTGCTGAGGGCCAGGCAGGATGAGGCCCTGAGCAGCCTGGGCAGGGGGGAGGTGTCCCTGGGCATGGCAGGGGCTTGGAGCTGGCTGAGCCTTGAGCTCCCTTCCAACCCAAATCCATTCTCTGACTGAAGTTCTACCACCAGAGCTCAGAGGTGCAGCCTCCGCGTGGGGAGCTCAGGGCTGTGTCCACTGCTGCTTTGTGCCACCTGGATGCTGCTCCTGCATTTCTGATGCAAGGAACCACAGAGCTGCCAGGGCTGGAAGGGAGCTCAGGGCTCAGCCAGTCCCAACCCCCTGCCATGGGCAGGGAGCCCTCACACCACAGCAGGTTGCTCACAGCCACCTCCAGCCTGGCCTTCAGCACCTCCAGGCATGAGGAGGAGGCTTCCAGCACCTCCCTGGGCAGCCTGGGCCAGGCTCTCAGCACCCTCCTGGGGAACAACTTCCTCCTCACAGCCAAGCTGAGTCTCCCCACTTCCAGTTCTGCTCCATCCCCCCCAGTCCTGTCCCTCCCTGACAGCCTCCAAAGTCCCTCCCCAGCTTCCCTGCAGCCCCTGGGAGGCTACCAGAAGGTCTCCTGGGAGCCTTCTCCTCTCCAGCCTGCACAACTCCAACTCTCTCAGGCTGTGCTCCCAGCAGAGCAGCTCCAGCCCTCTGCTCCTGCTCCTGGCCCTGCTCTGGACACCTTCCAGCTCCTCCAGAGCCTTCCTGGAGCAGAGGCTGCAGAGCTGGCCCCAGAGCTGCAGCTGTGGTGTGAGCAGAGTGGAGCAGAGGGGCAGAATCCCCTCCCTGGCCCTGCTGCCCACACTGCTGCTGCTGCAGCCCAGGTTCTGCTTGGCTCTCTGGGCTGCAAGTGCTCCCTGCTGGCTCCTGCTGAGCTTCTCCTCCTCCTGCCAGCAGCAGGAGCCCAGCCAAGAGGCTGTGTGGGAAGGGAGGCTCAAGACACGTTAGATGCCACCACCTAGTGGGAGCAAGCTGCTGTGCCAGGGTGGCACAGAACCTCCACACCAGGCTCTGGCTGATGGAGTTTTGGGCTCCAGCTCTCCCTGTGGCCAGACAGGAATTTGCCTCCTGACTTCTTGGGCAGAAAGCTTGGAAATGAGTGAAGGTCACAAGCTCAGCAGCAAGGCAGGGATGGAGCCCCTGGGCTGGGCACTGGGGAGGCCACAGCTGGCAGCCTGGGGGCAGCCTTGGGCTCCTCAGGGCCAGGAGGACTTGGAGGGCTGCAGCAGGGCCAGGGAAGGGCAAGGGAGCTGGGGAAGGGGCTGGGGGAGAGGGCTGGGGAGGGAGGAGCAGCTGAGGGAGCTGGGGGGGTTGAGGCTGGAGGAGAGGAGGCTGAGGGGAGACCTCCTGGCTGCCTGCAAGTGCCTGAGAGGAGCCTGGAGCCAGGGGGGTGTTGGGCTCTGGTGCCAGGGGCCAGGACAAGAGGAGATGGCCTCAGGCTGCCCCAGGGCAGGTTCAACTTGGCCCTGAGGAACAATTTCTGCCCTGCAGAGTGGTCAGGATCTGGCCCAGGCTGCCCAGGGAGGTGCTGGTGGAGTCTCCATGCCTGGAGGGGCTCCAGACCCCTGTGGCCGTGGCTCTTGTGGCCAGGCTTTGGTGCCCATGGTAGGGTTGGGTTGCTGCTTGGCCTCAGGCTGCTCTCAGGGAGCTTCTCCCACCCAAACCATCCCCTGGCTCTCCATGGTGGCACCACGAGGATCCTGGGGCTGCCATCTGCCCTGCTGGGCACCTTTCCAACCTTGCTGGTGATCAGGAGCAGAGGGCTGAGCTGTGAGCAGCCTGGCAGCCACTCCCCTGCTGCCCACCTACACATCCAACCCTCCCTTGTCCTGACAGGGACCTGAAGCAACCACAGCTGCCCTGGCAGCAACGCCCTGAGCTCCAGCAGCTGGGTGGAAGCCAAGCAGGAGAGACCTGCAGGCTCTCAGGTGTCAAACAGCACCCAGAAGAGCTTCCCCTCCTGCAGCAGGCTGGGTGGGATGGGCAGGCAGGGCTGACCTCCTGGCCCTCTCATCTGCAGCCTCAGCTGGGTGCTTGAGAGCAGCCCAAGGGCTGCACCCAGCTGCCCGTGAGGGACCCAGGGTCAGCAGGGGACACCCAGAATCAGAGCCAGAGGTGAGGCTGGTCCTGGTGGATGAACCTTTCCCTGCAGCTGGGGGTGTCAGAAGCCAGGCTCAGAGGTTTGTGGTTTGCCCCTCAGAGTGGATCTGTGGGAGGAAAAGCTTTGAGGCCATCCAGGACCTTGTGGGGGTCCAAGCTCAGCGAGGAACCAGAACCTCTCAGCCTGAAAGGAGCCAAACTCCCCCTGCTGGCAGCAGCTCCAGGCAGGGCAGAGAGCTGTGAGTGCTCAGGAGGAGCAGCAGCCATGGCAGGACCTCCTCAGCCCTGCCAGGACCTCCTCAGCCCTGCCAGGACCTCCTCACCCCCAGCAGGACCTCCTCACCCCCAGCAGGACCTCCTCTCCCCTGCCTGGACCTCCTCACCCCCAGCAGGACCTCCTCACCCCCTGCCAGGACCTCCTCACCCCTGCCAGGACCTCCTCACCCCCAGCAGGACCTCCTCACCCCCTGCCAGGACCTCCTCACCCCCAGCAGGACCTCCTCACCCCCTGCCAGGACCTCCTCACCCCCAGCAGGACCTCCTCACCCCTGCCAGGACCTCCTCACCCCCAGCAGGACCTCCTCACCCCCTGCCAGGACCTCCTCACCCATGCCAGGACCTCCTCACCCCCAGCAGGACCTCCTCACCCCCTGCCAGGACCTCCTCACCCCTGCCAGGACCTCCTCACCCCCAGCAGGACCTCCTCACCCCTGCCAGGACCTCCTCACCCCCTGTCAGGACCTCCTCACCCCCAGCAGGACCTCCTCATCTCCCACCAGGACCTCCTCACCCCCAGCGGGACCTCCTCAACCTGCAGCTGCAGCTCCAGGCAGGGCAGAGAGCTGTGAGTGCTCAGGGGGTGCAGGAGGAGCATCAGCCATGGCAGGACCTCCTCACCCCTGCCAGGACCTCCTCACCCCCGGCAGGACCTCCTCACCCCCGGCAGGACCTCCTCTCCCCTGCCAGGACCTCCTCACCCCCTGCCAGGACCTCCTCACCCCCAGCAGGACCTCCTCATCTCCCAGCAGGACCTCCTCACCCCCAGCAGGACCTCCTCACCCCCAGCAGGACCTCCTCATCTCCCAGCAGGACCTCCTCACCCCTGCCAGGACCTCCTCACCCCCAGCAGGACCTCCTCACCCCCGCCAGGACCTCCTCACCCCCAGCAGGACCTCCTCACCCCTGCCAGGACCTCCTCACCCCCAGCAGGACCTCCTCACCCCTGCCAGGACCTCCTCACCCCCGGCAGGACCTCCTCACCCCAGCAGGACCTCCTCACCCCTGCCAGGACCTCCTCACCCCAGCAGGACCTCCTCACCCCCTGCCAGGACCTTCTCTCCCCTGCCAGGACCTCCTCACCCCCAGCAGGACCTCCTCATCTCCCAGCAGGACCTCCTCACCCCCAGCAGGACCTCCTCACCCCTGCCAGGACCTCCTCACCCCTGCCAGGACCTCCTCTCCCCTGTCAGGACCTCTTCACCCCAGCAGGACCTCCTCACCCCTGCCAGGACCTCCTCACCCCTGCCAGGACCTCCTCACCCCAGCAGGACCTCCTCACCCCTGCCAGGACCTCCTCACCCCCAGCAGGACCTCCTCGTCTCCCACCAGGACCTCCTCACCCCAGCAGGACCTCCTCAGCCCTGCCAGGACCTCCTCACCCCCAGCAGGACCTCCTCACCCCCAGCAGGACCTCCTCACCCCTGCCAGGACCTCCTCACCCCTGCCAGGACCTCCTCACCCCCAGCAGGACATCCTCACCCCTGCCAGGACCTCCTCACCCCCAGCAGGACCTCCTCTCCCCTGCCAGGACCTCCTCACCCCTGCCAGGACCTCCTCACCCCCGCCAGGACCTCCTCTCCCCTGCCAGGACCTCCTCACCCTGCAGCTGCAGCAGGGAGAAACCCAAGGAGAGACAAAGTGGGAGCAGAAAATGAAGGGCAAAGCAAAGCAGCCCCAGGCCTGGAGCCCTCCCCCCGGGCTCCAAGCCTGCTCTTCCAGCTGGGATTGCCATGGAGGCAGCCAGGGGAGGCTGCCAGGGGAGGCAGCCAGGGGAGGCTGCCAGGGCTTCAATCACTGCTGCTCCCCTGTGTAGGTGGAATTGAGAGTGCTGGCAGGAGCCTGCAATTAAGGCAGCTGCCTTTCCAGCTCCTGCCTCCCATCAATTATCTTCCTTGGCTGGGCTGAGGGCAAAGTGTCCCAGGGGAGGGCAGATGGGGAGGTGCAGGACAGCCTCTGGCATCAGCTGCCCCTGCAGGCAGCAGAGCATCAGCAACAGGGCTGAGGTCACAGCGCTGCTGTGCAGCAGGCTGCCTGCACAGGGGGCTGGGAGAGCCTCGAGGGGGAGGCAGGGAGGGGACAGAGGGGTTCAGAGAGCCCTGAAAGGGCAGGGGAAGGGGCTGGGGGGTGGGCAGCAGGAGCAGGGCAGGGGAAGGGGCTGGGGGTGGGCAGCAGGAGCAGGGCAGGGGAAGGGGCTGGGGGGTGGGGCCAGCAGGAGCAGGGCAGGGGAAGGGGCTGGGGGGTGGGCAGCAGGAGCAGGGCAGGGGAAGGGGCTGGGGGGTGGGCAGCAGGAGCAGGGCAGGGGAAGGGGCTGGGGGGTGGGCAGCAGGAGCAGGGCAGGGGAAGGGGCTGGGGGGTGGGCAGCAGGAGCAGGGCAGGGGTTGTGCCCCTGGGCTGGGCACTGGGGAGGCCACAGCTGGAATCTTTATCTCATCAGCCTGCCCTCCATCCTTAATTGCAGCTCTCCCTGCAGAGCCCTGCACAGCTCCACTGCTGCTGCTGCCTCCCCTGCCCTCCCAGCAGGCACAAGGCCTTGGTGCTGTCCTCAGCTGCACCTGGGGAGGCCCAGCTGCACCTCAGAGCCTGGGATGGAGCTGGGGAGGCTCAGCTGGAGCTGAGGAGGCTCAGCTGCACTGCAGCACCTGCAGAGTCTGGGATGGAGCTGGGGAGGCTCAGCTGCAGATCTCCTCAGCCCCTCAGCAGATCTCTTCACCCTCTCAGCCTTTCCCCTCCCTCCTCTGCCTTTTTGTTTTGATTGCCCTTGAGCTCTCCAAAGGTTTTGGTGAGGGGGAGCTGGGCCAGGAGGGGCAGGAGCAGAGCAGCTGCAGGAGTGAAGGGGTTCTGAGGGATCCCAGGGCCCCCAGGCTCAAGCCTCCCCCTGCTGCCACTTCGATGATTGCCAAGCAGGCAGAGAGCAGCTTTGTGCTTTGAGCTTTCCCTTCTCCCAAGCTGTTTATTGCCTTGGGATCCTGGAAGGCTTTTGGGCTGGGATGGACCTGGAGAGCTCACCTGCTCCAATCCCCCTGCAGCCAGCAGGGAGCTCTGCAGCCAGATCAGGTTGCTCAGAACCACATCCAGCTCCAGCTCCTCCCAGGGAGTCTTGAGGTGAGAGGTTCACCCAGCCCAGGAGCCAGCAGAGGCCTCCTGCAGCCCAGAAGCCAACCCTGAGCTGGCTGCAGGCAGGGCAGGGTGGGCAGCAGGGCAGCAGAGGGGATCCTGCCCCTGGACTCTGCCCTGCTGGGAGCCAACCTCCACTCCTGCCTCCAGCTCTGCTGTCCCCAGCAGCAGGAGGACACAGAGCTGCTGGGGGGAGGCCAGAGGAGGCCACAGAGAGGCTGCCAGGGCTGGGGCAGCTCTGCTGGGAGCACAGGCTGAGGGAGCTGGGGCTGGGCAGCCTGCAGGGGAGAAGGCCCCAGAGGGAGCTCAGAGCCTGAAGGGATCCTGCAGGAAGGCTGCAGAGAGACTTTGGCTGAGGGGGGCTGGAGCCAGGCCCAGGGGGAATGGTTTGGAGCTGAGGCAGAGCAGGGTTGGAGTGGAGCTGAGGGAGAAGTTCTGCAGCAGGAGGCTGCTGAGAGCCTGGCCCAGGCTGCCCAGGGAGGCTGGGGGTGCTGAGGACCAGGCTGGATGAGGCCCTGAGCAGCTGAGCCTGGCTGAGAGGAGTCCCTGGGCAGGGTGGGGAGGTTGGAGGAGAGGAACTCTGTGGCTCCCTTCCATGCTGAGCCACTCTGTGGCTCTGGGATGTGTTCAGGGCCGTTCACTGCATCAAGCATTTTACCCTCTACCGCAAGGAGGAATTTGAAGTGCCCAGGGCCATGGAGAGATTCCCAGCTTCCCAGCCCTCTGCCTCATGGATCCTCCTGTCCACCCCAGACTGTGCTTGGGTGTCCCACCCCAGGTTGTCCTTGGGTGTCCCATCCCAGACCCTCCTTGGGTGTCCCATCCCAGACCCTCCTTGGCTGTCCCACCCCACATTGTCCTGGAATGTTCTATCCCACTCTCCTGGAATGTTCTATCCCAGGCTCTCCTGGAATGTCCCACCCCAGACTCTCCTTGGCTGTCCCACCCCAGATTGTCCTTGACACAGGAGATGCTCTCAAGGCCATTTCCTAGGCTCTAATTAAGTCGAGGAGTGAGGAGGAACCAAACCCAAGGCCGAATCCTCTCCAGCCCCAGCCCCTGGGATGCTCAGAGCTGAGCAGGCCAGCAAAGCCCTTTGGGAGCAGCAGAATTCCAGAGGATTTCACAAACCTCCAGAGCCCTGCCTGAGTTTTGCATACTTTTAGCCCAGCAGGCTGCTCCCAGGAGAGGCAAACCCCCCAGGGATTCATTCCCCTGCCTCGGCCCAGCCCTGCTCCTCAGCCGCCTATAAAGGGAAGTTGCTCAGGGGTGGTGGAGCTGAGGAGCCCCTTGCAGGGAGCTGAATGCTTCTGCTGGCCTCCTGTGCTCCTCTCCCCTCCATCCTGCTGCCAGCATGAGCCAGCAGCTGTCAGCTGGGAGGTTCTGCCAGGCCAGGAGGTGCTTCTCCTCCTCCTCCGCTGCCAGCGGCCTGAGCCGCTGCCGGGGCAGCGCCTTCCTCTCCGCCGCTCCCCTGGGGAGAGGTCCTGGAGCCTGGAGCCACAGCTGCCAAAGCCTCCAGGACACGGAGGGCTGGGGGAGGGATTCTTCTGGCCCAGGCCTCTGGGGGGGCTGGGGGTGCAGGGGCATCCCTGGCAGCAGGGGGGGTGGGAGCCGGGGGTCAGGCAGGAGCGGAGGGCTTGGCGCGGCGCAGGCGAAGGAGAACCTCCTGGAGCCTCAGGGGGGGAAGGCTGAGCCCCAGCTCCAGCAGCTCCAGCAGCAGGAGAGAGAGCAGCTGAAGAGCCTCAACAAGCAGTTTGCCTCCTTGATTGACAAGGTGAGAGCTGAGCCAGGGCCTCAGTGAGGGCTAGGTGTGAAGGGAACCTTCGGTGCTTGGGGCTTTGGTTCCTCTCCTCCTCTTATCCTCTGCCCTGAGCCTTGTGCTGCTTTTCCCCTGCACACCTCCAGCTCCAGGAGCTGCAGGTGAACCTCCTCCAGCTCCTTCACCCTGGCCCAGGAGCTCTGAGGAGCTGCATCTGGTTTGATGTAGATAGAGAAGGGACCTGGGCCTCCAAGGTGTTCCTCCTGAGCCTCTTCACAGTTGGCTTCCCCCTGTGCCCCCAGCCTTTGTAAAGCTCTTCCTCTCCTGCTTGTGCATTGTCAGCCAGCTGAGCAGCAGCTCCATCTCAGGATCCCATGGGATCTGCAGCTGCCATGAAGGTTGTGCTGCCAGGGCTCGCTTGGAGCAGGGCAGAGCAGCAGGACCACTCTATAGGACTGCAGGATGCAGAGACTGAGATTTGGCTTGGAAGGGAGCTCAGAGCTCAGCCAGCTCCAAGCCCCTGCCATGCCCAGGGACACCTCCCCCCTGCCCAGGCTGCTCAGGGCCTCATCCAGCCTGGCCCTCAGCACCTCCAGGCAGGAGGCAGCCACAGCCTCCCTGGGCAGCCTGGGCCAGGCTCTCCCCAGCCTCACTTCCTCCTCTCCACTCTCAATCTCTCCTCTCCCAGCTCCAATCCATCTCCCCTCACCCTGCCCCTCCCAGCCCTTGTCCCAGCTCCCTGCCCAGCTCTCCTGGAGCCTCTTCAGCCCCTGGCAGCTGCTCTGAGCTCTCCCTGCAGCCTTCTCTTCTCCAGGCTGCACAGCCCCAAGCCTCCCAGCCTGGCTCCACAGGGGAGGCTCTGCAGCCTCTGCTCCTCTTGGTGGCCTCCTCTGGAGCCTCTCCAGCAGCTCCAGGTCCTCCCTGTGCTGGGGGCCCCAGGGCTGGAGGCAGTGCTGCAGGGGAGGGCAGAGCAGAGCAGAGCAGAGGGTCAGGATCCCCTCCCTTGTGAATGAAGATCTCATTGCCACTCTTTTGCCCTCCCAAAGTGCAGCAGACCCCTGGGGCACTGACTCAGAAGGGAAGAAGCCTTCTTCCCCCCTCCTCTTCCTCTGCTCCCCGAGCACTGCATGCCCCTGCCGGAGGTGACTTCGCTCTCTGAACGCAGGTCCAGCATCTGGAGCAGCAGAACAGGAGGCTGGTGACCAAATGGGCCCTGCTCCAACAGCAGCTCCTGCCACGCCAGAGGAGCAGCAAGAAAGCCTTTGGCAGCTTCCTCTGCAGCCTGCAGGGGCGGCTGGAGCTGCTGCTGCGCCAGAAGGGACAGATGGAGCCCGAGCTGAGCGAGGTGGAGAAGGCTGCTGAAGAGTTCAGGTGCAAGTGAGTGACCAGGAGCCACCCTCAGGGCAGGCACCCCCAGCACCCTCCCTGCTGGGACCTCTCTTTGGGTCCATGTCAGTAGAACCATCATAGATTCCTGGGATGCTTTGGCTTGGAAGGGAGCTGAAAGGTCATCCAGGCTCAACCCTCTGCCGTGGGCAGGGACACCTCCCACTGGGCCTCTCTTGCAGCTCCAAGAGATGAGATCCAAACCCACCCTGGCCCTAAATACCCAGACAAGGTCTGCAGCCCCAGAATGAGCCACTGACCCCTTCCCTTCCCTTCCCTTCCCTTCCCTTCCCTTCCCTTCCCTTCCCTTCCCTTCCCTTCCCTTCCCTTCCCTTCCCTTCCCTTCCCTTCCCCTTCCCTTCCCTTCCCTTCCTTCCCTTCCTTCCCTTCCCTTCCCTTCCTTCCCTTCCCTTCCCTTCCCTTCCCTTCCCTTCCCTTCCCTTCCTTCCCTTCCCTTCCCTTCCCTTCCCTTCCCTTCCCTTCCCTTCCCTTCCCTTCCCTTCCCTTCCCTCAGATACCAGCAGGAAGAAAGCCGACGTGCAGCAGCTGAGAAGGAGTTTGAGCTGCTGGGCAAGGTGAGGCTGCTGTGGGTGGAAGGGTTGGGGGCAGTGAGGCTGCTGTGGGTGCAGTGAGGCTGCTGTGGGTGCAGTGAGGATGCCCTGGCTGGGTGCAGTGAGGCTGCTGTGGGTGGAAGGGGTGGGTGCAGTGAGGCTGCTGTGGGTGCAGTGAGGCTGCTGTGGGTGGAAGTGCTGGGTACAGTGATGATGCCCTGGTTGGGTGCAGTGAGGATGCCCTGGCTGGGAGCAGTGAGGCTGCTGTGGGTGGAAGGGTTGGGTGCAGTGAGGCTGCTGTGGGTGCAGTGAGGCTGCTGTGGGTGGAAGGGTTGGGTACAGTGATGATGCCCTGGTTGGGTGCAGTGAGGATGCCCTGGCTGGGAGCAGTGAGGCTGCTGTGGGTGGAAGGGTTGGGTGCAGTGAGGCTGCTGTGGGTGCAGTGAGGCTGCTGTGGGTGGAAGCGCTGGGTACAGTGATGATGCCCTGGTTGGCTGCAGTGAGGATGCCCTGGCTGGGAGCAGTGAGGCTGCTGTGGGTGGAAGGGTTGGCTGCACTGAGGATGCTCTGGTTGGGTGCAGTGAGGATGCTGTGGGTGCAGTGAGGATGCCCTGGTTGGCTGCAGTGAGGCTGCTGTGGGTGGAAGGGTTGGCTGCAGTGAGGATGCTCCTGGGGTCAGCTGCTGAGGCAGTTCAGAGTCCCTGGGCAAGCATGGCAGCAGGGGCAGAGATCAGAGAGCTGCCAGGATGGAGTCCAAGCTCAGCCTTGGCACCAGAGCTCTGCTCTCCTCCTGCCCTGGCTGCTCCTGGGGCCCAAGCCAGGAGAGTCTCCAAGCAGGAGCTCAGCACAAGCTCTGGGGATCCCTCAGCTGTTCCTCTTCAGGGGTGCTTGAGCTTCCCAGGGATGTTCCTTGAGCTTCCCAGGGATGTTCCCTGAGCTCCCCAGGCAGCAGGAAGTTGCCCTCCTAGGCAGCATTTGGACTCCTCAGTGTGTGGTAACTCCCCTAGGATGCAGACTGTGTCTACCTGGCCAAGCTTGAGCTGGAGGCAAAGGTGAAGAACCTGGAGAAGGAGATCGAGCTCCTGAAAGGTCTCTCTGCTCAGGTATGGAAGCTCCTGGCCCCAGCACTGCTTGCTGGAAGCCACCAGCTCCTTGGCTGCACTGAATTCCTCATCTCAGAGGATGCTTTGGGTTGGGAGGGACCTTCAAAGGTCACTCAGTGCAGCTCCCCTGCAGCCAGCAGGGATAGAGCAGTCCGAAACAGCCTGAGCTGGGATGGTGCCAGGGATGGGGCAGCTCCAACCTCTCTGGGCAGCCTGGGCCAGGCTCTCACCAGGGTCAGACATTTCTCCTCTTTGAGTTCAAACCATCACTCCTTGTCCCCTCCCAACAGGTCCTGCCCCAAAGCCCCTCCCCAGCTGTCTGCTCAGCCCCCCCTTAAGCCCTGCAAGGCCACCAGGAGCTCTCCCTGGAGCCTTCTCCTCTCCAGGCTGAGCAACCCCAAGTCTCCCAGCCTGGCCTCACAGCAGAGGGCTTCCAGCACCCCCAGCACAGGGTCACAGAATCCTTCTGGCTGGCAAAGCTCTTTGAGCTCATCCAGCACAACCCTTCTGTGAGCCCTGGCCCTCAGCACCACAGCTGCAGGGCTTGGGAACCCCTCCAGCCATGGGGACTCCACCAGCACCTCCCTGGGCAGCCTGGGCCAGGCTTGCAGAACCCTTCCAGGGCAGAAGTTTCTCCTCAGGGCCAAGCTGAGCCTGCCCTGGGGCAGCCTGAGGCCAGCTCCTCTTGTCCTGGCCCCTGGCACCAGAGCCCAACCCCCCCTGGCTCCAGGCTCCTCTCAGGCACTTGCAGGGAGCCAGGAGGTCTCTCCTCAGCCTCCTCTCCTCCAGCCTCAACCCCCCCAGCTCCCTCAGCTGCTCCTCCCTCCCCAGCCCTCTCCCCCAGCCCCTTCCCCAGCTCCCTTGCCCTTCCCTGGCCCTGCTGCAGCCCTCCAAGTCCTGCTGGCCCTGAGGAGCCCAAGGCTGCCCCCAGGTTCAGCTGCTCCTCACTCCATCTTTGGGAGGCAAAGGGAGTCCCAGATAAGGAAGACTTTGAGGTCTTCAGCCTCCCCCAGCCCCTCAGGCTGCCTGGGGACCAGCTGCAGCCTCCTGGCTTGGTAGCTCAGGCCCCACTGCTGCTGGTGGTGTTGCTCCTGCTGGAAAGAAGGGGCAAGGACAGAGAGATGCTGAGAGGCACTGCCCATGGCCTGCAGGGGAGCACTGAGCTGGAGAGAAGTCCCTCTGAGACCTCTGTGGTGGTGAGGATGGACAACAGCAGAGCCCTGGACGTGGAGAGCATCCTCAGGAGCATCGAGGGCTGGTGTGAGGATGTGGCTCAGAAGACCAAAGCAGAGCTGGAGGCATTGTACAGACCCAGGGTGAGTTGCAGAGAGGCTGCCAGGGCTGGGGCAGCCCTGCTGGGAGCACAGGCTGAGGGAGCTGGGGGGGAGAAGGCTCCAGGGAGACCTCAGAGCTGCCTCCAGAGCCTGAAGGGATCCTGCAGGAAGGCTGCAGAGAGACTTTGGCTGAGGGGGGCTGGAGCCAGCCCCAGGGGGAATGGTTTGGAGCTGAGGCAGAGCAGGGTTGGAGTGGAGCTGAGGGAGAAGTTCTGCAGCAGGAGGCTGCTGAGAGCCTGACCCAGGCTGCCCAGGGAGGCTGTGGCTGCCTCCTGCCTGGGGGTGCTGAGGGCCAGGCTGGATGAGGCCCTGAGCAGCTGAGCCTGGCTGAGAGGAGTCCCTGGGCAGGGTGGGGAGGTTGGAAGTGGCTGAGCTCTGAGCTCCCTTCCAGCCTAAGCCTTGCTCCTGAGTCCCCCCAGTGTCAAAGGCAGCACTGCAGGTGAGGAGGTTTCCCTTCTGCCTTCACCACCCAACTTCTGGTCCTGATTCTCCATCCTGCTCAACTCTGTGAGCTCAAACTCAGCAGGGGAGCCCCAGGGAGCACAGGGGGACAGGACCTGGGCATTGCAGGCAGGGAGCAGGAAGGGAAGCTCCCCCTGCTGCTGGAAGTCTCAGGAGCTGCAGAGTCCTGGGGACCTCTAAACCAAGGCTGATTCCCCCTGGGGACAGGAGCAGGGCTCCTGCACCCTGCCCCTTCCCAGCTCTCTCTCTCCTGACCACCAGTTCCAGGAGCTTGAGGAGGCAAAGGGGAGAGGCTGTGATGAGCTGAAGTCCCAGCAGAAGGAGATGGAGGAGCTGAGATCTGTGGTCCTCAGAAGACAGCACGACCTGGAGGATGTCAAGCAGGAGGCAAGGAGAGAGGAGAAGGCTCTGGGGAGACCTCAGAGCTGCAGCTCCATAGCTGGAGGGGACCTCCAGGCAGGCTGGGGGGAGGCACTGCTCAGGAGGGGCTGTGGGGAGAGGAGCAGGGGCAGTGGTTGGGAACTGGAGCAGGGCAGACTCAGCCTGGATGCCAGGAGGGAGTTCTGCACCAGGAGGGTGGTGGAAGCCTGGCACAGGCTGCCCAGGGAGGTGGTGGAGGCTTCACCCCTGGAGACCTTCAAGGGCAAACTTGATGTGGCCCTGAGCAGCCTGCTGGAGCTGGGGGAGTCCCTGCTGCCTGCAGGGGGGGGTGTGTGGGGGTGCCCAAGATGACCTTGGAAGGTCCTTTCCAACTCAGTGCAATCTGTGAGTCCATGGCTGGGCTCCTCCAAGGCCTTCCCCAACCAAACCCACTCCATGGTTCCTACATCCCTGTGGCATTCCTTCCATCTTAGTCAAGGATCATTGCCTCACCTCCCCCTGCTGCCACTGGCCTGGAGAACCACTGCTGAGCCCTGCAGGAAAGGCCTTGGGGGTGCTGGGGGAGGAGAAGCTCAGCAGGAGCCAGCAGGGAGCACTTGCAGCCCAGAGAGCCAAGCAGAGCCTGGGCTGCAGCAGCAGCAGTGTGGGCAGCAGGGCCAGGGAGGGGATTCTGCCCCTCTGCTCCACTCTGCTCACACCACAGCTGCAGCTCTGGGGCCAGCTCTGCAGCCTCTGCTCCAGGAAGGCTCTGGAGGGGCTGGAAGGTGTCCAGAGCAGGGCCAGGAGCAGGAGCAGAGGGCTGGAGCTGCTCTGCTGGGAGCACAGCCTGAGAGAGTTGGGCTTGTGCAGGCTGGAGAGGAGAAGGCTCTGAGGAGACCTTCTGGTGGCCTCCCAGGGGCTGCAGGGGGCTGCAGGAAAGCTGGGGAGGGACTTTGGAGGCTGTCAGGGAGGGACAGGACTGGGGGGGATGGAGCAGAACTGGAAGTGGGGAGACTCAGCTTGGCTGTGAGGAAGAAGTTGTTGGCCAGAAGGGTGCTGAGAGCCTGGCCCAGGCTGCCCAGGGAGGTGCTGGAAGCCTCCTGCTCATGCCTGGAGGTGCTGAAGGCCAGGCTGGAGGTGGCTGTGAGCAACCTGCTGCGGTGTGAGGGCTCCCTGCCCATGGCAGGGGGTTGGCACTGCCTCAGCCTTGGGGTCCCTTCCAGCCCTGACCATCCTCAGGCTCTAAGGGAGGAATCCTCAGCTGCCTGATTCCCATTGGATCATTTGGATGGTGGCAAAGAGCTAATGGCCCCAGGGGAGAGCCTTGGGTAAGCCACAGCCCCTTGGAGAGCTTGCCAGGCCAAGGGGCAGGGGGCACAACCTGGACCCTAGGAGCTTCCACCTGCACATGAGGAGGAACTTCTTCCATTCAGGGGTGGTGGAGCCCTGGGGCTGCCCAGGGGGGGGATGGAGTCTCCATCCCTAAGCCTCCTGGAGGCCAACCTCTGTGACCTTCTCTTGGGGACCTGCTGACCCCCAGGGCTCCTCTGCAGCCCCTCCTGGGTGCTGGGAAAAGCAGCCTCAGCACTCCCCCAGGCTGGGGCTGGGGCGAGGAGGGAGAACTCCTCCTGCCAGGGGGGAGGTGAGGAGGGAAGGGGCAGGGAGCTGAAGGGCTGCCGCTGTCCCTCCTGGCAGGTGTGCTCCCTGCAGACCTCCCTCGGGCAGCTGGAGCAGGGAGGGGACTGTGCCCTGCAGGAGGCCCAGGAGAGGCAGCAGGGGCTGCAGGGGGCGCTGCAGGGGGCCAGGGAGGAGCTGGCTGCCAGGCTGAGGGAGTGCCAGCGGCTGCTGGGCCTCGGGCTGGCCCTGGGCATCGAGGTGGCAGCATGCAAGAGCCTGCTGGAGGGAGAGGAGAGGAGGTAGGCACTGCCCCAGCCCCTGTGGCTACCACTGCACCCCTGTGGCTACCACTGCAGCCCCTTGTGGCTACCACTGGAACCACCTGTGGCTACCACTGCACCCCTGTGGCTACCACTGCTGCCCCCTGTGGCTACCACTGCACCCTCCTGTGGCTACCACTGGAACCACCTGTGGCTACCACTGCCAGCCTCCTGTGGCTACCACTGCCAGCCCCCTGTGGCTACCCCTGCACCCCCTTGTGGCTACCACTGCTGCCCCCTGTGGCTACCACTGCTGCCCCCTGTGGCTACCACTGCAGCCCCCTGTGGCTACCACTGCACCCCTTGTGGCTACCACTGCTGCCCCCTGTGGCTACCACTGGAACCACCTGTGGCTACCACTGCTGCCCCCTGTGGTAACCACTGCTGCCCCTGTGGCTACCACTGCTGCCGCCTGTGGCTACCACTGCTGCCCCCTGTGGCTACCACTGCAGCCCCTGTGGCTACCACTGCAGCCCCCTGTGGTAACCACTGCTGCCGCCTGTGGCTACCACTGCAGCCCCCTGTGGCTACCACTGGAACCACCTGTGGCTACCACTGCTGCCGCCTGTGGCTACCACTGCAGCCCCCTGTGGCTACCACTGCTGCCCCCTGTGGCTACCACTGCTGCCCCTGTGGCTACCATTGCAGCCCCCTGTGGCTACCACTGGAACCACCTGTGGCTACCACTGCTGCCCCCTGTGGCTACCACTGCAGCCCCTGTGGCTACCACTGCAGCCCCCTGTGGCTACCACTTCTGCCCCCCTGTGGCTACCACTTCTGCCCCCCTGTGGCTACCACTGTAGCCAGCTGTGGCTACCACTGCTGCCCCCTGTGGCTACCACTGTTGCCCCCTGTGGCTACCACTGGAACCACCTGTGGCTACCACTGCTGCCCCCTGTGGCTACCACTGCTGCCCCCTGTGGCTACCACTGCACCCCTGTGGCTACCACTGCTGCCCCCTGTGGCTACCACTGCAGCCCCCTGTGGCTACCACTGCAGCCCCTGTGGCTACTGCACTGCACCCCCCCCTGTGGCTACCACTGCACCCCTGTGGCTACCACTGCAGCCCCCTGTGGCTACCACTGCTGCCCCCCTGTGGCTACCACTGCTGCCCCCTGTGGCTACCACTGCACTGCCCCTGCTGCCCCTGTGGCTACCACTGCAGCCCCCTGTGGCTACCACTGCCACCTGTGGCTACCACTGCAGCCCCCTGTGGCTACCACTGCAGCCCCTTGTGGCTACCACTGCAGCCCCCTGTGGCTACCACTGCACCCCTGTGGCTACCACTGCAGCCCCCTGTGGCTACCACTGCTGCCCCCTGTGGCTACCACTGCTGCCCCCTGTGGCTACCACTGCAGCCCCTGTGGCTACCACTGTTGCCCCTTGTGGCTACCACTGCAGCCCCCTGTGGCTACCACTGCTGCCCCCTGTGGCTACCACTGCTGCCCCCTGTGGCTACCACTGCTGCCCCTGTGGCTACCACTGCTGCCCCTTGTGGCTACCACTGCTGCCCCCTGTGGCTACCACTGCAGCCCCTGTGGCTACCACTGCTGCCCCCCTGGCTACCACTGGCTACCACTGCTGCCCCCTGTGGCTACCACTGCTGCCCCCTGTGGCTAGCCAGCTGTGGCCCCCTGTGGCCACTGCCCCCCCTGTGGCTACCACTGCTGCCCTCTGTGGCTACCACTGGAACCACCTGTGGCTACCACTGCTGCACCCTGTGGCTACCACTGGAACCACCTGTGGGCAGGGGGCAGCAGGCAGTGAGCAGAGGGCAGGGAGCAGGGGGCAGGGGGCAGGGAGCAGAGGGCAGGGGGCAGGGGACAGGGAGCAGAGGGCAGGGGGCAGGGAGCAGAGGGCAGGGGGCAGGGGACAGGGGGCAGAGGGCAGGGGGCAGTGAGCAGAGGGCAGGGGGGGCAGTGGGCAGGGGGCAGGGGTCAGGGGGCAGTGAGCAGAGGGCAGTGAGCAGAGGGCAGGGGGCAGTGAGCAGAAGGCAGAGGGCAGGGGGCAGGGAGCAGAGGGCAGTGGGTAGGGAGCAGGGGGCAGTAGGCAGGGGGCAGGGGACAGGGAGCAGTGGGCAGGGAGCAGAGGGCAGTGGGTAGGGAGCAGGGGGCAGTAGGCAGGGGGCAGGGGACAGGGAGCAGTGGGCAGGGAGCAGAGGGCAGTGGGTAGGGAGCAGGGGGCAGTAGGCAGGGGGCAATGAGGAGTGGGCAGGGGGCAGTGACCTTGGGACTCTTGAGTGCTGGGTGAGGGCTGGAGAGGCCAAGCCCTGGCTGCTGTGGATAACCTTCTGCCCTTCCTCCCCCCAGGGTCTGCCTCGGGAGCCTGCTGAGAGGCTGTGAGTAAGCTCAGGGTTTGCTGTGCTCCCCCTGGCCTCAGGGCACCACAGAGGGGGTGGGGCTGGAAGGGACCTCTGGGCATCACCCAGCCCAAACCCCCCCCTGCCACAGCAGGTCCTGGGCTCAGGCTGGAAGGGAGCTCAGAGCTCAGCCACTTCCAACCTCCCCACCCTGCCCAGGGACTCCTCTCAGCCAGGCTCAGCTGCTCAGGGCCTCATCCGGCCTGGCCCTCAGCACCCCCAGGCAGGAGGCAGCCACAGCCTCCCTGGGCAGCCTGGGCCAGGCTCTCAGCAGCCTCCTGCTGCAGAACTTCTCCCTCAGCTCCACTCCAACCCTGCTCTGCCTCAGCTCCAAACCATTCCCCCTGGGGCTGGCTCCAGCCCCCCTCAGCCAAAGTCTCTCTGCAGCCTCCCTGCAGGATCCCTTCAGGCTCTGAGCTCCCCCTGGAGCCTTCTGCCCTGCAGGCTGCACAGCTTCAGCTCCCAGTTGGGAGGTGGAGAGTGAAGAGTTGGGAGGCTGAGAGCAGAGAGTTGGGAGGCTGAGAGCGGAGAGTTGGGAGGCTGAGAGTGCAGAGCTGTGTGGCTGAGCCTTCTCCCCTGCAGGCTGCCCAGCCCCAGCTCCCTCAGCCTGTGCTCCCAGCAGAGCTGCTCCAGCCCTGGCAGCCTCTCTGTGGCCTCCTCTGGCCTCCCCCCCAGCAGCTCTGTGTCCTCCTGCTGCTGGGGACAGCAGAGCTGGAGGCAGGAGTGGAGGCTGGGTGCCAGCAGGGCAGAGTCATTCACATGGGGATGTGTCCAGATGGGTCTTGAGTATCTCCAGAGGAACCTCCACAGCCTCCCTGGGCAGCCTGCTCAGGGCTCCAGCACCTGAAGCAAGCCCTGGTTTGCTGGGGGGGAGGTGAAGGCTGCAGCCCCCCCGTGGCTGACCCAGGTTTGTGTTTTCCCCTGGCAGTGATCACCACCCCTTGCAAAACCATCTCTGGCTGGGAAGGTGACCTGGGATGTGGATCTGGCAGACAGCTCCAGGGATGCAAACCCTCCTGCAGCCCTGGCAGAGCCTCCCTGGCCCAGGATGCTGCTGCCTGCCACCAAGGATCCTCCTCCAGAGGCGCTGGCAGCTCCCGAGGCAGGCAGCACATCCCTGCTGTTCCCAGCGGCAGCCCCGGGAGTGAAGAACGCAGGGCTGGAGGTGGGAGCTGGCCCTGCCACCCCTCAGCCCCTCCAGGCCCTGCTGCAGCCTGCAGCAGAGCTGCAGGGAGCTGTGGAGAGAGCTGCAGAGCTGCAGGGAGCTGCGGAGCAGCAGGGAGCTCTGGAGAGAGCTGCAGAGCAGCAGGGAGCTGCAGAGCAGCAGGGAGCTGTGGAGAGAGCTGCAGGGAGCTGTGGAGAGAGCTGCAGAGCAGCAGGGAGCTGTGGAGAGAGCTGCAGAGCAGCAGGGAGCTGCAGAGCAGCAGGGAGCTGTGGAGAGAGCTGCAGAGCTGCAGGGAGCTGCAGAGCAGCAGGGAGCTGTGGAGAGAGCTGCAGAGCAGCAGGGAGCTGCAGAGCTGCAGGGAGCTGTGGAGAGAGCTGCAGAGCTGCAGGGAGCTGCAGGGAGCTGCGGAGCAGCAGGGAGCTGCGGAGCAGCAGGGAGCTGCGGAGCAGCAGGGAGCTGTGGAGCTGCAGGGAGGTGCGGAGCAGCAGGGAGCTCTGGAGAGAGCTGCAGGGAGCTGCAGAGCAGCAGGGAGCTGTGGAGCTGCAGGGAGCTGTGGAGAGAGCTGCAGGGAGCTGCAGAGCAGCAGGGAGCTGTGGAGCTGCAGGGAGCTGCAGAGCAGCAGGGAGCTGTGGAGCTGCAGGGAGCTGTGGAGAGAGCTGCAGGGAGCTGCGGAGCTGCAGCTGCAGAGCAGCAGGGAGCTGTGGAGCTGCAGGGAGCTGCGGAGCAGCAGGGAGCTGTGGAGCTGCAGGGAGCTGTGGAGAGAGCTGCAGGGAGCTGCAGAGCAGCAGGGAGCTGTGGAGCTGCAGGGAGCTGCGGAGCAGCAGGGAGCTGCAGAGCAGCAGGGAGCTCTGGAGAGAGCTGCAGGGAGCTGCAGAGCAGCAGGGAGCTGTGGAGCTGCAGGGAGGTGCGGAGCAGCAGGGAGCTCTGGAGAGAGCTGCAGGGAGCTCTGGAGAGAGCTGCAGGGAGCTGCAGAGCAGCAGGGAGCTGTGGAGAGAGCTGCAGGGAGCTGCGGAGCAGCAGGGAGCTGTGGAGCTGCAGGGAGCTGATGAGCAGCAGGGAGCTCTGGAGAGAGCTGCAGGGAGCTGCAGAGCAGCAGGGAGCTGTGGAGCTGCAGGGAGCTGTGGAGAGAGCTGCAGGGCTGCAGGGAGCAGTGGAGAGCTGCAGAGCTGCCAAGAGCTCAGCTGCCCTCCCCCAGGGGCTGTGTTGTGCAGGGGGCAGGGTCCCAGCTCTGTGCCTCAGCAGCTTCCAGCTCTAAGCTCCGGCTGTGAGAGTCCAGAAGCTGAGGGCTGGGGCAGGAAGCTGCAAGCTCTGCCCCGTGCAGTGTCCTCAGCTCCACCTTGCAGCCCAGCAAGAGGCAGTGCTGGGTCCAAGAGCATCACAGCACCTCCTGAAACCACATCAGAGATGGAGCACATCAAACAGAGGACACTTGGAGCCTGTTCCTTTTGATTGCTGCTGCTGCTGGGGATGGGTTGGGGCTCTCCTCTCCTTATCACTCCGCTCCTGCTCCTCACCAGCCTTCCCCTTGGGGTCCCTGGCCAAGCCCTTCTGCAGGCTGGGGGGGGGGTGGGTTTGATCCAGAATCCTTCCCCAGGAGTTCTCTGGGAAGTGCTGCTGGAAATGAGCTCTCCAGGACTCTCCCCAAGCCTCCCTGAGGGCAGTTCCAAGGCAGCTGCAACGCTGAGAGCCCTGGGGCCGCCGGCGGGGGCAGGGCTGCAGAGCTGCCCTTTGTCGGCTGGGTTGGAGCAGTTACACCTCTGCAGGAGGAGTCACAAAGGAGATCTCACTTCAAAAAGCCAACATCTCCCCTTCTGGAGTCAGCAAAGAGCAAAATTGCAGCCTTTGTTCTCCTGGCTTGGTGTCCTCCACCCCCCCAGCCCCTTCCCTCCCCTCCTGCTGACTCAAGAGCTTGACCCTCCCTGCTCTTCTCCCAATAAACTGCATGCAGAAGCAACCTGTTGCCTCTTGTTGAGCTCAGTGCTTGCCCAGGGCACACCAATGCCCAGGGCCAGACTGGACCAGACCTTCTGGGCTGCTTCTTGCACCCCAGGGGGAAGCTGTGTCCTGGGCTGCAGCAGCAGGAGGCAGAGCAGCAGCACAGGGAGGGGACTCTGCCCTCTGCTCTGCTCTGCTCTGACCTCCCCTGCAGCACTGCCCCCAGCCCTGGGACTCCCAGCACAGGGAGGACCTGGAGCTGCTGGAGAGGTTCCAGAGGAGGCCACCAAGAGGAGCAGAGGCTGCAGAGCCTCCCCTGTGGGGCCAGGCTGGGAGGGTTGGGGCTGTTTGGGCTGGAGAAGAGAAGGTTCCAGAGAGAGCTCAGAGCAGCTTCCAGGAGCTGAAGAGGCTCCAAGAGGGCTGGGGAGGGACTTGGGACAAGGGCTGGGAGTAGCAGGGTGAGGGGAGATGGATTGGAGCTGGGAGAGGCCAAGAGGCAGCACAAAGAGATGAAGCACAGAGGTTGGTCAGATGAGTGCTGGATGGAAGGAGGAAGCCAGAGGGAAGTCATTTCCCATCCCCAGCAATTATCTTGACTCAGACCTGGAAGAGCTTTTCCTCTCTGCTCAGAGGTTTCCCCAAGTGATAGGAAGCAATTTCCCAACCCAAGAGGAGGAGCACAGAAGGAAGCAGGCCCAGACTTTAATGAAGAGAAACCACAGGGGAGATGGGAGAGGAAAAGAGCAATGGAGCAGCCTTGAATATTCATGAGGAGGGCTTGGGGCCTCTGCTGCAGCTCCTGCTGCTCCCTGAAAGCAGAGATCCTGGCACTGGAAGGATCAAGCAGGCAAAGGCCAGGGAATTTGGGTGGCTTCCCCACCTCCACTCCCCCCACCTGGCCACCATAAATCCATTGGGCTCCACTTGGAACCTGGGAGCAGCTCCTGAACAGCCAGAGCCTGGAGGATCAGCCTGGTCCCTTCCAACCCTGAATGAAACTATGAAACTATGGTGCCCAGCTCAGGAGCTCAGCAGCTCAAAGCAAGCCAAGGGGCTGGGGGGCTGCAGCAGAACAAAAGGAGGAGTTTAACCTCCTGCTGGGCTGAACCTGGCTTCCCAGCAGGATCTGCACTCCCTTCCTTCCCTGTGGATCAGAGCATCACTTCCTAGCCTGGAGCAGAGCTTCAGCAGGAGGGGCTGAAAGCTGCTGGAGGTTTCGGACCAGGGGCAGCGGTTCGAAAGGAGAGCAGAGCAGGCTCAGGTTGGATGTGGGCAGCAGGCTCTGCACCAGCAGGGTGGTGGAGCACTGCAAGTGGCTGCCCAGGGAGGTGGCTGAGGCCTCATCCCTGGAGGCATTCGAGGTGAGGCTCAGCAGGGCTCTGGTTGGGGCTGAAAGCTGCTGGAGGTTTCGGACCAGGGGCAGCGGTTCGAAAGGAGAGCAGAGCAGGCTCAGGTTGGATGTGGGCAGCAGGCTCTGCACCAGCAGGGTGGTGGAGCACTGCAAGTGGCTGCCCAGGGAGGTGGCTGAGGCCCCATCCCTGGAGGCATTCGAGGTGAGGCTCAGCAGGGCTCTGGTTGGGGCTGAGAGCTGCTGGAGGTTTCGGACCAGGGGCAGCGGTTCGAAAGGAGAGCAGAGCAGGCTCAGGTTGGATGTGGGCAGCAGGTTCTGCACCAGCAGGGTGGTGGAGCACTGCAAGTGGCTGCCCAGGGAGGTGGCTGAGGCCCCATCCCTGGAGGCATTTGAGGTGAGGCTCAGCAGGGCTCTGGTTGGGGCTGAGAGCTGCTGGAGGTTTCGGACCAGGGGCAGCGGTTCGAAAGGAGAGCAGAGCAGGCTCAGGTTGGGATGTGGGCAGCAGGTTCTGCACCAGCAGGGTGGTGGAGCACTGCAAGTGGCTGCCCAGGGAGGTGGCTGAGGCCCCATCCCTGGAGGCATTCGAGGTGAGGCTCAGCAGGGCTCTGGTTGGGGCTGAGAGCTGCTGGAGGTTTCGGACCAGGGGCAGCGGTTCGAAAGGAGAGCAGAACAGGCTCAGGTTGGATGTGGGCAGCAGGCTCTCCACCAGCAGGGTGGTGGAGCACTGCAAGTGGCTGCCCAGGGAGGTGGCTGAGGCCTCATCCCTGGAGGCATTTGAGGTGAGGCTCAGCAGGGCTCTGGTTGGGGCTGTCCCTGCTGACCGCAGGATGAGCTTGGGAGGTCCCTTCCAGCCCAAACCATTGCTCCTGCGACTTACAGAGGAGCTCCTGTCGCCCAAGAACAGCTTCAAAGGCTTTCCTGCCCCTTTTTTCTCCTCTTGTTTTCCCTCTCCCAGGCCAGCTGATGCCAACCCCACTCCAGGCCCTGCCTTCCCACGCAGCCCACAGCCATTTCCACCCTTTCCATCCTGTGGGAAGAAGACAGCGGCGGCGAGAAAAGATCAAACCCAGCCCTTGGCTTTGAGTGCAAGCCTGAGCTGAGCAGCAGCAGCAGCAGCAGCAGCAGGCTGGAGAGGTGATGCAAGCAGAGCCCAGGAAGGCAGCAGAGCCAGGGAGCTCCTGGACTCTCATTAGGGACTTCAAAGGGGGAGAAATGTGACGCCCAAAGGGTGGGAGCCTTGCTGCGCCCTCACTTCAAGCAGCCCCAAGTGGGGCGCCTGGGCGAGCTGTCTGCTCGTCTAGACAGCCTCTGGTAGTCCCTGGGAAGAGAGGCAAAGCACCTCCAGAGGTGGCTTCCTCCCACCTGCCTCAGCTGCCTATTTTAAGGCTGGTGGTGAGTCAGTGTCTGGAGATGTCTATCTGCTGCCACCAGCCAGGGGAAGGATGGAGAAATTCCAGTTCAGAGATGAAATGAGAATCCAAGGCCACTGGGGTGGCTGGGGAAGGGAGGGAGGGAGGGAGGGAGGAGCACCCAGCCCCAAGCTTTGATGGATTGTGTGAGGAGCATCCCTTTGAAAAGCCCAACCTTGGCTCCTGACACGGAGCAGATGTAGGCTAATGAGAGGCAAGAAGCTGCTGCCAGGTGGAACTGTTCTGGGCAGCTTTGGGTTTAGGAGAAGGCCCTTGGAGGGCTTTGGGTTTGGGAGAAGTCTCTTGGAGAACTTTGGCTTTAGGAGAATTCCTTGGGACAGCTTTGGCTTTAGAAGCCCCTTGGAGAGCTTTGGCTTTAGGAGAATTCCTTGGGACAGCTTTGGCTTTAGAAGCTCCTTGGAGAGCTTTGGGTTTAGGAGAAGTCCCTTGGACAGCTTTAGCTTTAGGAGAATTCCTTGGGACAAGCTTGGCTTTAGAAGTCCCTTGGAGGGATTTGGGTTTAGAAGAAGTCTCCTGGACAACTCTGGCTTTAGAAGTCTCTTGGAGGGCTTTGGGTTTAGAGGAAGTCTCTTGGAGAGCTTTGGCTTCAGGAGAATTCCTTAGGACAACTTTGGCTTTAGAAGCTCCTTGGAGAGCTTTGGGTTTAGGAGAAGTCTCTTGGACAGCTTTGGCTTTAGGAGAATTCCTTGGGACAAGCTTGGCTTTAGAAGTCCCTTGGAGGGAGAGCTTTGGGCTTAGGAGAAGTCCCTTGGAGAGCTTTGGCTTCAGGAGAATTCCTTGGGACAAGCTTGGCTTTAGAAGCTCCTTGGAGAGCTTTGGGTTTAGAGGAAGTCCCTTGGAGAGCTTTGGCTTTAGGAGAATTCCTTGGGACAACTTTGGCTTTAGAAGCTCCTTGGAGAGCTTTGGGTTTAGAGGAAGTCTCTTGGACAGCTTTGGCTTTAGGAGAATTCCTTGGGACAAGGTTGGCTTTAGAAGCTCCTTGGAGGGATTTGGGTTTAGGAGAAGTCCCTTGGAGAACTTTGGCTTCAGGAGAATTCCTTGGGACAAGCTTGGCTTTAGGGACAAGCTTGGCTTCAGAAGTCCCTTGGAGGGAGAGCTTTGGGTTTAGGAGAATTCCTTAGGACAAGTTTGGCTTCAGGAGAATTCTCTTGGACAGCTTTGGCTTTAAGAGAATTCTTTGGGACAAGCTTGGGTTTAGGAGAATTCCCCTGGAGAACTTTGGCTTTAAGAGGATTCCTTGGGACAGGTTTGGCTTTAGAAGCCTCTTGGAGAACTTTGGCTTCAGGAGAATTCCTTGGGACAGGTTTGGCTTTAAGAGGATTCCTTGGGACAGGTTTGGTTTTAGAAGTCTCTTGGAGAGCTTTGGCTTCAGGAGAGTTCCTTGGGACAAGTTTGGTTTTAGGAGAATTCCTTGGGACAGGTTTGGCTTTAGGAGAACTCCCTTGGAGATCTTCAGCCTCGGGAGAATTCCCCTGGACAGCTCCAGCTTTAGGCCCCAAGGGAACAAGGCTGCACTATTCAACCCCCTCCTGCAAGGCATGGCCAGGAGGCTCCCCAAGCCAAGCAGCTGAGCCCCCTTGGGACCCATCTCAGCTGCTTGCAGTGGTGCAGGCACAGGGAGGCTGCTGCCACTGTGCTGCCTGAATGCAAGGAGCCTTCCCTGGCTGGGGGTAATTACAGAGCTGGAGCTCAGCTCCCAGACTATCACAGAGCAAGCATCTGAAGCCCTACTTCAGCTTCAGCTCCAGAGGCAACAAAGCCATTAGTGTACTTCACAGGTTGTGGTAATGAATTCCCATCTCCAGCTGCACAGCCAGGCAGAAGAATGCTGACAAAGGCAGAGGCTGCAGGGCTGCCAGGGTGGCTCCTCCAGCCCCTCATCAACAGAGCTCTGCCTTTGCCTTCTCTTCTTCTCCTCTTTGTGTCTCCCCACTTCCTATCTCCTAGAGCCACAGAATCTCAGCCTGCTTTAGGTTGGAAGTGTCCAGAGCAGGGCCAGGAGCAGGAGCAGAGGGCTGAAGCACCTCTCCTATGAGCACAGCCTGAGAGAGTTGGGGTTGTGCAGGCTGGAGAGGAGAAGGCTCCCAGGAGACCTTCTGGTGGCCTCCCAGGGGCTGCAGGGGGCTGCAGGAAAGCTGGGGAGGGACTTTGGAGGCTGTCAGGGAGGGATAGGACTGGGGGGGATGGAGCAGAGCTGGAAGTGGGGAGACTCAGCTTGGCTGTGAGGAGGAAGTTGTTGGCCAGGAGGGTGCTGAGAGCCTGGCCCAGGCTGCCCAGGGAGGTGCTGGAAGCCTCCTCCTCATGCCTGGAGGTGCTGAAGGCCAGGCTGGAGGTGGCTGTGAGCAGCCTGCTGTGGTGTGAGGGCTCCCTGCCCATGGCAGGGGGCTGGGACTGGCTGAGCCCTGAGCTCCCTTCCAGCCCTGACAACTCTTTGATTAAAGATCATCTGGCTCCAACCACCCCCCGGGCAGGGACTCCTCCCAGTCTCCACACAACAACAAACCCTTGGTTCTTGAGGTCCTATCCACCACATAATGCTCCTTGGAAAGACCCAAGAGGCATGAAGGGACTGGAAGGGACCTTGAAGGTCACCTGGGTCCAAGCACCCCATGGGCAGGGACGCCTCCCACACTCCACACAACAACAAGCTCTTGGTTCTTGAGGTCCTCCCAACCCCTCATTGCTCCTTGGAAAAGACCTAAGAGGCATGAAGTGAACCTTCCTCACAGCTCTCTCCTCACTGGCCTTCAGGAGCAGCAGCATTTGGTTCACACAGAAGTTGGTTAAGACACCAAATGGGGAGAGGCTGCCCAGGAGGTGGTGGAGTCTCCATCCCTGGAGGTGTTCAAGAAACCTGTGGGTGCTGGGGATGTGGTTTGGAGCCCATGGTGGTGCTGCTGGGTTGACAGGAGCAGAGGTTTAGAGGCTGTCAGGGCTTGCAAGGGACCTCTGAAGGTCATCCAGTCCAACCCCCTGCCAGGGCAGGAGCACAGAACCCAGCACAGGGCCCCCAGGAACACATCCAGGTGGGGCTGGGAAGCCTCCACAGCCTCTCTGGGCAGCCTGCTCCAGGGCTCAGGGAGCCTCCCAGGGCAGAAGTTTTCCCTTCTGTTCTCAAGGAGCCTTCCCTGGGTCCCCCTCTGCTCATTCTGCCATTTGTGTTGCTGCTGCAGCCTTGCAGCCAAGGCTGGCCCCAAACCAACCTCTGCTGGCTGCCAGGGTTGGCTCTGCTGGGAGCTCACAGGCTCAGAGGATGCTGGGGGTTGGAAAGGACCTCTGAGGCTGCCAGGGCTGGGAAGGGACCCCTTAGGCTGCCAGGGGTGGGAAAGGACCTCTGAGGCTGTCAGGGGTGGGAAGGGACCCCTTAGGCTGCCAGGGGTGGGAAAGGACCTCTGAGGCTGCCAGGGCTGGGAAGGGACCCCTGAGGCTGCCAGGGGTGGGAAAGGACCTCTGAGGCTGTCCAGGGGTGGGAAGGGACCTCTGAAGGTCATCCAGTCCAACCCCCTGCCAGAGCAGGACCATAGCACCCAGCACAGGGCCCCCAGGAACACATCCAGGTGGGGCTGGGAGGCCTCCAGGGAAGGAGGCTCCACAACCTCTCTGGGCAGCCTGCTCCAGGGCTCTGGGAGCCTCCCAGGGCAGAAGTTCCTCCTGGTGCTGAGGTGGAACCTCCTGGGCTGCAGTTTCCATCCACTGCCCCTTGGCCTGTCCCAGGGTGCAGCTGGGCAGAGCCTGGCCCTGTCCCTCCCTCCTGACCCCCAGCCCTCACCTATTGATAGGCATTGATCAGATCCCTCTCAGTCTTCTCCAGGGCTCTCAGCCTCTCCTCATAGGGCAGTGCTCCAGGTCCCTTCAGCATCCTGGTAGCCTCTGTTGGACTCTCTCCAGCAGATCCCTGTCCCTCCTCAGCTGGGGAGCCCAGAACTGGATGCAATAGTCCAGGGCAGGTCTCCCCAGAGCAGAGCAGAGGGTTGGTGATTGGACTTGATCTCAGAGGTCTTCTCCAGCCCAACCAACTCTCTGATGGATCTCAGAGCTCTTCTCCAGCCCAACCAACTCTCTGATGGATCTCAGAGCTCTTCTCCAGCCCAACCAACTCTCTGATGGATCTCAGAGCTCTTCTCCAGCCCAACCAACTCTCTTCTCCAGCCCATGGGATCTCAGAGCTCTTCTCCAGCCCAACCAACTCTCTGATGGATCTCAGAGCTCTTCTCCAGCCCAACCAACTCTCTGATGGATCTCAGAGCTCTTCTCCAGCCCAACCAACTCTCTGATGGATCTCAGAGCTCTTCTCCAGCCCAACCAACTCTCTGATGGATCTCAGAGCTCTTCTCCAGCCCAACCAACTAACACTGATGAATCTCAGAGGTCTTCTCCAACCCAACCAACTCTCTGACCCCAAAGCCTCTCCCTTCCCAGGGAGCCAGGGGCTGTGCTGAGCTGCTGTGGACCTGAGGCTGCTCACAGGCATTGAATTGCAGCCTGTGCTCCCTCCCAGGTGTCTGCCACCCATCCCAGCTGGCTCATGGGGTGCAGAGAGGCAGCAGCACCTCAGCCTGGCTGCTCAGGAGGCAGATTTCCCACCTGGAGCTCAGAACAATTGCCCTTTGTCTCCTTCTTGGGATTCAGATCTGCATTCTGCTGCTGCTGGCTCTTTGTTTAGAGCCTCCAGGGCCTGGGAAGTCAACAACCTTTGGCTGGAAGCTTCTAATATGAGGTTGAGCTGAGAGTGCCAACCCTGCTGGCACCCCGGCGTGAGCCCAGGGCCTGAACTGCTGTCAACAAAGGTGGAACCTGAAAGTCATCCCTGAGTTATCCCTTGTGGAGAGGACAGAAGTATCAGTTTAGCCTCCTAATTCCTGCCACCAGCCCCTCCAGCTCCCAGGAGCTGCAATTACCTCCTCAATTAGTAGCCTGGAGAGCCTCCGTGCTGCACGTCCAGGGCTCGGCTCTGTCTCTGCCTCCTGCTTGAGGGCCACAAGGATGCTGCCAGGGCTGGAGCAGCCCTGCTGGGAGGCTGAGGGAGCTGGGGCTGTGCAGCCTGCAGGGGAGAAGGCTCCAGAGAGCTCAGAGCTGCCTTCTAAACCTGAAGGGGTCCTGCAGGAAGGCTGCAGAGAGACTTTGGCTGAGGGTCCCCAAGGGGCAATGGTTTGGAGCTGAGGCAGAGCAGGGTTGGAGTGGAGCTGAGGGAGAAGTTCTGCAGCAGGAGGCTGCTGAGAGCCTGGCCCAGGCTGCCCAGGGAGGCTGTGGCTGCCTCCTGCCTGGAGGTGCTGAGGGCCAGGCTGGATGAGGCCCTGAGCAGCTGAGCCTGGCTGAGAGGAGTCCCTGGGCAGGGTGGGGAGGTTGGAAGTGGCTGAGCTCTGAGCTCCCTTCCAAGCTGAGCTCTGAGCTCCCTTCCAGCCTGAGCCATGCCAGGAGTCTGTGACCTGTGGCTTGTGCCCCCCTGAGCAGCCTCTGTGCCCTGTTGGTGCCAACTCACCCTGCCCTGGTGCATGGCATCCACTTCAGCTTTGCTCCTCTGGGCAAGGGCCTCATACTCCTGCCTGACCTCCTCGAGGATGCCATCCAGGTTCAGCTCCCTGGGGCTGTCCAGGGACAGCACCACCTTGGTGCTGCCCACCAGGCTCTGCAGCTGGGAGAGCTCCTGCAGGGAAAGCAAAGCTGTGGCTGCTAAGGAGTCCAGGGGAGAGCTCCAGGCTGTGCTGTGAGGAGAGAAGTGGAACCCTCTGCCCAGACCCCCACTGGAACCTCCCTACCTGCATCCTCCACCCCCAGTTGAACCTCCAGGGGTCCCTGCCAGGCTCTGTGGCACACAGCAGAGCCACTGAGAGGCTGAGGAGGACCCAAGGAGATCAAAGGCCAAGGAGGATCCACTCTGCACACAGAGTCTGGCTGAGAGGAGTCCCTGGGCACGGTGTGGAGGTTGGAGGAGAGGAGCTCTGAGCTCCCTCCCAGCCTGAGCCACTCTGTGAGTCCACACTGCCAGAAGATTCAGTGCTGTCAGGAGCTTGAGCATGGGGTTTGTGGTGGTGATTTTGGATGGGGATAATGAGGCAGAAGGAAGGCAGCTCCCAGCTGTCTCCTGACAGCCTCCCCTTGCAGGTGCAGGCTCTGCTCCCCTTCAGCCAGGCAGGGCTGAGGGCTTCCAGCTCTTTGCACTCTGATGGCCTTTTGTTTTTCACCTCCCAAACAATTCCCTCTCCAAGAGCTGGAGCAGCTCTATTGTTGTGACTTCCCTAATGCCAGCCTGGAGTTGCCTGGCTGCTGGGTTCCCTCTCCTCATCTCCTTGGGCTGGTGATTAGGGGAGGGAGAGATTCACCTCAGCACTGTGAGTCAAAGTCATCTCTGGTGTCCAGCCTAATCCACTCATTATGACTTCCTCTGTTGATGGGGACAGAGCAGTGCCTGTGGGGGGTGAATCACCCCAGTGTCCCCCCCCAGCAAGGGCCCAGGGGCTGTTTCTCTTGCAGCTGGAGCTCCGTGGGGTGTCAAGGACGTGACTGGCAAAGTCACCCAGCTGGGAGGTGTCACTCCATGGATGAGGAGGATCTCACCAGGCTCCAGTGTGCTACTGGTCTGCTGTTGTTCCCTCCAGAGCCTCCCAGAAGGTGAATCAAAAGGGCTGCTGACACCCAGCTTGGCAGAGCCTCCCACACAGAGAAGGCCAAAGAGTCAACTGTGCCAAATGGGCTGCAGGTCAAGGCCTTGCTGGCATGGTTTGGGTCTGAAGAGATCTTAAAGTGCATCCAGTTCCAACCCCCCTGCCATGCCCAGGGACACCTCCACCAGCCCAGGTTGCTCAGGGCCTCATCCAGCCTGGCCCTGAGCACCTCCAGGGAAGGGGCAAGGGGATTTGCAGCATGGCTCAAGTGAAAATCAGAGAGCTGTCTTGGTTGGAAAAGCCTTCTGAGATCATTGAGTCCAACCAGCAGCCATTAACAGCAGCATGGCCATGAAAGTATCCATGCATCCATGCATCCATGCATCCATGCATCCATCCATCCATCCATCCATCCATGCATCCATCCATGCATCCATGCATCCATGCATCCATGCATCCATCCATCCATGCATCCATGCATGCATCCATCCATCCATGCATCCAT